>JBCNJP010000021.1:5255271-5283044 GCA_039602395.1 Deinandra increscens subsp. villosa | reverse complement strand
AGATTGGAGAAGAAGAAAAAAAGACTCCTAGGGGGCAGTTTTTTTTTTATCACACACATTATTTGGTATCGTTGAAACACTTACAAAGTTAGACGAGATATAATAATACAAATTTCACATAAAAAAGATTGTGGATTCACTCGAGCCCAATGCTATTGGTCCAGGTCCGCCCCTCTAAATAGTGCTAAAATTTTAGATATTCAAATTATACGAAAAGTTACACGTTTGTCCTTAATAAACATCCTGGTGATAAATGAGATGTCCTTTATGTAAAATGGTATAGATCTGTCCTTAATGATCTTATACTAAAAATTTAAAAATTTCTGTTTGAAAAAGAAATAGCTACATGTTTTGAATGAGTAATATTAAACACAGTTCAAAACCGTTAAACCGATAGTAATATAGAATTGAACCGTGGGCACCTCCAACTTGTGTAGTGGTGGATTTTTCATTCCTTTTACACCACCACCTGAGAGGTAGGTTTCATGCACGTTTTTAAAATGATTATTAGATATAAATGTTGGAAGTGAGATAATTAAATTTAATAAAAATATGATGTTTAGGCAATATAATATAATTTTCAATTATGTTCTTGTAGCTTAGTTACACAAATACTAAGTGGATGGATGTCATATGGACTCCGGTAACTTTTTTTGGTGTCTCTCTTCTATGTTGACATCATATTGCGTTTTCTATTTTTTTTCCATTCTTCTTCATAAAGGAGTGATATTTTTTCCTTGTTCTTTCTCTCTTCTAAAAATCAAAGAAAAGATAACGTCTTCACGTCCCCAAAAATCAATTCCGGTTGCTATGAATTTGAAAAGAATTCTGGTCTAAAAATATATGTGATTTTGAATTTTTCTCCCTTCCTTTACTTCTAAAAACATCACTTAAAAATTCAACGTTATGACCATGACCATGTAGCAAGACCCACACCCCGGAAAATCAACCAACTCTTTATGAGCCAAGCAAATTTAACCACTGCTTGGTTTTAACTTTTAAGTTTTAATACTAAAACAAAAAAGCTTGTGGGTGTGGGTGTAAAGTTCTCAAAGTAAGAGGGGCTAATAAGTAAATTAGTTAGATTTGAATCGGTCAGCAGCAGCAAAAGTGGCGAAAATGAGCCCATTTTTGGAAGAAAAAGAAACACCTATATAGTGTATGACACGGTTTCTCCGGTCAAACTTCCACGTCATCTCAAATTTAAATCCTTAAATACCATCCCAATTCTCACCTCCTTCTCAACCCCATTTGAATTTGTACACTCTGCATCACCACTTGTATATACACAACAAAGATATGGACACTACTACTATTATTATCAATGAGTTAACACAAGGGATGGAGTCAGCCATGGAGCTAAACTCCATTATTCTAAGTTCAAATTTCTCCTCTAAAACAGAACAGTTTTTGATACAACAGATCATATCATCATATGATAGAGCTCTGCTGATGGTCAACTCCGGCGGTCAAACACCGCCAATGCTCAGCCAACCCGAGGAGTCGTCGATCGTTTACCTTGACGAGAGCCCCCGAAGCCAAGATGCCACTCAAGACTTTGATGATCAACAAGAGGAAAAACTTGTATCCGAGAAGAAGAGGTGTGTGTTAATTGTTCTCGATTGGCACTTGTATGTCGCGCAATATGTGTAGTATAAAGATCTAATTTTTTTCTTTTTTCTTTTCTTGATTGGTGTTACAGGAAGCTGGCAATGCCAACATGGCGAAACCAGATAAGAATCTCGACTGAGAATGGGTTCGAGGGAAACACCAATGACGGTTATAATTGGAGGAAATACGGACAAAAAGACATTTTGGGTTCTCCATTTCCTCGGTATGACGCAAGAAATTATATACTGAACTAAAAGGTCAAATGACCGTTTGACAATTGACAAACTTTGACCTTTTTAAAAAGGTCAGTTGGTTGTTTGACAGATGTGTGTCAAACGGTCATTTGTACAAAATGTCATGTTAATGCTAGTTTTGAACTTTTGATATGTTAAAGTTGCTAGACTTATAAAAAAATAGACAAAAAAGTAACATATTTTAGTTAATAATCTTGAATGCAGAAGCTATTACAGATGCACATACCGTTACGTCCAACACTGCATGGCGAGAAAACAAGTTCAGAGAACAAACGACCCGACCGTGTTCGAGATCACATACAAAGGGAAGCACACTTGCAACCCGTCAGTCACACCGCAAAAATCATCTGAAAACAACCACCAACCGCCATCACCCCCAAAAAACCTCACCTCGGATATGGATTTAGATGCTGCAACGGTTCCATCTCCGTTTTCCTTCCCTCCAGCATCATTTGAGAACTACCAACAATCTCATGATTTTTTTAATGAAACTGAATACGGTAGTGTTTTACAAGGATATCCGCCTTTTAGCTCACCGGGATCAAACTATAATTTCCAGCGTCAGGACGAGTACTCAAATCCGTCTGCTGCTTCGGGTTCAGATTATCCACAGCTGGATCTTAGCCAAGATTTTGCATTTAACAACCCTGGATATTTCAATATCTGAATTCTGATCCACTGATCTAGTCATAGGTGCTGACAGTGGACATGAAATGATATATAAATTTTCTCACCTTAAATAATATTGTTAAAGAGTAATAATGTTAATTAGGATCTGATGAGCATATATACAATTAGATCTCTGAAATATTCCTTAATAATTCTTAACAGTAAATATAATTAGGGGTTTCATATAAACACGAATGGTTTTTGGTCAGACACTCTCTCTCAACGTGACGTTAAGGCCTACATGTTACATCTCGGTTCGTGTCTCTAATTAACGTGACGTGGAGATCGACACGTAACCACCCTTTTCCATAAACTTTACATACAACGTTAAACATTTTTTGAATTTTCGACGGTACAAGAATGTCAGGAGTGTACAGTGCGAGATTATTCTTTTAGGGTTATGATGCTTGAAGCTTAGATCTAAACACGAGGTTTAGGCTTTTTTTTTTTACTAGTATAACTACAATCGGTTTTTGTTTGTTTTCGAGCTAGGACTCAAGCCTTGTCACGGGGATAATGCGAGAGAAAAAAATAAATTTGTATAACGCAGCGTATATAAGAAGGGAAATAATGAAATTAGCATGTTTAAATAAAGACAAAAAAAATAAAACTACACAAGTAAAAAATGATATAAATCATATAATATGGAAATAATGAAATTATCATGTTTAAATAAAGACTTGTTAAACCTAGTTCAAATTTTTCTTGTTTGACTCCTTGTTCAAATCTTTGATGGTTGACTCGTCGTTCAATTCTTGAGCTTTTGAATTCTCACGAGAATCTTTCGAACTTGAATTCTCGCGAGAATCTTTCGAACTTGAATTCTCACGAGAATCTTTCGAACATGAATTCTTACGAGAATCTTTCGAACTTGAATTATGACGAGAATCTTTCGAACTTGAATTCTTCCAAAATTTGTTAAACATGGTTAAAAGAATTTAGCGGATGAATGAGATGAACACGACAATAATCAAAGACAAAAAAAAAAGGTCTGGTTAAACCTGGCTCAAATTGTTGTTATTTGACTCCTCGTTCAAATCTTTGTTGGTTAACTCCTCGTTCAAAACTTGAGCCTTTGACTTCTCAAGAGAACCTTTCGAACTTGACTTCTTCCAAAATGTTTAACATGATTAAAATGCGGATTGAGGGATGTCTCATAATGATTTGCGTGTGTAAAGGGGGTTGAAAGATTGAAGAAAATGCAGATTGGGTGAAGGAGAGGTGAAAATCTCGGCCGGTTCATATAACTTGTAAAATAAACGATAAACGTCACGTTTAGACCTAAACATGACGCTCCGACCATCGTACCAACCAGACACACTTCAATCAGATGTCAAGCATCCGTACTCTCCGTTATTCGCGCACGCAAATGAGGCGTGAAGTTGAGACCTACACGTGAAGTGTAGATTCGTGTTTAAAGAAATGTGACGTTTAGGCCTAAGTGTGGTACTAAAAAATAAGAAACATGACGTTCAGGCTTAAGTGTGAGGATTAGGATGGATGTCTTTAAAAAAAAAAAATTATGTCTCTATCATAAACCTATAATTAACATATGCATGTGTTAATTTGTTTCGTTGACATTTCTTATTTCTTATGAACCATTAACCAATGAACTCTCATGTCAACAGCCGATTTCAATTATGTCTACAGTCTTATACAATGCATCAGTGTCACTATTAATTAGTGTCAGTATCATTTTTGACAATATTTTATTATACGGAAATTTAGAATAATTGTGTAGGATGGAATTTGGAAGAATAAAACAAAAAAATTGGAACATTACAGGATATATACTTGTTTGAATTCTAGAAGGATATGTCGATACCCTTTGCATATGACGACTTATTATTATTCGGCATCGGTCGTTACTAGTCCAATAATTACATTTCTATACAAGTCTCCATCTTCAAGCATTCATTCTGGTGACTTCTTGTTGATTATCCATGTATTTACAAACGATTTTGATATATTAGTTAAACATGAAATTGTTACAATATTGGATTTGTAAAGTAGATATTATTATTGGGTTATTTTTTTAAGCTAAATAACATAGTTGAATTACCTCCTTAATTACTCTATCTCTATCTGTGGAAAAAATTACCATCTTTTAAATTTGTATTAATATTTTATTTAACTTTCCAAATTTCATTCTCCATCGGACCATCTCTATTTCTATATTCATTTCTATTGTTTTTATATTTATTTATGCTTGAGCATTGGCGAAGCTTTACCGTAAAATTTGCAAGAGCGAAAAGTCACAGATATTAATCTCGAGGGGGGGGGGGGGGTTGTTTCTTAATATATATATAAAATTAAAAAATCGCAAAAACTAACACTTCGGCACACCCCCCCCCCTGCTGGTCACCACTATCCTTCGCCCATGTGCTTGAGGTGTCAAACCAAGATTTTTAAGAGCATTCAGAGCCTGTCTCCCATAATTATGTGAGTGAAAACCTTAAAACTTAAGGTTTGATTATAAGTGATTAGGAGTAGGGAAAAGAAGAAAAAAGTTATTGTCCATCTTTAATTTAATAAAAAGATTATTGATTTAGTAAAATTTGAGGTTTGATGTGAGAGAAAATGAGATAAAAAGTAATGATAAAAGTATAAAAAAATGTTATTTAATTATGATTGTAAATGAAAAAGAGAAAAAAATGTAATAATGAAAGTATAAATTATAAGGATGAGGATGGGGAACGAGAGTGAATGCTCTAAAACTCATTTTCCATCTTCATTCCTATAAATTATACCGTTATCATTTTTTTTTCTCTACCTTATATTTTAGAGATGAAAATGAAGTTGTGAATATGATTCTCCATATTTATGTAGTTTTATCAAAGTAAAACCTCTATATACTTTTTTGGAGATGAAAATGAAGTTGTGAATATGCTTCTCCAAATTTATATAGTTTTATTAAAGTAAAACCTCTATATATTTTTTGGAGATGGATATGGAGATTGAGATGAAGAAGAAATATTAAAGAACCCTTTAAAATTTAAAGATTAAGATGTAAATATAGTATAGATAGGTGAATGTAATAATAATTAAATAATTATAAATATTAAACAAGAAAAAACTTCATAATTAAAGATATAAAAGAGCTGAATCTAACTTGTTTTAACTATAACAAAACGAGCTTAAGCTTTAAATGAATTCAGAATTTACATGCTTACACATGTAAAAACTTTTTAAAACAGCATCAATGCAAAATGTAGCATATTTATAATGCATTTGTGGTATAGATGAAAGAGGTGAGAGGTTTAGAATAAAGACAGAAAAATTATTCTTCAAAGATGAGAGAAATAGAATAAAGACAGAAAAATCATTCTTCAAATTTTTTTTTTAACGGCAAACACTCGGTTACTCGGGGGTCTCATCCTAGCAAACGATGCTACCCACGACACGCTGCGACAAGCCGTGCGAGTAACCAAGACCCTCTATGTTGCACATTCATCCCAGAGGAAACTCACCGTCTTAAAGCCCACTGTGGTAAAACCTCTAACCCACCTCTATAATTTTTAATTCATCATTCATTTTTTATGTCTTGTGGGATTTAAACCCTTAACCTCCACATTAGAAATTAGAAGGCAAGAGTATATCCACTCCACCAAATAGTAAGGAATCATTCTTCAAAATAGTACATGTATTTCGGTATTTAGGAAGCATTGAGATTAAATAAATAAAATAAAAGTGAATTAATATGGGAAAGAAGAATGGTGAGGCTACTACTTTTTGTGGCATACATTTTCCATCTTCACACATTGCATCGGTGACAGCAGACCAAATAAAGTTTTATAATCTAGATTCTGTTATTTACCTAAAAGGCTAAAACATATGACGATTACAAAATAATCGTTAGTCTCATCATTTCTAGAAAGAAACCCGAAGGTATTTAAATATTCCTAAACTTTGAAAAGTTTTAACAATAAAGTAATGTCTGACCAAAATTAAGCTTCAAACCTTTTATTTATTCTCTATACATGTGACACGTGTTACAGATAAAGAGTTGAATTGGTCAGCACCAAAACTATTAGGCAATGAAGGAGAAAGTGGGTGATTATTTTCCGCATTCTTACTCGGATTTACCTGCTCAAAATCTCAATATCAGAACTGTAACTTCTTTCTCTTTTTTTTTTTTAACAAGCGGCTTGGATTTTTAACGGGGCTAAAGGACCTTTTACTCGATCATCTCCAACTCCAACCAGTTGTGATAATAACTGACACGTCTTAAATGGGAAACTCGTACATCAGCCCTGCATGAGTCACCAATTTAGAAAGAAACTGACTACTGCCAACAAAATAAACCCCGGAGAGGATCAAACCCATGACCTCTTAGTAACAAGCCTGATCCACCCCTCCATGTCCACTGCACCAAAGCCTAGGGTTGTAACTGTTATTTTTTTAGCGGCCAATGTAAGCCCCGAAAACCCCGAGAGTATTTACACCAGTTAAGCTCGTTTAAAAATACGGCTGGGCGGTAAAACCTAAAAGCTCAGGGATCGAATTTGTAACCTCTGAGTCCCAAACCCCCTATTACCAGTAACTACTCGGACAGATCCTCTCTATATAAAGTAACTTTGATAAATGTTGTGGGTGTTGTTACAATATTTTAAAGGTAAAGGGCTGAATAGGTAAATTAGTTAGATTTGAATTGGTCAGCAACAGCAGAAGTGGCCATAAACATGATTGGTCCATTTGCGTTAGAAAAAAGTTCAAAAACAAATACTCAAAACACGGTTTCTTCAGTCAAACTTCAACAGTCATCTCAACTTTGAAATCCTTATAATCACCCCCCATTCATTCCTCAGTCTCACAACCACAAATCTTTCTCATGAACAACTACTAACTACCTTTCACTACTCTAAAAAACCAACTTAAAAACTTGTACACCCTGCATCTCAACTTGTACACAACAAAGCTATGGACACTGATGCTTATGTTATCAGTGAGTTGACACAAGGGATGCAGTTAGCCATGCACCTAAAGTCCGTTTTAAGTTCGGAATCTTCCTCCGAATCGAAACATGTTTTGATACAAGAAATCATATCATCATATGACAGAGCTCTGTCGATGGTCAACTGGGGTGACTCGGGTGGTCAAACGCAGCCCATGCTCAGCCGACCCGAGTCGTCGGTTAACATTGACGAGAGCCCACGAAGCCAAGATGTAAATCAACCCTTCAACTATCAACAAGATGAGAAAGTTGTATGCAAGAAGAGGTATGCATCTTATTAGCAGTTGTACATCATGCAATATTTGTACTACAAAGATCTAATCTTTTTTTTTTCTTGGTTGTTACAGGAAGGCAATGCCAACATGGCGAAACCAGATTAGGATCTCGACTAACAACGGGTTGGAGGGAAACAGTGATGACGGTTATAGTTGGAGGAAATATGGACAGAAAGACATTTTGGGTTCTAAATTTCCTAGGTAAGACGCCACAAGAATTATCATGGGACGCGATTTCTATGACGTGTAATATTAGAAACACTTATACATTGATATCGTTTTTGCCTAATCTTGCAGAAGCTATTACAGATGCACGTACCAACACACCCATAACTGCATGGCGAGAAAACAAGTTCAACGAACCGACGAAGACCCCACCGTGTTTGAGATCATATACCGAGGGCAGCACACGTGCAACCCCGCCACTAAACCTTCGGAAAAACATGAAAGCAAACAAGACAACTACCAAAGACCACTACCACCAAAATCTGCAGATATGCTATCAAACCTCAAGAAAAATCTAAGAGTTAGTACCTCAGATTTGGATGCTACAGAGCCATGTTCCTTTTCCTTCCCTTCAGCATCATTTGGAACCGCGGAAAACTACCAACAGTTTAATTTTTCGAATGAAACCGATAACAATTTTTTGCAAGGATCACCTTCCGGGTCAAACTACTTCGTAGAATGGGGTAATGACCCAAATCTGTCAGGAATGATCTCAACTACTGCTTCAGCTACAAATTCTCCATTGGCTTTTCCTGCAGATCCACAGGATCTTAGCCAAAATTTCCCATTTAATAACTCGGGTTTTTTCATCTGATGTACACGAATATTATAGTTAAACGTGACGCTAACGGGAAAAATAGACATGTAAAATGTGGCAATAAATTTGAGCTACCATGGTAAAATAGTTGCAGATAGGATGCTTACTAGCATCCAAACCATTTTTTCATATTGAGAAATTATAAATAATATCATTTTCTTTTCATTCATGCCAAACTTTATAAAGGTTTGACTGCCAGAATTTCACTCCCCACTCTATCTGCCAAAACCTACTCGACATAAAAAGAAAAAAAAATTAAAAACAGTTGAATTACAAGTTTGGTAATGGGCCACAAATAACTTCAATAACAGAATTAACAAAGTTCTTTTTTAATAGTAACTAAGAACTTTGTTTACCAGAAGCATAAGACCCTGTGTACCAGATTCAATAGTTTTTAAAATTCAGATAAGATCAAAATAAAAAACAAAAAGAACTTTGTTTACCAGAAGCATAAGACCTTGTGTACTCTTCATGAAACAAAAACCACCATAATTTTCTCTGAAAGCAAAACCGCCAAATTTTACCTTCTCAAAAAGCCTTGCAAATGTCGAACTCTTATAAATATTCTCTGAGAATCAGTGCATAAGTGGGACGTTATATTCTCAAACTCTTTTCGGTTTCCCGCCTATCAAATCATACTTATTCACTTTCTTAATACGTTTGTAAAATTGGTTAAGTACACAGATATTATGCAGTAAATGCTAATAGAACATGTACCTTATTGTCATGGCAAGGAAACATGACAACTTTCTCAACTGAAAGCCTTCCATTAGGGTCAGGGTTAGAGGCCATTTGCCATATTGAAATTCCATTGGATGTTGCAAAAATAATTAACTCATATGGCCTAAAGCTGTTAGATGTTTAGAAACCAGCAATTAGTAAGCACTATTAGAGACCTCTTTGCTTAGATACACAACTGAAGAAGCGTAATTAATTAATATAAGTTAAATTTAAAAGCAGTCTATGTATGTGTGAATGTGTGTCTACAATACACAAACCAAAAATGATCAGCATGGTTTGCCTCTTACAATATCCTTTAGTACAGTTAGTCATTCACATTAATTTTAAAATGTTTAGGTAACACCAAGATAGCCAAAAAGGAAAATAGTGTTTTAGCATAATAAGAATAATATAAAGATCATCATCCTAGAAGCATAGCAGAGGGCTGCAATGGTGTGAATTATACCTTGTGAGACTTTAAAGGTAGAGTATCCGAGTCCAAACCCAATACAAAACTTGCAGAAAGATTTTCACTTCTTTGTGGGTTCCAAGAAATAGATGCAGATGAACATGAAGCCTTTCCAAATTTAGTTAGTGAATCTGTAACATTCTGAAACTCAGCCTAAAAGCCAAAAAGAGAGAAATAAAACAAGCCAAGCATTTTCGTAAGAACAAGAAACATAATAAGAGAAATCTAGAAAACACGAAAGAAATCTAACAAACAGAGATAATAAGATCAACATAACAACGCAGCATTAAAAAGTTATGGATTACTTCATACCTTCTGTTACCTCTTCCCAAATGGACAAGCTTCCATCGGAACATATGCACATCCCTAACGTTTGAATTAAAGCAATTGGCCATAAAATCTGTGAATATTTGCTTGAACAAGCTAACGAATCACTCTTTTCCACCGAGTGAATATGTAAAAACTGAATTACAGGTAATGTGGCGAAAGAAAAAAGCATAACAAAAACCTTGAATTTTAAGTTGGAGGCGGAGAAGGAATAAAGTAGCGACGTAGATGGATGGCTATTGTTTCCGTCGATCAAACCAGTAACTAGTATTTAGCCACAGTAATCCCATGAAGAACAAATGTTGCCTTTATCTAACCTTGCCACTTAAAAAAAAAAAAAAAAAAAAAAAAAATTTGATGGAACCAACCTGCTAACCAAACACATGGCCTTCTTCCGGGTGCAAAATGTGGTCATCCATGACAATTACAAGCCCAGACTTCTGACTTCCCATTTGTGCCCCAATTTCACCAATCCAACACTCATCTCCTATCGAACAAACAAGCCAACAATAAGTAATGATAAGAACGCAAGTTAAGAACAATAATATCGAAAGGTAGGTCTGAAGTTATTTGAAAAGGAACAAACTTAGAGGGTTACAATATCGAGGCAGTCGATGCAGTTTTTATCGCCAAAAAGAAGATGAGGAAGTAGTGGTGGCGATGGAATTTTTAGGGTGAAGGGTTGTTGGTAGTCGCCAATCGAGTGGACGGAGGATGGCCGGCGATGGTGTTTTTCTTGTAACAGCATTCAAATCTCATTCCCCACACGCTGTCTCCAGATGTTCACGAAAAACATTCAAAAATCACTCCGTCTTATTCATCCAAGATTAGAATCTCGACAACCACACGTAAGGGGGCGGTTTGGCCGCTGCTTCCTCCCTCTACTCCATTACTCCCCATGGCTTTCATACTCCTTGTCACTACTCCCCTTTTTACGGCTTAAATTTTTGAGTTTTATCGTTTCTAGGATTTAGGGAAGCCGTGAGTTTTGTGTGACATTCAAAGCAATCAAAATCGTGTGGCTTGTTTTTCTAAGTTTAGGCTACGTGTTATGGGCTTCATGGGGGCGTTATAGAGCCCAAAACCTCCATATAGCGCTCTTCCTTCACCCCCCAGCAGCACCATCCCCCTCCTTCCCCCCTTTGAGCGCCATCTCCACAACGCCCTCCCCCTCTCAGATTCCGGCGCCATAGGCACTATCCCCACTACGGTGGGGCGCTATGACGCCATCTCCACCTCCCACTACGAAAAGCCTTACACCATACCCAGCATGGCAGCATCCCTACCATTTGTCTCACTACATCTCTCTCATAGCTGGCATTTTCTCATTAGACAAAAAATTTTGAAGCCTCAAACTTCCCTCCAACCATACACCCCCCCCCCCCCCCCCAAAACCTTTTTTTTAAACAACAAATTTCATTACACCACATTTTCCTATTGCCAAAGTTTAAACCCTAGTCTCCACTAAAGAATTTGTCTCTTACTACTGGGCTATTATCCAAGTGACATAACCACACGTAACCTAAATGGTCATTTAAATTCAAACGATCAATAAATTTTTTAAATTTTAAAAAATTCTAACCTGTTAAATTGATGTTTTCGTTTGGGTCGTATGGACCCAAACAGCCCAAGAAAATTTCAAAAAAAAATAATTCTTTATTTTGTATGTTTTAACTTAAAATGATTGGTTGACAATACGTCTCAAAACTATATTATACGTTACAAAAAGATCAAAAAAAACAAAAACTATAAAAAGACATTTTTTTTTTTTTTTTGCTTTTGAACTGCTTCTATAGGCTAATTGATTGTTTGACTATATTGTTTCTGATGTTGGGCTTGTTCGTTGGGCCTATTTGCACCCAAGTTGCTTGATAGCCGTTGATCACTCTAATGTTTCATTTTTTCTTTTTCTTTTTTTCATGCAAGTGTTGCTGCTTAAGAGAATCCTGAGATCACCTCATAATTAAATATTAAAATATAAATTTATTTTTAAATTATTAAAACTTAATAAATTATAATAAGATATCATTTATAGGGTTAGGTTCCACACAAAACCAAACATTATGTAAAAACTAAAAAACTTAAGGCTAAGGGACTGAAATTGAAAATATATATAATATTCATTAAAAACACAGAGGGGCATAAATGGAAAATTGAAAAAAAATCACAAATCAAGCAAACAACTCTACACCCCCCCCCCCCCCCCCCCGTCAGCCTTGGTCAGCAGCATTCTCTAGCTCGCCGGTGAAGAACACAAGCTTAAGTTCAGTCAGGTATTATTACGACAATGTTGCATGATGCAACATTACGACATTGTTGCATGATGCAACATTACCACAATGTTGCTTAAATGTCAGTTAATTTTTTCTCACATTGTTGCGCAACATTACGATAAATGTTGCATGTTGCAACATTACGACATTGTTGCATGATGCAACATTACGACAATGTTGCTTAAATGTCAGAGCATGATCTGAAACAGATTTGGAGAACCATCAGAGCTTTTGGCTGTGATTCCACACCATTTTTGATTGAAATCAATGGCTTAATCGAGCTAATTCACGTCGTTTGACTTTTACGGGTCAAAGTTCATACGTTTTGACCATAAAAAATTAGAGATTTGTGTTGATATTTGGAGGTTCTCACTGGTCTGGTTAGTTTCAGCATCCAAATACGCATCCAACGAGCAAAAAATCATCGAGTTTTGTTCAGTTTGTGAATTTCCGATCATCTTCTTCGTTAAGCTAGTCGCCGGAATTTTTTTTAACCTCAACGAAACGTTACAACAATGGTGCTAGTTTGATAGAGGTCGTTGAGACGAATCCAACGCAAGTTTCAGATTCCATTTTTGTTGGGTATATCTCGAGATATGGTGTTTTGAAGTTCGTTTAAGGCCACCGGAAAAATTTGTTGAGTCGCCGGAATCTGAATCGGAAATACGGGGGCTGGGCATCCCTGAAATATTTCATTGAGTTTTGTTGCGCAAAATGTCTAAAATACCCCCACTTAATTAGGTTTTTTGGTTTTTTCACTTTTATTAAGTTTTCCCATGATCCTAACATTTATATATCTAAGAAGGATTTGTGGTCAATAGATTGGTTATTAAGATCTAATTAATTGTTGAAATTAAATTGAATGGAGAAAAAAATAATAGAGGAACATCTTGTCTTCTTGCGGCGCTATGAGGGCAAAGCGGGCAACCTCGTGAAATGTCCTATCACAAAATATAATTTTAAAATTCTTAAATCTTCACTATTTATTATTTATAATTATAAATATTACTGTTTTTCATATTTCATGAGTATATGTTTGATAAAATTTTCATTATTTCTAATATGTTTACGTTCGAACTTATGTTTAAATATGTAATAATAATTATATAAAAAGTTGTTAATTATATCTTTTTTAAAACAGACTGTAAGAGACGTATGTTGTTGAATGTTGACGATTACAATCCTATCTTATGAATGTTGAGGGTTTCAATTTTATCTCAGTAAGACTCACTCGAATATTAAAGATTTAAAGTTAGTTTTAAACTCCGTTAAAAAGAACATATATAAACACGGGAGAAATAGAAATATCATACTCCTAACATATACAACTAGAAATATAGAAATAAGTACCCTTTTGCAAGCTATGTAAATAAAAAAAAAGTAAACTATGAACAATAATTAATTTAAACACATGATATACCAAGAGAAGAAGTGGACATAAACCGATGAGACCTCGACCTCGTTACAAAGGACTTCATCTCCGGCGAAAGCCCCTCAAACTCCGGCAACGTCTCTTTCACTTCCGGGATGGCAGATAGCCCACCGGACATATCATAGACGTACAAATTATTTCTTCCGTCCGTTGAGGTGGCCGTCTCCTCGTGGCTACTCGTGTGTTTATTATTAGTCCCGAAAACCGATCGAACAAGTTTGTGGATTGATCGTGAGATCCTTGAGTGTTTCTTGGCCGGCGGCGGTGCAGGTGGAGGTGGTTGGACGACGACGGTCGGAAAGATGGGGCATTGACATGCTTCTGCCGGAGATGGCGGAGCTCAGCTGGTGCTTTAAACATTTCAGCTCAAATGAGTCGTAAAGAGAACTCCCACAGTCCCACACTTCTTCACGTTGCTTCATCTCTGCTTCTTTTCTCTTTTCCATCATTTCTTCTTAATTAACTAACTAACCCACAAAATATATATATATATATATATATATATAGAGAGAGAGAGAGAGAGGTATATATGTAAAATTTATAAGGTGTGAATGAATGGTAGGAGAAACATGTTCGTAATAAATATATATATAGACGTACGTCGACCAAAAATGTATTTAACAAATCATTTTAATAACACAGATCACTTGTGTAATACGTAATATAGGAGGTGATGGGTTTGATTAGTTTATGTATAAAATCATTTTAATAACACATCACTTGTTTTTTTCTATAATAATGCATAAATTTTTAACCATTTGAAAAGAAATATTTTTACTACATAGATTGGTAGATGGTATATATGTACGCTTTTACTTATTACTGACCAAGTCTTTTTTACTATTTCTATGTAAATGATATACTTAATAAAAATTAAAGATTGTATTTAATAAAATAAGAATGAAGAGGGAAGACCAAACACAAAAGGTATCGAGTAAAAAGGGAATACGTCACGAGCCTTGAAATAGTGACCATGGAAACGCATGAGAGTTGGGAGGGTATGTGGTGTCTTTTGATTTGTTGAATGACGCTTACACGTCTGTCTATTCACGATAATGCACGTATATATATGCCAACTATTTCATTTTTAAAGTATAATAATTAATTTAGAGGTGTTCAAAACAGGATATTTGAAAATCCTGAACTTTGAATATTCGAGAGCAAATACCAACAAAAATTATCAAATACATATATATCTAATATTTTGAAACAAGATTTCTCAACATGTGCGTTATCGTGGAAAAAATGTGGGTATATAAAACAGTTAATTTGCTATAACGTCATATAAAGAATACGAAAAAAGAACAGTGTAACAACTCAAACACTGTAATTACATTTCTATGAAACCACGTAAGGAAAATGAAAATAAAAAAACTAAGTAGCAACATTAAAATTAAAATGCTAATGCTTAAATTATTGAGTCTGTCACCTTAAAATTAAATTACACGAATATACTTATTAAATAAAAAAAACAGCTAAGACCGGGCGCATCGCACAACCCTTGGGTTGTGCCCTTGGCTTACGTGGAGAGCCCTTCGAAAGGGCATCGATGTTGATAGGGAAGGACAAAAGCCTTTGGTTGGCCGCCTTTGGCCAAGGGCGAAGGAGGAGTGGGTCCCATGCGAATTTTTTTCTTTTCGATTTCTCTCACACACATACATATTATATAATATAAATGGGTGGTGTTTGTGGGAAAGGCTACGCTGAGGTCAGAAACTATTTGTGGGAAGGGCTGGAGACGTGACATGCTGATTGGGCGGCCTTTGGAAATGGCTAGTTTCAGTGTTGCAGTGTAGTCTAAATGACAAAACCCTAAAAAAACAAAAAGGAAAAAAGTAGTAAATGACAAAACTCAAAAGAAGGGCGGGGTTAGGGGGGGGGGGGGGTTAACCGAATGTGGCAGCCTTCAATTGGCTATGGTACTATTCAGATTTTGGTTATTATATATAGAATTGTCTTCAAATAAAAATTATTTTAAATCTAAAAAGTCTAAGAAAATTCTAAGCTCTACATGTGTTTTTTTATTATTTCTAAAAGGGGTATTATAGTTATTGTGTCTTACCTTGTGTCTTATGTTTAATATTATTGATTCATTGTGTAATATGTATTTATCGTTGTGTTTTATGTTTGTACTCATTTCATGTTCTTTTGTTATTTTTTTATATGTTAGATAAATTTATCATTATTTTATTATTGTGTTTTCAAAAAGAAACATTAATACATAATAAACTTAATCTTGCTAAGCATAATATACTTTACATGATAAACTAAAACAAATTATATATATCCTAACTTTTCTAGCGTAATTGTGTGTTTCCCTGCTCCTTGGGGTAGGGAATCATGGGAAATCGGGTGACTACTGCGTAAGCAGTGGCGAAGGATATAAGGGGCGGGGAGGGGCGCCCGACCCCCCGAAATTTTGTTTGCGATGTAACGAGTATATAATTTTCGTGTAGAAAATTTTGATATGCTCCGGTTTCGACCCCCCATATTAGTTGTGAAATTTTTTTTATATAGATCCCGACCCCCCACTAGTTTTTTTCAAGTTTCGCCACTGTGCGTAAGTGGTGTTTATATATATCAATTTCCAGCAGTTAAGGTTTCTTCGTTTTTTCTATTACCTAGTGTATTTTTTTCCCCTTCGTGTGTGTCTGTTTTGTTTCTTGGGTGGGGGTTTCCCTTCATTCTCTGGTTCAATGAGTATGGTATTAAGCAATTCTATGAGCTGAAAAAAGAAAAAAAAGAAAAAAAAGAGGGGGAGCATGGTAATAAGTATTTCTATGAGCTGGAAAAAAAAAAGAAGAAAGAAAGGAGTAGGTGACAATTTAAAGCTGGTAATTTGGATGGAAAATTGGATTCATTGGTGTGGCTGAGGGATACTTCATCAAACTGCCTACTACTTGGGCATAGGGATACTTCATCATCTCTTGCTTATCAAGCTCAGAGATAGGACAATCAGCAACAGACACCTTCAAATGAGCAGGATATGAAGTTTTGACAGGCTTACAACTCAACATGTTATAGTTTTTCAAAACTTTCTTGATATAAGTTGACTGAGTTAACTTTAGACTCCTGTTTTCTCTGTCCCTGATGATTTCCATCCCAATAATTCTCTTGGCATCACCTAAATCCTTCATTTCAAATTCTGCATTCAGAAGAGATTTAGTATGTTCTATAATACTCTTATCTTTACATGCAATAAGCATATCATCAACATAGAGTAAAAGATATACAAACTTCCCTGGTTCATACTCAGAATAGTAGACACAAGCATCATATTGACTCCTGGTAAATCCTTGATTAATGATATAATCATTGAACCTTCTATACCACTGTCTTGGACTTTGCTTTAAACCATACAATGACCTTTGCAGCTTACATACCATACCTTCCCTTCCTGGTTCTTCAAAACCCTTTGGTTGGTTAATATACAGCTCTTCTTCCAATGTACCATGTAAGAAAGCTGTCTTCACATCAAGTTGTTGCAATTCTAAATCAAGTAAAGCAGTCAAAGTTAATATGATTCTTATTGAAGTATGTTTAACAACAGGAGAGAAAACTTCCTTGTAATCAACACCAGCTTTCTGAGTATATCCTTTAGCTACCAATCTGGCTTTAAACCTTGGTTTCTCCCCAGAGAATCCAGGTTTAAGCTTGTATAACCACTTGCAAGAAATTACTTTCTTGTCCTTAGGCTTAGTTACCAATTTCCAGGTTTCATTCTGATGCAATGACTTTATTTCTTCCCTCATTGCTCCAAGCCATTCTTCTTTCTGATCAGAAGAAATTGCTTCTTCATATGACAAAGGCTCATTCACACTCTCTTCTTCTGCTGCCATAAACACCACAGCCGAAATATCCTCATCACCCCTGTACCTGATTGGTTTATTAATCTTCCTCCTGGTTCTATCTCTTGTGAGCTGGTAATTCTCAATATTTCCATCTTCACCATTTGAATGTGAAGAACTTGGTCCAGGTGATTCCTGTTGCTCATCAACAATTGTCTCAGGCAATGCTTCATGAATTACTTCATGACCATCTGCCTTTGTCTTCTGAGTTAGACCCTCTGTCTCCACCTTACTCACAATACTAGGGACAGAATTTAATTTTACCTTGCCAGTATCAACCTCTACTATATCCTGATACATGACATCCTCCCTGCAGGTTACATCTCTACTAACAATCACCTTTTTTCCTTCTCCTTCTATTCTCCAAAGCCTATAGGCTTTTACCTCTTCAGGATAACCAAGAAACACACATCTACGAGCCCTGGTTTCCAACTTACCTTGCTTTACATGAGCATAAACCAAGGAACCAAACGGCCTCAATAAACTGTAATCCTGTTTCTTTCCACTCCAAACCTCCATTGGAGTTCTCATTTCAATTGCTGATGAAGGAGATCTGTTGATCAAGTAGCTTGCAGTGACAACTGCCTCTGCCCAGAACTTCTTAGGTAAACCAGAACCATGTAGCATGCACCTCACTCTCTCAAGGAGAGTTCTATTCATCCTCTCAGCAAGGCCATTCTGCTGAGGGGTGCCAGGCACAGTCAAATGCCTCCCAATTCCCTTTGACTTACAAAATGAATTGAACATTTCATTACAATACTCCAAACCATTATCTGTCCTTAACATTTTCACCCTTCTATCAGTTTGATTTTCTACCAGGCTAACCCACTCCTTAAACTTTTCTAGAGCTTCAATTTATGTTTCAAAGGAAACACCCAAACCCTCCTTGAAAAGTCATCAATGAGGGTCATGAAGTAGAGTGCTCCACCTATAGAAGGTGTCCTTGCAGGCCCCAAAAGATCTGAGTGAATGTAATCAAGAATATGCTTAGATTTACATTTACTCCTTGTAAACTTGACCCTATGAGCCTTGCCCATTGTGCAATTCTCACAGAACCCAGCACTCACTTCACTCAGTTTGCCTAACACACCCTGCCTATTGAGCTCTGATAGACCTTGTTGGCTTATATGGCCAAGTCTTTTATGCCAAAGACTCATATCAGCACTATTCACCTTAGCACTAACAGCATTAACAATCACATCAACTTCTCCATCTAGCAGATATATATTGTTTTTAACTCTAGTACCAGTTAACAAAACCATAGACCCTCTAATAACCTTTGCTCTACCATTATTTAAACTAACAGAATGCCCATCCCTTTCAAAGGTTCCTAATGAAATTAAACTTCTAGATAAATTTGGAATGTACCTCACATCTTTCAGTGTCAAGATTGAACCATTCTCTAGCTTGAGATCAATCTCACCAACTCCTTCAATCTGGCATTCTCTACTATCTCCTAATTTCATAGTGCCATACCTTTCAACTTGTAGTCTTTTAAAGAAATGCCTACAAGGGGTCATATGATAGGAACAGCCTGAGTCAAGAACCCAACAATCACTAATCCCATGATCATCAACAATCAACACATCTGCTGACTCATATCCATCTGAACTTTCTTCAAAACTATTGTTACCAGCATTTCTTGAACCATGTTGATCATTTTTCTTCTTCTTGAACCTATCAGGGCAATTTCTTTTAAAATGTTTCTCTGATCCACACACAAAACATTTCAACCTTCCCTTTGACTTTGATCTCTTAGAGTCTTTCTTCTTATCAAACCTATTCTCCTGCCTTCCTCTAACATATAGGCCATCACCAGATTCATCACTGACTTCAGATCTTTTCTTCAATTCTTTCGAATTTAGTGCGGCAAGCACCTCTTCCATTAACAATTCGTCTCTACCATACATCAGAGTCTCAACAAAGTGTTCATAAGAACTAGGCAAAGACGACAAGTACAAGATCGCCTGATCCTCATCAGAGATTTTAACCTCAATATTCTCAAGGTCAATAATCATCTTGTTGAAATCGTCTGTGTGATCTTCAATGGACCTACCTGGTGACATGCTGTAGGTGTACAGTTTCTTCTTCAGATAGAGACGATTAGCGAGCGATTTCGTCATGTATAATGACTCCAACTTCACCCATACCGCCGCTGCTGTTTGTTCTCTACTCACCTCACGTAAAACCTTGTCTCCTAGATTCAGCACGATCGCGGCATGAGACTTGTCAAGTATTTCTTGCCAATCGCCATCTCCCATCCCATCTGGTCTTCCTGCTTCACCCTCCAGTGCCTCTGAAATTCCTTGATAAACAAGGAATGCGCGCATTTTAAGACGCCACAATCCGAAGTCATTCTTCCCAGTGAACTTCTCGATGTCAAATTTCGCAGACACCATGGTGTACCTCTTGATTTCAACTTCAATTGAAATCCGATCTTCCACTCCGAGCTACCGAGCTCTGATACCAATTGTGATAAAATCGGATCAAACAAGAACACAATTGAAGGAAATTAAATCAAGAACAAGGATCTTTTATTGAGTAGAATAGGAAATTACAAGCAATTGAATCAATCACTAACAATCGCAATGTCCCCTCTTTATAACCAGCTAAAACCTAATCTAATCACAACGGTAAGAAACTGACTTAAACGGTATTAACAAACAATTAACCCGCTTGACACATTCAGTCCTTAAACTTCCGAGAATGACATGATTGACCCTTGAACTTTATAAACTGGCGAAACTTCTGCTTTAACTCTCACATTCTCATATAATTCTAACAAGTAAAGAGTGATAACCATTTATCAACCAAACGAAAGACTATCCTATCTTGACGAAGAAGACGCAGATCGACTAGCTCTGAGATTAATCATAATCATCTTATTTAAAGAGTTATGACAATTGATAGAAGGGTCATCGTATTAATTTCTTGCAAAATCAGTACAATTCAATTAAAGTTTAGTTTAATCAATTGTGTTTTTCATTTCAATTGGGACAACATATCAACAAGCCAACAAGGTACGTTACATGAAAAACCCATGGGAAGCCACATTTACATTTATAAAACGGGTATTATAATTTATAACTAACAACATCCTTTTTTATATGGGTTCATACTGTATATATTTCTATAATCAGATTTTAAGAAAATACTAGCTAGATGTATTGTTTTAATGGGATAGCTTAGTAGTAAAATAATAGCTTCCTAATCTATATGATTTGAGTTTAAATATATGAATTTAGGTATGGTAATTTAGCTGTTATAAATGAAAAAAAAAAAAACAAAAAAAAAAACAAAACTAGGTAGGTGTTCACTAATTGATACATTATCCAACCGCAGAAACTGAAATGATTCCAGTTATATAAGACAAAAGTATATGGTAAACAATCCCTTTCATATGTTGGCTTCATACAAAACACAACCAAATGTAAACATAAAGAAGTTTATCTCCTTTTTTATTGAAGAAGTGACAATTGAAAACGCCACAATATATTATATTATAAAAATATGAAAATACTCAACATCAATATTATTTACTCACTTACCAAAATAATATATAGCCATCAGAGTGTTTATGATCCAACCATATTAAAATGTGTAGAAAAATGTGCCACTTCTCATATAATTGAGAGTTTATGTGAACTACAAACAAATTAGGAGCGATTTTTATAATAAATTTTTTCCATCAAATATCATTAATCTTACATCTATAAATATCAAGGTTGCAGAAATCGCTTGGCGATAGCTCGACGGTCAACTGGTGTTAAGCGATTAATCGGATTAATCGTGATTAATCAGCGATTAATCGGAGACCCTAAATTATTGAAAAAGTATATATATATATATATATATATATATATATATATATATATATATATGTGTGTGTGTGTGTGTGTGTGTGTGTAGAGAATCATTAGAATACCTCATAAATATTCGAAAACTTGAGTATTTTAGTAAAATATCTATATAATATTTTTTGATTGTCCAACTTTAATTTGAATTTTACTTTTTATCTCTCAATATATATGTATAAATATATATATATACATATTACAACATGGCAATATCCTAGTATAATTAATAAATAAATTAATAAATAACTTTAAAAAAAATAAACTAATACTTATATAAACATTTTAGTCAAAAGCTACAATAATAAAGTCGGATACGTTTAATATATACATATATATATATATATATATATATATATATATATATATATATACATATTACAACATGGCAATATCCTAGTATAATTAATAAATAAATTAATAAATAAATTTAAAAAAATAAACTAATACTTATATAAACATTTAAGTCAAAAGCTACAATAATAAAGTCGGATACGTTTAATAATCCCAAAAAACAAACACATTTAAGTCAAAAACTACAATATTAAAGTCAAAACTACAATTTATTAAGTTTATATTTTTTTAATTAAAAAAATTGGCTAACCGTCAAGGCCGCCAAGACCGTCAAGGACCGATGTTGACTGTCGTTGACCAACTGATCGTTAAACCATTAATCGTAGACGGTGGGGGACCGCCAAGCGATTAATCGCTGATTAATCACCGATTAATCGCGATTTCTACAACATTGATAAATATATGAACTCTTAATGATTTTTATAAAGAGAGAGTCACTCATCATATCAGTAGAATATCAAGCCATAGACTAAAATTGATAAGCAATCAGTCACTTATAAAAAAATCAATAATAGTTGTAACAAAATAATAGAGTAATTGTTCAAAGTTTGATTAGTTTTATATTAACAATTAAAATACGACTAACATGCAATTAAAAATATTAAAAGTAAAACCTAACAAAAAAGGAAGTGGATCAATGCATGACACGTTTATGGCAAAAACTAACAAATGGCCCTATATTTTTAATAGAGTACCCATGCATATTTAATTTAATAATAGAATTGATAGCGCTAACTGCTACGTTATATGTTATTATCTTTATTTAATTCTCTGGTTAGACAACATAATATATTATATAATCATCTAAAAATTGTAATTCAACGGTTAATAATTTTCACAAAATACGATTTTAAAAGATTTGTTTTGTTAACAACAAATTCAAAAAAAAAAAAAAAAAAAAAACTATTCACTGAACAAAAAAATGTGTAAAAGTATATTTTTCACATCTCCCCTTTAAACCTCTCCTTTCCTTCGGTAATATCACTTTGTCCCATGCTACCCAATAAATCTTTCTTTCATCCCCACAGCCACGAGCCACCCCACAAAAATCGCCTCCTTATTTTCTCTAACTGATCAAGCACTGCATTTGGAGCCATATAAACTGAAAAGTAATACGTCGGTAAACTGTCAAGCACCGACTTTAATAGAATGATTTTTCCACTCTTGAATAGGTCTTCGCTTTCCATCTTGCTAATCTTGTCTCAAAAGTATTGATCACTGAATCCCAATTCTTGATTCCGTTCATGTTAGCACCTACTTTCAGTCCTAGATATAGCGTTCCACTTTGGCATCAAATCGTCCTGCTCGTTTCTTCCACATGATCTTGATTTTAACCAATACCAAATAAGTTTAATTTTTGTTTGTTTATCTTTAAACCTGACACTAGAAAGAAAACATTTATTAGCCTTGCAAATTTTTTTTAATATTATGTACATCTCATTCTCCCGGAAGTAGTACATCATCCGCATACATTTAATGAGAGATCATATGACCCGAATTTGACGAAACTTGAGAGAAAGCCATGTGGGGGCGCCAGGGCGGGACTCAAAAATTTTACCGAGAGGACGATACTCAATACATTTGTTTGGGGGGGGGGGGGGGGGCTTGATACTCAATACATATATATTTTTTACATGAAATCTTGAATATCAGTGCTTTTGGCCGAAAAAACCACGGGGACGGTCCCCACCTCCGGTCCTTTCAAAGCTTCGTCCATGAGGATACCCCTTTTAAAATATCTAAAGTCACGTCATGTTTAATCAAACAAGATAATGTTTCCATAACAATAATAAAAATGAGAGGGGATAAAGGGTCTCCCTAGCAAATTCCTCTTATGTAGTTAAATTTCTTTGTTGGGGCCCCATTGACTGGGACCGAAGCTCTTGAAGACCTTAAGATACCTTTTCTCCACATCCTCCATCTACTCGGGACGCCCATTTGTTCCCGCACTTTGTTAATAAAGTTCCAATTTATACAATCATAGGCTTTTTTCAAAATCTATTATGAATAAAAATATATTTTGACTGTCTTCCTAGCCTATGTGATCACCTCATTTACCACCAATGGACCATCTAAAATACTCATCATCTCAATAAAGCCTGAATATACCTTTGATACAAACCGTCCCACTACCTTTGAAACCTTATTTGCCATAACATTTGAGATTACTTTTGATATGCATCCCATCAGACTAATTAGTCGGTATTCGTTCTAAGTATTAGGGATCCGCTGTCTTTGGTATTATAGTGATAAAGGAGCAGGGGCGGAGCTACTTAGGTGGCAGGGGTATCGCCCGCTACCCCTGAACGTATACTGCGATGTGCAATTTTTTTGGTTTTCGTGAACCCTGAAACGAATTTTTCGCTACCCCTGAAAATATTTTACGCTACCTCTCGAAGAAATTTTATGGTTTTTATTTAGATACTGACTTGAAAATATGATCAAAAGCCCGGTAATTAGCTAAATTTTTTTCTGGGGGCAGCGAACCCCCGTTAGTCCCAACAAATATATTTTTTAACGCTACCCCTGAATTTTTTTCTGAAACCGCCCCTATAAAGGAGGACCCCACGCCATTACTGATCCTCCTTGATTCGTAAAAATCTGATAGCACCTTCTCGAAGTTTGTTCCTAAATGTTCCCAAAAAGTTTTGATGAAAGAGAAATTAAGCTTGTCTGGCCCGGGTGCCTTGTCCCCTTCTAATTCCCACACCGCCTCTTTGATTTCTTTCATGGAAAAATCCTTGATCAGACTTTCTTTATCCACCTCTTGTACCTGCTTCACATAATGCAGCTGGAAATTTAGCATCCGCATAATTGGTTCCCTAAATCTTTCGCTAAAGAATGATAAAACCTCGTCTTTTATGCCACCCGGATAATCACACCAACTACCATTAATATACAGACCATTAATTCTTGATTTCACCACATTTGCATTGATTATATAACGCGATAAAAAGCAGAATTTCCACCCCCCCCCCCCCCTCTTTGGCCCACATTACCCTTGACTTTCCCAAGCGCCCCGTGAATCATTTCACAGAAACCCGATACCTTTAACCATGCAAGCAAACACTTATGGCAAGCGACTAATTTAAGACCCAATAGCGCCCCAATACAAGTCAGTATGGGCTTGGAATATGCAAGTCCGTTTATAAGTTGGATATTTGTGTTTATGTTTTTACTTGTAGGTTTGGTGAGCAAGTTAGGATTTAAGTCTATACAAAAAAAGAAGCTAGGGGTGTCACTCAACAGCAATGGACGATTATCACACTGGATGTTGCATTTCTTTTTTTGGATATTGTTTCATCAAACACCCTATTTTCTATCACCATATGGTCCATATCATCAAGCTTCAAAGAGAAACACATGACCATAGAGAAGTTTCTACATAAACATCCCCACAAAACCCAGGGCCTTGTTCCCTAAATGATTGGGCTTTCATGGGCCTGGTTGGATTAGTCCCTTGATAAATGTTTATTATTCTGAATTTTGAATTCCTCCTATCAAAATGTTTGTAGACAAAGTGTTAAAACTTCTTTCCCATGAAATGAAATTGAAGGTTGTACAACATCGTATAGTGGTTGTAAATAACAAGTCTAATTATTCGATGTCTAATCATTAAAATTGTCAAAATTCTTCATCCCTTATGGGACTTTTAAAACCTTTAGGATGGTAATTAGAATCAGACCATTTTTTTAATGTGATTATAACTACTTATATAAGTCGCATGAAGAAATTTTATGATACGACTCGGCTGTGAAAGTGTGAAACACTAATAAAAAATGAGCATGTTGCAACAATAATTACACATTTGTGAAAATTAGCTTTTAGTTTTTAGTTAGATGCAGAAAACACAAGTAAAATATTAAAAAGTACAGTCAACCCTATTTTATATAAAACAAGATTTTCACATCTGCGTGTTGCCGCAAAGATGATACAAGTACATAACACAATAAATAAACGTTTTAAGCAAAAGATTCAAAAGAATTTAAAAACAATTTAAGAAAACGATGTTCAAAAAACGTGTTGCCATTAAGATAAATGTAACGTAAAAAAACGAAAGAAAAAAAATGAGGTCGACAAATGATCAGCATTAAGTCTCCCTTCAGCGAGTTCGGATTCTTACCACTACACAAGCTGCGCTTTTTGTTTTTTTAACTCAGGAAACAAAGAATATACAGTATATTGAAACCTAATTACGGTTTGGGGTAGAGGGGTAAAAGACTTGTTTTTTTTCCGTAACCCTAGCTAATGGGATGTGAGTTTGTTTAAATACAAACTCACACATTGATTACATGGGCCAAAGCCCTTTGCCCTTCTACCCCAAACCGTATTTTACAAGCCGAAACACATAATTAACTAACTCCCAATCACTAAACGTGGATAACCCAACCCCATTTAATACACAAGACTCATCATTTATCGATTATAGTCTAAACACGATATCAATGCCCAATCACAAGTACAAAATCCAAGTGATTGTTTGATTCAAATAGGAGAAGCAATAATAACCGATGAATTAACAAAGTTAATAAACAATAACACAATGGTAATCACATAATATTCAAATAATCATACGATCCTAATATAACATTAAAAAAACACACACACACAACAAAGCCTTAAAGTTGTAATATTATATACCAGTTAGATATTCTTTTAGAGTTCGAATGTTGACTTTCATGCTTTAAACTTTCAAATTGATTTTTTCCAGCTTTATTTGTAAGACTTATTGGATTTAAATAATCCAAACTATTAATAATTGGCCGATAATAATCCCAACTGAGTAAATGTTTTTTAACGAGCCCAACTTTTAGACTATTTTTCTCTGGCAATCCCAAACTAACGGATGACTAACTCCGTTAGTGATTTTGCTGACGTGGCAACATAAGGGGGCATTTGTGTAAAAAGAAAAGACGAGGGGCCTAATTGTAACTTCATAAAACTTATAAATTAAACATACCAAAACACCCGGAAACCTCATCAGATATCACCATCACTCTGGCGGCCTCATCTGTCGGCGCCACCATGACTCCGGCGACCTCCTCAGCCGGCGCCATCATTTCGGCGGTCTCATCAGCCGTCATCGCCACCACTCCAACGACCTTCTCACCGGTAGTGCTCCCTCTCTCTCTATCTCCTTCTCGCTTCTCTCTCTCTCTCTCTCCTATGACCTACGCCACCGCCAACACCACCACCGTGAGACTTCCTGGAAAAGAAACCTAGAGAAAAAACTGGTGGTGGTGGGTTTTGTTGCCGAGGAGAAGAAACAATGGTGGTGGTGGTGGTGGTGGGTTTCCGTTACCATAATCAGCGACGAAAAGGGGGTTAGTTCAAGGCTATCGTCACCGCCGGAGGCGAGCGAAGCAGCGACGCCGCGTGCTCTGCTTGGATCATCAGGAACCGGAAAAAAATAGAGGTGAAGAGGGAGAGGAGCTCGTCGGTTTCTTTCTATGGTGTCGTTGGAGGGAAGGAGCGAGGGGGAGGACCGTCGTTAGGGTTCAGTGGGGAAGGGGGGGGGGGGGGCTGGAAATCGATTGGAAGGGGAGGAGGCTGTAAATCATCACAGTGGTGAGTGAGGATGGTGACGAAGGTCGCAGGTGGTGGTGGTGGTGGGTGGTGGTGGTGGGTGGTGGAGGAGGTGAGGTTGGGCTGAAGGTTACAAATTTTTTATAAATGACCCTTTGTTTTTTTTTTTATTTTTCAAATACCTCTCATATTGCCACCTCATTTGCCATATCAGATTAAAATACCACCTAGACATGCCACCTAATCAAAAGTTAACGGAGTTAGTCATCCGTTAGTTTGGGATTGCCAGAGAAAAATAATCTAAAAGTTGGGCTCGTTAAAAAACATTTACTCAGTTGGGATTATTATCGGCCAATTATTGATAGTTTGGATTATTTAAATCCA
>JBCNJP010000021.1:5073825-5254771 GCA_039602395.1 Deinandra increscens subsp. villosa | reverse complement strand
TTAAGATGGTGAGGTTCACGCACATATGGTGAGAATTCAACTACCATTTTGGACTTAACAAACTAATATAGATTTTGAAAAAAAATATAATATGTATGAGTTTGACGTTATAAAAAATATTGTGGTAAAAAATGTTAAAATAAACCATAGATAATACAATTTTCTAATACTCTTGGCAGTTGAAGCGGAAGAAATCCGGACAGTCAAACAAAAACAAAAAATAACAAACTTTTGCGTATGAGAAGGATATGAAAATTAAATAACAAGTGAACTCTACCGCATGTGTTAGTTAAGGATCTAAAGCCCTTGCGATGATAATAACAACACGGCGTCAATACTATCTGAAATGAGCTAGAACTCTATGGCAGGAAAACGAATGTGACAAGAGAAAAAAATAGATTAATGCTTATATACGTTTATGCACAATATATGGATACCAATACATGACCAAGGAGAAGAAAAAGATAGAAACTCGTCACACTAGTAGTACAATGGAAGAAAAGGATTGACAATAACCTAATGATTTAGATACCATATATGATGTATGATAATGAAACATGTCAAGTATCAGGTATTATTAATTAACGTATATACATATACATATACAAGACTGATCCAAAGAGAATGTCATCAAAAAATATAAACATATTATAATTGTTATATAGATATTAAGAATATAGTTTTTTTTTTCTAATTTATGAACGGTATACCAAATACGCATAGAACCTCATAAATCTCAAGTAATGATGAGGAGCAAATGCCTAACAATTATAGGATTTTGTAATTATATATTATATAATAAATAGTTATAAAAGACAACTTTATAAATAATGGCTCCGAGTTTTATATATCTAACTTACGTTGGTTTCGAGTTATTTAAATTGAAGGAAATGAAAAAAAAAAACTGAAAGGAATCAGAAGGAAACTGAGAATATTTGTGCTTCTGATTGCAAAAAATCACAAATAAAATATTAAATGATAATTTAATAAATTACAAATATATCTAACTTACGTAAGTTAAACTGCTACCACTGAAAGGAATCATCGATTAAGATATTTTAAAATTATGATTAACGTAAAATCCTTATAAAATATTAAATGATAATTTAATAAATTAAAGAAATTTATTATGTTTGACAAATTGTTAATTAAATAAATTTACTATGTTTGACAAAATTGATAATTATTCTTAATTGATGATTTACTAAATTGTAATTGATTGTGTTTGACATGTGGCAGTAGTAGTGTAAAATCTTTAAAATAAAGACATGTAACAACCTTTTAGTACTTTATTAGGATTAGGATTGAGATTTGGTTTTTTCTTAACTACGTTGCGATATGATTTTGTTTAAAACAACACGGTGCTAGATTAGATTTATTTCATGTTTTTTACCCGTACGAAATCTCCTCCTCATCACAAACGGAGTCGCACTATATGGATAAACAACAAGTTTTTTTTTTTCCAAACCTAGAGTTGAAAGAACCTTCTATGCCCAACTCCACACGCAAAGAAAAAAAACGCCCCCATTTACTTGGATTTAATTATTATAAAGGGCCAATGGGCACCATTAATAAACATTTTTGCAGAGTCCAAATGTTAGAGCGCCTCCATAGTTAAAATAATCACACGCACCAACACCACGTGCAGTCTTTGTATAAGTATACAACTATCATCATCCATCTCCTTTGATTTAAGTTTTCTGATTTGATTTGATTTGATTTGATTTGATTTGATTTTTCCACCGTTTCAGAGATCGCCGGAGGAAAGCTCACTACGGCGCCGGTTTAATTGTGTGATTTTGATAGGGTTCCGATAAGGTTTTTTTTTTTTTTTTAATTTAATTACGTGATCGTTGATATGACATCGGAAGATGTGGTCGGAAAAACGAGTGTTACGATCGCTAATATCGCCGAAGAGGCAAAGATTGCGAGTGAAGGAGTCAAGGCTCCGAGCCGGCAAACCTTGCTCGGAATCTGCAAATCTCTCGCCGCCGGAGGCATTGCCGGTGGAGTGTTAGTTTTTTCTTTCATTCTCCTCGTTTTGATTTTAAATAATCGATCAATTATTATAATTATTATTGTTATTATTATTTACTGCTCTCTCGTGTTTATCTCTTTGATTACCGATGCATGATCCTGTTAGAAATTTGTGATAGAATTTTGGAAATGAATCATGTGCTCGAAATAGATTTGGCTTATATATCTTAATTTCATTTATGTCTCCATGGTTTGTTATATTATATATATATTTGACATAATTTATAAAATGAAGCTATTAAATGGTTGGTTTTGCTGTCAGATTTGGCTTATATATCCTTTTTAAGGTGTGACAAAAAATTGATTTCACTTATATGTCACCATGGTTTGTTATATTATATATTTTATCCATAAGTTTACCTGGTATATTGGCTAATTGTATAAATTCTGTATCTTTTCCCTTTCAAATTCATAAAGAATGTAGACAAGATGGACAAACTGGGGAAGAATTATGAGAATATGGACCATGTGGTTATTATGCTTTTGGGACAAATAGTTGATTTGCTGTCTTTAAAAGTATTATTCTGTAGGGTAATTTAGCATATGCAATGAGGTCCGTGGACCCCTAAGAACTCCGACATGTGTGGCTTAATATGGACGTAAATATGCTTAACAAGATTGATGACGATAGATGGTAGATGAACAATAAGGATATATTGTTTAGAATTCTAAACATTCTTTACAGTCTTTCATTTCTGTTTTGACTTTTGGCTTACAAACTTTGACCTTAGTTCTGTATTTTCTAAACCATCCAATTGATAAGTTTTGCATATAGTAGGTTTATTGCCCACTGTTTATTTGCTTACTCTATGTTGCAGATCGCGTACTGCTGTCGCTCCTCTGGAAAGATTGAAAATTCTGCTCCAGGTAGATCACCTGTTTATTTATTTATTTACTTACTTTTGTGCACTTGTATTATGTTCATAAAGTGAATTCATCAATTAAATTGATAAAACTTGGACTCAACCCCATAAAAGATATCTCAAAATTATTGGAATTCTTTCCTTGGAACAAAACTTATACATGTATATGCAACTGATTGGGCTAGTTATGTGTGCCATTAATACTTATTGTATAGATTATGGATGATTAAAGTTGTTATTACTTCTGTTATATATAACAGGTTCAAAATCCAAATGCAGTCAAATACAATGGAACTATTCAGGGACTAAAGTATATATGGAGAACCGAGGGTTTGAGAGGAATGTTTAAAGGAAATGGCGCCAATTGTGCACGCATTATACCGAACTCTGCTGTCAAATTCTTTAGCTATGATGAGGCATCCAAGTAAGCTTACCTTCATTGTTTTATGGTAAAAAAATGTCATTTTTCAACTCAAAGTTGCTTACTTATCACTATATTTGCTTTCTTCTTGTACATAAACAGGGGAATCTTGTGGCTATATCGACAGCAACCTGGAAATGGTACAGTTATTCCCTCCTTATCTCATTTTCAAATAAGATTACCAAATTAACTCGCCCCTTATCTGCTTACATGTAAAAACATGTTTAGTCAAATGGTTTTTTATCTTCTGTTTCAGAGGATGCTGAACTCACCCCTCTTTTACGGCTTGGAGCTGGTGCTTGTGCTGGAATAATTGCCATGTCAGCAACCTATCCAATGGACCTGGCTCGAGGTCGCATTACTGTCCAGGTATCTTTCAAATCTACATGTTCTCACACATTACAATCTTGTTCTTAGTTATTAATAATTTGTTGGCATTTGCAGACTGATAAATCTTCTACTCAATATAGAGGAATGACCCATGCTCTTACAACAGTACTCCGAGAAGAAGGCCCACGCGCTTTATACAAAGGATGGCTTCCTTCTGTTATTGGTGTTGTAAGTTAACATCCAAATATTTGTTAATAATGATCAATGACATTGAACTAAACTTCTAATTGTTCATTTATGTTTCTAGATACCATATGTGGGACTTAATTTTGCGGTATACGAATCCTTAAAAGACTACTTGGTGAAATCAAGACCATTTGGACTGGTTGAAGACAAAGAGTTGGGTGTGACAACTAAGCTCGCATGTGGGGCCGTTGCTGGAACCGTTGGTCAAACGGTTGCATATCCACTCGATGTCATACGAAGAAGAATGCAAATGGTTGGCTGGAAACATGCTGCCTCAGTTGTTACCGCTGAAGGAAAGTCAAAGTCAACGCTTGAATACACCGGAATGATTGATGCATTCAGGAAAACTGTTCGGTATGAAGGTGTTGGCGCTTTGTACAAGGGTTTGGTCCCCAACTCGGTTAAGGTAAGTATATAAATGACTAAAATACCCTTTTCTAAAATGAACATGTTCTTATATCAAGTTTCCTTTTTTAGGTGGTTCCATCGATAGCTATAGCATTTGTGACATACGAGGTGGTTAAGGATGTACTCAAGGTAGAGATGAGGATATCCGACTGAAACAAGGCATCATATTTTATCCAACATTCGTGTTAGTTTGCATGCAAACGGGTAAGGAGGTAAAACCGCCAGTAATGTCCTACGAGTTATCAGGTTTTTTGATAATCAAGAGATTTAGAACTAGCCCTGTATGCGTCCGAAACACTGTTTATATCATATGTAGTTCATTTTGAAGCTTTTTATCATTCGTATGTATGAACAATAATAATAAGGAATTGATAGTATAATTTGTATTATGTATTCGTTTGTATACAAAAAATGGAGCATAGCAGCTCTATTTATAGAGGTGTTTTAACTTTTAAGAGATGAATTAAGTAACAGAAACTAGGAACAAATAATATAAACTGATAATGCCACTGACATCAAAGCCATTCTAAGTATAGCAAGTTGTTAATGAGGTGTCTCATGAGAGTTCAAGTCCTAGAGTTCAAGTCCTATAGTAAACAAAATCGTATACATTTAAAAGTATAGTTAGATACTTAGATTAGATGTTGTGTGTAACACTCGAATAATTTTTCATGATTTTTTAAACACTGGTTCCAATGCTACACCCACAGGTCACAGGATCGAAACCTGCCTCTGATAATAATTTTCTCTGATAATAATTTTTTAGGCACTCCAAACAAAACATCACTCGGTACAATCCAAAACAAACCATCTCACTCCATACAATCCAAAAACCTCTACATAAAATGCACATTCTAACCATCCATTTTATGAAATATCAGACGTGGTCAGTAAAAACTGCAATTACAGATAGTTTATTCATCTCCCTACCTCACCGTCAGCCGCCGTCCACCAGTGGTTGTCTTCAATAGTTGTTGCTGAAGATGATCTGAACGGTCCCGGTGATAATCTGCCCATATGCACAGCTGCCTTATCGCCTCTCGTTTATCTTCGCAAAAACCTGATATACATTCTTCTTTCACATGAATCGTGGCTTCGAGTTCGTTAATCTTCTCATCTTTCTTTCCATTTTCCATCTTCATATCCTCCAATGATTTCATCAATCTCTCATTCTCACCTTCAGAAAGTTTCAGTTTGGTCACCATTTCTTGGAATTTTTGCTTCATATCTTCTTTCATTTGCTTCAGTTGAATCTGTGTAGCTTGGATTTCGTTCTTGATTTCAATAACTCGTGTTCTTACGTGCCCATAGTCTTCTTCAAACTTTACGCTGAGTGAGTCAACGCCTGTCAAGGTCTCGATGACTTTATATTGGACCTCCCTTTTGATATCAGTGATTGTTTGGGATAAGGTTGAGATCTTTTCCATTAAAGATTTGTTTTCTTGATGCATTTTCTCTTCTTTGGCTGCATGTTCATGTTCAGTTTCGTTTAACAGTTGTTCCGTAACACGAAGCTTCTGGGTTGATAACCGGATTTTGACTTCTAGGTTTCTGACTGTTTCAGTCAACGTGTGGACTTCATCTCCATTGATTTCAAGATCACTTCTCAAGTCTTCAATGGTTTCTTCCAGTTGTTCAATGATATGTTCTTTAGACAGGAGATCATTTTGGATTTTGTTTGATGTTTCGTCAAGTTTCTCCTCGAGTTGTTTGATCTTCGCCACATGGACCCCGTTCTCTTCTAGTGATCTTTCTAGTTCACCATTCATGTTTGTGATCTCGTCTCTTAAATGTTCTATCAGATCATCCGATTCTTGTTTATGGGTGCTAATCGTTTCTAATTCCTTTTGCAGGTTGTCAATCTTTTCCTCGTATTTCTTCTGAAGAGCCAATAATTCATCTTCTTTCTGCATTTCAATTTCTGTTCTCTGATCAGCTAACTTCTTGAATAAAGATTGGTTCTCTAATTCGGTAGTTTCTAGTTTTCGAATCAGATTCGACACCTCATCTTCTGTAGTTATCAATTTCTCCTTCATTTCAGAGAACTCCATTTTCATGTTCTGTAATTCTGACTCAAAACCATCTTTTTCACCCTTCAGTTGATCTACAATGGCGCTTAATTCTTCGATAGTTGTCATGGATGTATCTTTTTCCAACATTAAGCTGGTTTTTTCTTTCTTGATGTCTTCAATTTTCTGATTGAGTTCTCTATTTTCAGCCAGAATTTTGGAATTTTCTTCAAGCAATCGATCAGATTGGAGTTTCATCTGGTTTAACATGTTTTCTGTTTCTTTTAGTCGTGAGTTTAATGCTTCTTTTTCTTCTGTTTCAACTGCCAGATTTCTCTTTAACTCATCAATCTCTGTATTTGCCACCATGTGAATCATCTTGTCTTTCAACTTCCCGTTTTTATTTGAAGAATTATCTGAATCTGAATCGGAACTGGATGAGGAAGAAGACTGTTTTCCTTTCTTTGATTGAACTTTCTCCTTCAGCTCTCCAGTGATATGTTCATACTGCTCATAGATTGATCTGTAACCATTGTGAAATTCTTCTACTAATTCCATAAGTCTGTTCTTATCTTCTTGATCTTCCCCCTTAAGTATCTCTAGAATCTTTCTATAGCTGTCTTCTGTTTCTGCATATAACAACCAATGCATGAGATATGTACATAAGCATGAAAACATATGACAATTTAGTGAAGTTATACCTGTATTACTGCCTTTAAGTTGCTCATCTTTGTCAGGATCAATGAGGCTTCCAGCTATTGACTTCATTCTATTTCTCAAACGATGCTTCCCCATTTCTTTATTTAGCCTTTTGTAAGCTGACCTCAAATCTTGATGAAGAAAGTGAAGGTGGTTGTTATCTTAAACATAATCGAGTTTGGTCCTGAAAATAACAACAGAAGACAGTTTTAGGAACTCCTGCCACAAAAGGGGGCCTTAAGCAACATACATTAATTAAATGAATGGCCAGATATCTTAGTCACCAAGAAAAAGTGACAAAAGGAGTCTCATATAAAGGTTGAGGGATGTTCGGTACATAACCAGTTAGAAGCAGAGAACTACGAGTATAGTTGTCAAAATCGCAAGGCGCACTTAATCCGCAAAAAGTGACCTTGGGCCTAAGCGCAAGGCGCTTAAAAATCAAGGGCCAGAGATAAGCAACATCCATAACATAAACATACCATTTTTAGGCGTTTTAGACATGTTTGGGGCTTGTTTAAGGCTAGTTTAGCCGTTTACGTTGGTTCCCTGCCATTTTTAATGTTTTAGAACAGTTTGGTCATAAATTACAGTATTTTGCTGGAGTTTACAGGATTTGGTTGGAAGCTCGTTGGAGTGCCGGCGCCTAGCCTGGGCGTCAAGGTACCTTTGACGACTATGGGTGCAAGGACTGCAGATATTTATACCTATTGAATTAAATGCTATATACAAGGCTGTTTTTAACGACCTTTCTTTTAAAAGTAGCATTTATAAGCAACATATTCATCTTGTGCCTACCAGCCAAGTCAACACTGATCGCCTAATTCTATAAACTAAAAATGGACAGCTAAGAATATCAATAAAATGAACTGTTCTTTCAAAATAATAAAACTAGATAATGACGTTATTATCTAAAATATATGGAGTCAATTCATATCCAAAATTTCAAATTATGATCATGATCTTTACAGATCTGCCTGATGCTCCGTTTAGAAACTGTCTAAAAAAGGACTATGTATAAATTATACGATTGAGATTGAAAGATTCTAGCGAGAATAAGATCTTTAATGTCATGATTCAAGCCCTATTATTCTGGAGATGTAAGAAATTTTAATCCAAACTCTAAACACACATCAAAACACCTGTAAATTTATAAATTAAATACAATCGAATTAGACAATCGAAATCCAAAATTGTGGAATCGATAGAGCTCCAATTGAACTAAACCTAAAACAATCAGCAAACTTAATCAACCTCAAACTTCAAATCAGTCAGTCACGATGAAGCCTAAAATCCGAAGTTCCGAACATCAGAAGTTCGTAGGGAGTTTCAATCAATAGTTAGGCTAGGCTAATCCTTTTGGCAGTAAGATAAAATTATCATATGAAACTGAAACTAGAGCCAAACGCATACTAATGGTGAAGAAATCCACAAAACATCATATAGAGTCAAAGTTCGAATCAAATCCGAACTTGAAACTAACTTTGAAATCTCAGATTCTAGACGGAACATGCAGAAAACGAAATTATCATACAAAGTAGTTGATCAAATAGTAACAAATTAAAGTTGAGATGAGAAATCGATCGATCGACCTACCTTCAGATCGAACGGCGCTGGAAAAGTTGCAGAATCACATGGAATCAAAGTTGTCAATGGATTGAACGGAATTGTTTAGTCCAGGTGTTTGGTTGCGTTGGGGGGAGTGAGATACAGAGAGTAACGATATTTGACGAAATGTAAAATACTTATTTCTCTTTGTATTTATAGCCCAGTTTAAGAGATGAATTAATATGCCATTGGAAGTTTCAAAATTGACCTCTTACGCCCCTATTATTAGGCTAAGTGTAGTGGATAAAGCCCCATAAAGCCCCACAAGGGGCATTATGCGCCATGTGGACGCTGACTGGGCAAGGGGCTTTATGGGGCTTTATGGTGTAGTGGATAAAGCCCCATAAAGCCCACCATCATCATTACCTTATTATTATTTTTTTAACTTTTTTTTAAAAAGTACTTTCATTAAAAATAAAATAAAAGACAACAAAATAAATTAAAACATCACAACTTAAAAGAAAACACGAACGCCTATATATAACTATTAAACGTGAAAATAGGATCTTCGGGGTTGTTGATGCATGGCCTCAAAAAAGCCCAAACGCCTGCGTATATAAAGCTCTTGCCATATTCAGTTTTGTACTCGTTCAACGACCTTCGCAGCACTGAGCTTATACCCTCCGCGCCATATTGTCGCTCGAGTCGTACATAGATATCATTAAAAGTTCGTGCCTTCGATTGCAAGTCCCACCATTTCGCCCTGATAAAGTTCCCGTTTAAAAACACTCCACGTCGCCGTTTGAAGTCATCAATCACGGCATTCCAAAACTCGTTTGGCCGGCGTCCATCATTCCAATTGTGTGCGACGTTAACGAAAGATTGTGCCACCGCTAAGTCGTCTTCGACCTTCCAACTACGCCTACTCATTGTGAATGTTTGTGAAAGTTTATAAAATAGATGGGGTATATATAGTAGAAGAATAGAAGTAGAGAGGAGTTGGAGTGGTGTGTGAGATGTTTAAAAAAGTGGGGTATTTATAGGTAAAAGAGGGTTTAAATTAAAAAAATTAAAAAAAAAAAAACTTTGCTCAACGGTACAAAATTGAGCCGTTGAACGGCTATTTTTTTTTATTCATCGGCGTTATAGGGCTAACGCCCCTCGCCCATTCTCCCTCTATAACGCCCCCATAACGCCCCACCGTAGTGGGGGTGGGCGTTATGGGGGGCGTTATGGAGCCCTTTTTGGCCCAGTAACGCCCCACTACGGGCAGCCTTACGGTATTACCGCACTAAACGAACCGAACTGAATCCAACGGAGTCTTATTCCTTATTCATGTTTATTTGTTAAACATTAGATGTGATTATTAATGGTTTACGAACATGTAATGAATGGAAACTTTTGTTTATGCTTGTTTGTTAAGGAATTGAACTTTTTTACGAACGGTTCACATATGTAAATGAACATATGTTATTTCAAAGACAAATTGGATTTTAATAATCCAAACTATGATCTATTGGCTGATAATAATCCAAACTATCAGTTTGACCAGCAACAGTCTCAACTTTTATTTCGTTATCAGGACCAGTCTTATTCCAAAACATTATACATTTACACATGATTTACACTTGTTTTTCGTTTGTTTTTGCTTTTGTGCTTTCTTATTTTGTTCAGATTCATCATTACGAGCCAAAAATCAAGTGTAAATGTATGATGATTATGCTACTGAGATTGCTCCTGATATAGAAAAATAATCCGCAACAAGATGTGTATATCCACGTTCACTGCTTCTGTTCAAAGCAACCATTCTTCTCAATTGGGCTGAACTTTCAGTAACTTCAGATTCTGATAGATAAGCGGATGTAGAAGAAACAATCGTATCTAACATCAACGATAAAGAATTTTGATAGTAATCCTTGTCGGATGAAAAATCCATGCTTTTTACAAGATTTTGAGTGATTTTATGAAAAAAGCAGATTTAAATTTAAAAAGAATGAGAGATTAGATAATTGTTTGGTTGTTTATACACGGTACTTGGATATATAGTGTAATTTTTATAAATTAAAAGGGACAAATCCACATTACATGAATAAATATTAAATGATGACATTTTATCCAAAATCCATGTCAGCACACCAATAACTCTCAGCCACACATAATCGCTCCTTACAATTATTCCAAACACCTCCTCCATAGACCATGATTTCCAAGATTTCAACCAAATTATTCTTGTTCTTGCTACTACTACTGATTCACTCTCAACTTTCACCCCTTATTTCTCTTTGATCAACAAAAATATGGAAACAATCATCGCATCCCACTCTGTTTCATCTGTTGATTTCAAAAACCCTTCACTCAAAGCCAAATCAAACCAATCATTCTTCCATCTTCGACCTACTTTGACCCCTTTTCAACCCTCTGTGAAGTTACAATACTGTTTTAATGATAAACTGACTACAGTTTCACACAAGGGGTTCGGATCTTCGGTAAGGGCTTCATCAGCTGGTCAAAGCAGTGCGACTGATAATGAAGATAGATGGCTTCTTGAGCCTGTGGGTCAGTAGTTTTCTTTGCTGTTCTTGTTGAATTCCTCACACATGCTTCTAACAAGTAGAAATATTATACAACATAATAATTTCATTAAAATATGATCATTTTTTTTAAATGGTAAAATATTTCATTGAACACACAAAAGTTTACATGAAAATAGAAATAGACGACATCGAGCAGTAAGTTGCGTCGTTAATCCTTTTTTTATATAAAAATCAAGACGTATAATAAAAACTGTATTCATAGATCCTCGTATCATAACATTACTGTGTATGATCCGTTGGATTCTGCCAAGTAGCTCAACGGCCTTATTGCCTCAGGTGAGAGAGAAAACCAAAGGTATAAAATGCAAATGGTATAAACACGTGTTGGTTGTCAATACACGTTTTCTCGTGTTTGGTCATTTTGCACGAAGCTATTTTAAAAGCACTCTGACTTTGCTGTCAAAGTATGACCCGCTAAGCCCATGAGAGGGGAAACCTCGGGGAAACCTCTGTTAAATCCACACATGCATTTTTCCCCCATCCATCCGAAGATAGCAAAATCAATCCTGTTAAAAACAAAGCTTTGAGTCTTATGGGTCGAGAAATTATTATTCACGACCCACTGAACCCTATTCAGAAATTTGACAGTCTCCGGTGCTAGGAAGCCAAATGTATCAAAAACAAAATGAATAAACGTGTTTTGATTCTCTAAACAAGCCATTGCCCCTAGACCCAACAACAGGTGACACTCTAGTAAGATCCACATAAGCGTGTTTCCCTCGTCCACACATTGATAAAAAAATTAACGATCTAGATTTATTTTTATAACTTTTCTGATAATTTAATGTTTAATAATAGTATATATACTCACTATGTATGTGATAGGTGATGGAGACTCACGACACATCGGTTTTAAGGTTGCTCTGCCAACTGCATTTGAGATAACATCTGTAAGTTGTTTATTTAGCCTTATTTCACTTTTAATTTTCAAAAACCTCATTTTTTAACCGCAAAAATTCTTGGTATGAGCCAGGATGTGGTGACCGTTGGACGTCTTCCTGAGAAAGCCGATATAGTTATCCCAGTTGCAACGGGTATTTCATATTTTTTTGGCAACCAATTTGTATCTTTTTAACTATATACATTTTTAAAATTTTACCCTTTAGAGATAAAACATTATTCGTACATTTGTAGTATCGGGCACGCATGCTCGATTTCAAAAGAAGGATGGTGCTCTTTTGGTGACCGATTTGGGCAGCACGAATGGTACATTCATCGATGAAAGTCGGCTCGCACCTGGGGTACCCGCCATTGTTCCCTCGGGGAGATACATTACATTCGGTATGATTTTCATCCCTATATATTATTTTTATTACGCGTATGCTTTCTATTAAACTAAATCGAAAACCAAATTTGTTGCCCCCTTTTGCACCAGGTATAATTCGTATTGTTTTGAAAATGTGGTTGCAGGTGACACCAATCTAGCCATCTTTCGTGTTTCAAAGGTCAAAAAAGTTAAACCTGTTGTTGCATCAAGCGAATCCGAGGCCGAGATTGAACTAGAAACAGCAGATGCTAGCAATGTTGTGGAGAACACGAGTCAAAACGTTTAAGTACGTTCATAAGATCAAGGATAATACGTTTTTCCTTTTGTGTCAACATAGCTTAAGTCAAAGCTTTATAGTGAAATTTAAGAAGTTGGATAATCGGTAAAAACGGGTAATTTTTTTTTTTTAATTATGGGTGGAATGCATGATCGACTTTTTAGTTTTTTTTTTTTCTGTGCAATAGGCATACATTATCACACTATAAAGAAATCATGCAAAAAAGAATCTAAAACGAAGAATCAATGTTCTATTTCTAAGATGTTGGGATAATCGGTGAAATTGACATCGGTGTATGAAAGGGATGAATTCGGATTGAGAACTTAAGTACAGGATTGAGAAGAATAATTTGGTGAGAAAGGGAAATTTTATTAGAAATTGGAATGGTGAGGAAAGCAATACAGAGAAAGTCCAGATGAGAGAGAGAGAATAATTCTCAACAATGATCTAACTGACTCTCACACTCCACACACCCTTTCCTTATGACCACCACAGGTGGACCCTTCACACATTGGATGCCATGATGAAATCGTTGTAACGAGCTGGGTTTTCTTGGGCCTATTGCTTCTTGGAGCAGCTTGTTGGGCTAAAGGTACTTGGGCTTGCTCAGATGTGGACACTACATTACTCCCTCCCTCAAGCAACACCTTGTCCTCAAGGTGGAACAGTGGAAAAGTCTTTTGCAGATGGGCATTATCTTCCCAGGTGGCTTCTGATTCAGGAAGTCCTTGCCACTGAATAAGGCTCTGAGGAACGAGGTGATCAGCGCGATGGATCGTACGGCGGCCCAGGAGAGTTTGAGGTTGTAACAGAAGGGAGGCATCCGGATTAACCAAGTGCAACGGAGTAACCTGTTGAGCGGGAATACCGATGCATTTGCGGAGCAGCGACACATGAAAAACAGAGTGGATCTGTGCTGACGGTGGAAGATTAAGCTGGTAAGCAACCAGTCCGACCCTTGTGACGATTTGATAGGGACCAAAGTACCGTCGGCCCAGTTTGTGATGGCGGCTGAGGCGAACCGAAGATTGGCGAAAAGGTTGGAGCTTGAGGTACACCCAATCGCCTATCTGAAAAGAAACTTCGTTGCGATGTTTGTCGGCGAAACTTTTCATCCGATTTTGAGCTTTGGCCAAATTAGCTTTAAGTGTTTGGAGAAGTGCATCGCGTGATACTAGTTGCTCCTCCACCAAAGGGTTACCCGTCGAATCACGAATGTAGCGTTTAATAGTGGGTGGTTGCCTGCCATAAAGAACTTCGAAGGGGGTCATTTTAGCAGAAGTCTGGTACGAAGTATTGTACCAAAACTCGGCCCAAGGCAAGAACTTTAGCCAGTCCCGGGGCTGGTCCATAACAAAACAGCGGAGATACATTTCCAAACACTTATTGAGGGCCTCCGATTGCCCATCCGATTGCGGGTGATACGAAGAGCTAAAGGATAAAGTGGTTCCCTGCAACCGATGGAGTTCTTTCCAGAAGTCGGACATGAAGCGAACGTCCCGGTCAGAAACGATGTCAACGGGAATGCCGTGAAGACGGACAATCTCAGCAAGAAAGACCGAAGCTACAGTGGTGGAGCTGAAATTGGTGGGTAATGCAACAAAGTGCCCGTACTTAGATAATCGATCAATGACGACCATGATAACCGTTTTGCCATTGGAGGACGGAAGACCGGTAATGAAATCCATCGCAATGCTTTCGAACACTAATTCAGGGATCGGTAAGGGCTGTAGCAGACCTGCAGGGGGTTGGCAAGTAGCTTTGGTTTGTTGGCAGACTGGACAGGCAGCTATGTAGCGTTTGACATCACGGCGCATGTGCTTCCAATAGAAATTCGAAGATAGTCGATGAAAGCAACGGGTGATACCGGAGTGGCCACCGGTAACCGAGCTATGAAACTCGTGAAGGAGTTGCTGACAAAGGGGGGAATCAGATGGAACAACGAGGCGGCCCCGAAAGAAAATCAGGCCATCACGAGTAGAATACCCGGGCAGGGAGAGCGGATCAGTGGCTAACTTGCGGAGCAAAAGGCTCATCTCAGGGCTGGTGGAGATAGCTTGTCTTAATGAGTCAGCGAAAAGTGTTTGCTGAGAAGAATAAGCCATGATTTGGGCAGCAGGAAGCCGCGATAAGGCGTCGGCAGCACCGTTTTGTTTGCCGGGTCTGTAAAGGATGTCAAAGTCAAATCCTAAAAGTTTGCCCAACCACTTATGTTGATCTGGAGTTTGGATTACTTGATCCTTCAAGTTCTTAAGAGATTCCTGATCCGGGATGATGATAAATTTGCGGCCAAGTAAATATTGGCGCCACTTGGCAATCGCTTGTGTTATAGCAAACATTTCGCGTTGATAAGCGGAAGCAGCCTGTAAACGGGGGCATAATTTTTGGCTAAAAAAAGCGATAGGTTGTTTGGCTTGGGAGAGAACGGCCCCGATGCCCATGCACGAAGCATCTGTCTCCACCGTGAAAGGCTGTGAAAAATCCGGCATACGGAGAACTGGAGCTGAACTGAGCAGTGTTTTCAGCTTTTCAAAAGCAGAGGTGCAGGCTGGGGACCAGTGGAATTGGTCCTTCTTAAGCAGGTCAGTCAACGGGCCCGCAATAGAAGCATACCCGCGAATGAAGCGGCGGTAATAACCGGACAGGCCAAGGAATCCCCTTACTGCTTTAACATTGGAAGGAGTGGGCCACTTGCTGAATGGCGGCAACCTTTGTGGGGTCGACGGCTAACCCAGCAGCCGAGATAACATGCCCCAGATAGTCAATTGAAGGTTGAGCAAAATGGCACTTGGAGAGCTTGGCAACCAAGGAATTGTCCAACAAGACCTGTAAAATAGTTTGCAAATGTGATAAATGGGCAGCCCAAGAGTCACTATAGACCAAAATATCATCGAAGAACACAAGGACAAATTTACGCAAATAGGGCCTAAAGATATCATTCATCAACCGTTGGAAGGTGGATGGGGCGTTAGTTAAGCCAAAAGGCATCACTCGAAATTCATAATGGCCGTCATGGGTGCGAAAGGCGGTTTTTGATTCATCCCCGGAACGTATACGGATTTGGTGGTAGCCGGCCAGGAGGTCCAATTTAGAGAAAAATGTGGCACCGTGGAGCTCATCAAATAACTCGTCAATAGACGGAATTGGAAACTTATCGCGAACAGTTAGTCCATTGAGCATGCGATAGTCCACACAAAATCGCCATGTGCCATCCTTCTTCCGTACCAACAACACGGGTGAAGAAAACGGGCTAGTACTGGGCTGAATAATCCCCTGCTGTAACATGTCAGCAACTTGGCGCTCGATTTCTTGTTTCTGGAAGTGGGGGTAACGGTAGGGACGGACCGAAACAGGGGGTTGATTGGGTAAGAGGGTGATAGCGTGGTCTTGGATACGGCTGGGAGGCAAGCCAGTGGGGGGTTGAAACACTTGGGTGAAGGTGTGGAGAAGTGTTTGGATGTCCGGGTGATAGGAATGGGTAACGGGTGGACTGTGGAGGCGAAACGGAGAGGTGAAACAGTTCAGTAACAGCATCGGAGTTAACCAACTTACGTAACCCATTAAATTGAATCCCATGAGCAATTGGTTGGGTATCGCCCTTCCAGCGGACTTGAGAGCCATTGAGGGTGAACTCAAAAGAACCTGCTGCATAATCAGTTAAGACAGGGCCCAATGTCGATAGCCAAGAGACACCCAATACCAAATCCCAACCTTGAAGTGGCAGAACATATAAGTCAACCAAAATGGTGTGCCCTTGCACCACCAAGGAAACCCGACGAGCAAGACCTGTACAGGGCAAGCGCTCACCGCTGCCAACCAGAACAGAAAAGGGAGTCACAGCTTCAATCGGTAAATTAAGGAAACTGGCCACCCGCGTTTGCACGAAGCAATGGGTGCTACCCCCATCCAACAAAATTTGCACCGATTTACCCTTGATTGATCCAGTGAAACGAAGGGTACCTGAAGAGCAACCACCGGCGAGAGCATTGTAAGAAATCGCCGAAGAGTGTTGAACCTCCTCAATCTGCAATTTATCGGCTAAGGAGGCATCAAGGGCGTGTAAGAGCTCCGGTGGATCTGGGGCGTCCGGAATATCGGCATCGTCATCAAAAAAAAGAAGTTGAGGGGCGCCAGTACATTGATGATCCTTGGAATACTTACCATCACACCGATAACAAAGCCCTTGGGCCTTTTTCTGGGCAATCTCGGTAGGTGAGAGGCGGCGGAACCCTAATTTGGCAGGAGATGCGAAAGAACCGGCGGGTTTTGGATTGAAGGGGGCTACAGGTGTAGGTAGCGTAGGTGTTTTAGGGGTCGGCAATAAGGGCTTACCCGAACCCAAGGAGATCCGACCCGAACCATGCTCCAATTGGATCCGATTTTCGTGCAGGAGAGCATATTTCATGGCGTCTTCGACGGAGGTCGGCTGGTGAATCGCCACCGACTGTTTAATGTCCGGCCGGAGACCGGAAACGAAACAGGAAACCAGGAAAGCAGTGGGAAGCTTCATCGTGCGATTAGAGAGTTCTTCAAAGCGATGGCGGTAATCATCGACGGAGGATGTCTGTTGTAGCTTAGCGAGGAGGCCTTCGGGTTCCTCCAACTCTCGAGTTTTGAAACGCTGAACCACCGCCACAGAAAAAGAGGACCAGCCTTCCAACTGCGAGTGCCGGACCATCCAATCGTACCAATCAGCAGCCTCGTCATCCAAGTAAAACGAGGCAATCATCAACCGTTCGCCATCAGGGATTTTATAGAAATCAAAGTAGCGAGTAGCTTGAGCTAACCACCGTTCAGGGTGAGATCCGGCGAAACGAGACAAGTGAATCGGAGCAGGCTTATGGCGGCCCAGGATGGAGCTGCCGGCGTCGCTGGCCTCCGGGGGACGCTGTTTGGCGATGTTTCCGACCTGAACGCAGAGCTTATGCACCGATTTCTTCACATCCTCTAAGGAGTCAGAGATCTGATCGATCTCCTCCTTTTTAGCGGTGTGTGAAAGCTGGGTTTGGATCTGAACATGAGCATCCTGGAGCGATTTAACAGATTCATCCAATTGCTTGAAACGTGTACCCTCAGCCATAAGGACAAGGGCCAATGAAAGCACCAATGAAAGGGATGAATTCGGATTGAGAACTTAAGTACAGGATTGAGAAGAATAATTTGGTGAGAAAGGGAAATTTTATTAGAAATTGGAATGGTGAGGAAAGCAATACAGAGAAAGTACAGATGAGAGAGAGAGAATAATTCTCAACAATGATCTAACTGACTCTCACACTCCACACCCCTTTCCTTATGACCACCACAGGTGGACCCTTCACACATTGGATGCCATGATGAAATCGTTGTAACGAGCTGGGGTTTTCTTGGGCCTATTGCTTCTTGGAGCAGCTTGTTGGGCTAAAGGTACTTGGGCTTGCTCAGATGTGGACACTACAGTGTAAGCTAGTGGTGATTGGCTGCTGCGTTTTGTTTGAAACTGGTTACTTATTTTAATGAGGTAAACATATATTACCTACCTAATTCGATTTCTAAACTAAAATCCACCAACCCTGCACCATTTTGAGGCTAAAAGACCATCAGTTTGAAACTGGTTACTTGGCTTTTATCATTTTAGTTTAGATAGGTTTCATACACTCTTATTCTTTTGTATCATGTATAATCCTGGCTAATATGAAATGGAAATCTATGCTATCTGGCACCAATGTATAATCCTGCTAATATATGTTATCCCTAGGCTATTTGTAACTATAAAACCCCCTTGAGGGGCATTATGCACCATTTAGCTGCCACCCCATCAACACACAGACTCCATAACTAAAAATTGATGGCCATAAAGCTCCTCCCATTATTACCCAATTAATATATTTTTTTTAAATCTTAAATAAATGATGTGAACACATTGAAATTGAGAAAGGCAAGAGGGGAGGCTTGATGGTGGTCACGGGGCTTCTGGATTTATGCCCTATAGGGCAGTGTGGGGGCACCATCTTCGAGACATCACGTTATTACACATAGCCTTACAAACATTAGTTTATTAAATTAGTATTTTGGATGTAGTTACACCAAATATCTATGCAACTATTAGTTATTGCTTGACTACTTTAATTGCATGTATCATAATTTATGTTTTACTTTGATATAAAATGTTATAAAACAGCATAAAAAACACTTGTATAATTTGAAAGACATGTTATTTACTGTGAATACACATAATATCGTATTTTTAAGACAAATATATCCCAAAGAAAATGAAATCACGAGAGCCTTCAAGGAGGGCCTTTTCCTTTTCCGAGTCTATCTTACAATTAACCACATAATTCACACTTTTCATCAACTCCACCCCCACACATTTTAAGGAATAATAATAATAATAAAAAAAGCAGAAATCAAAACGAAAAGGAAAGGAGCCCTTCGTACCCTTGCGTCGGCTCCAGCAGCACAGCTAGCCCATAGCATACTTTTGAGTCCAGCTTCGAGCAGTTGTCTCATACTTGTACCGATCAGTTTTGTACATGTGAGCAATCTCAGGAACCAAAGGGTCGTCTGGGTTTGGGTCCGTCAACAGGGAGCATATCGACAGTAATACCTAACATTTGTGTCCCCAAAGATGAATAAGAAGAAACTATGTGAGGCCACTACGTTATTTGTGTATGTGCAAAAACTGCCGGGCCAGACAGGTTGAGTGACAGGTCAAATGGGTCAAATTCAAATACGGGTCAAAGGGTTTGGGCTGTTGGGCCGGACGGAGTTTTGATTGATTAAAAAGAACTATTGTTAAGAAAATGATCCAATTTTACTTTGAGTAGTCAAACACAAACCTTGGAGATAGTAAGAGCTGGGCTCCACTGTTCTTTCAGAATATCAAGACAAATGCTGCCATTGCTATTAATATTTGGGTGGAAAACTTTTGTCCTGAAAGCTACCTAAACAAATTTATTGTCACAAATGCATGTTAAGGAACAAAATATGAAACTTATTAATTGCAGAAACTTTCTGCAGTGTGAACCAGTAGTTAACACGTACCATTATTAGAAAAGTTGACATTAAGGGAAAAGTTGAAAATTATGTTAAGTGTTGAATATGATGAGTAGGCAAAAGAGGCAACAGTTACCTTCGGTGGCTTAAAAGGATAATCTGGAGCGAAATGGATGGTAACTAGAAAGACCCCACCAGAATAAGGACTATCCGGAGGACCCATGATTGTCGCTTGCCAATGGAACATGTCTTCTGCCACTGGGCCTAAAAATAAAAGCAACAAAAATTGGTAAATGAAATGAACAAGGTTTCAGGTCTACTTGACACAATCCAACCCGTACAAAAATAGCTTGTTTCAACCCGAATTCATTTTGACCCCTTAACCACCCCGCCATCCCCACCCATCTTGCCACCTATAGTTTAGCTGTTCACAAAAGATTGGTCAACAAAAGAATCCATTATATATCACAAGAATTTAACTAGTGATAGAGTCTTTGCCTTCCTAAATACTGAATTGGCTGTATAGCCACAGACCAAAAAGTTTACTCTGAATACCCCTCATATAGTAAAATGGTGGAACTGGTACACTTCTTAGATTGATGAAAAATTACTATAATGTGTCTGGTGCTGGTAGTGATGCTTGGATTTTGAAAACACCAGAAAACACACCATGTGGAACAATATATGTTATAAACTAAGTAATGTTAGTATGCAAATGGAAGGAGGTGTTTCACCACATCAAAGAGAATAGGTGACACATATGGTGTCATGTAGTTATATTCATTTTTTCTTCTTGACACACACAAAGAGGGGGACACCTTTGTGGTCTGGACACACATCTACAGGCTCAGTTTGACTGATTAAACTCATTAACAGAATGCTCAACAAGAATAGCAAAAGAAAAGGGAAGTGGGAATTCTTTTGAAGTTAAATTGCTATAAGAACCCACTCTTTTGGTACTATCCCCGAAAATTTTGATGAAAAGGGTTTTTACTTCAATTGATGCTCCAATTACAAACAAAGGAAACAGTGATTAGAGGCAACAAGAAAACACAATTGAATGCTTATTTACTTCAATTGGAGGATTTATACAACTGCCGAATCTGGTTATGGTATTTCAACAAGGTACTGCTCTTGTAATTTAACAATTGTACTATAAACATATTGTATAAACATATTTTAAAGTACCCAGTTATGTTGTTTATAGCATGTGTTCTTTTGCAATTTCTTTTTTAACAGTTGCAGTGTCATGTTTTAACATGTTACTACACTTGTGATTTGGTGATCATCGTTCATGGTGTTTGGGTCGACAGCTTTTTTATCCAAACAGCTATGGAAAAATGCTTATTAGCTTATTTATGGGTAAAAACCATGTTATCTTAAAGCACCTCGTAGATGGCTTTTTCTTAATACAGAATCCGTGTCTAATAAATTGGGGATCATCCCCTTACATTCACTTAGCATCTCATATCTCTCTCTAAGGAAAACTAGTTTTCCATTCCCTTTGCAGGACAGCATCACCTTTCATCTCTTATATATTTCTACATACTCACATACTTACTTGCATCTATGTTTTATACTTTTAGACGTATAGATTACCGACTTGAGCATCAGAGCGTGTTCCTGGAGCTCCGCATCTGGTCACCATCCAACGAGTTCCTTGCTGTTGCAGCTCGAATCCAATCTCCGGATAGCCAGGCACAATTCAACCCAAAATCAATCCCATCCCCGATTTTCGTTAACAAAATAATCACTATATTACTATATTAGACCTCAAGGTTTATGGATGATCTCTGATCTAACATCTAAAAGATATACACTAGAGAATAGTGAATTTGGTTGATCATTCATACACCAAAACTTGACCACCCACAAAGTGGCCATCATCTACAAAATACATCAACAAGTGAGCAAACCTATACTCCAAATTACTTCATATACACCCATAAACATGATGTTCCACACAATTTCCACATAATCACGAATGCAAACAACAAATATAAACCAAATTACAACCACAATAACATAATTCAGCACACGAGAAAAGATATCAACATAAAACGTAAGAGATCTTATTGAAAGTTGAGAGAATACATAGAAAACAGGATCTGATAGATGGTTATCGATAAGGTACCTGCGCTGCAAGAGGTTGGAGGATCTTTCTGGAGATCCTTGAGCTCTTTCAAGATCCGCTTCGAAGCCATCGCTCAATAACACAAGGAAATCCTGGGTTTTCAGCAAGCACAAACCCTAACTCGAATTAGATCACGCAACAACTACGTATTACGAAAGATAATAAGGGAGAAGATTCAAAGAGAAAAGTGCGCAATCAATCACCTCAAAGATCCTGACCTTTTATTGTTACTTATTGGATTCCCTGAATAAAGTGAGAAAAATGGCATCTTAATTATATTTATTTTATGCAAATAATATTTAAATAATCTCAAGTTCATCTAATTGTCGGTATTATTCTCAAGTAACAAAATATTTACTATCGGACCCAAATTTTATCATATTTTCCTGCAATGATCCTTGACTAATAGAAAGTTAACGACGTTGGGTTTTTTTTTTATAAACATTGAATTTAAATAATCCCAAGTTTCATCAATTTGCCGGCAATAATCCCAACTTTCATAAAAAAAATAATATCAAGTTTTATCAATTGGCCTACAATAATCTCAAATTTTATAAAAACTAATGTCGTTAAGTTTTCGTTAATCAGGGATCATTGTAGGAAAATAGGTTAAAAGTTGGGCTCGGTAATAAATATTTCGTTACTTGGGAGTAATGTCGACCAATTTATTAAACTTAAGATTATTTAAATCTAATTTGCCTTTATTTTATGTTTTATACATTTGCTCCAGTTGATTTTGCAACGTTATATTGAAAATAGAAGGTAAACGAGTATCAAGTTGTCCGGCTAATACTTCTTTTATAGTAAAATTAAGTTGTTTAAAAACTATTTTTGTACATCTTTGAGTTATAACATTACTATGCATGACCCGAGCTCTACTAAATAACTCTATGGCCTCAGGTGAAAGGAAACCAAATGTATCTTATATAAAACGGTATTACAACGTGTTGGTTGTCAAGACACACCTTCTCGTGTTCGGTCAGTATTCTAAAGCAGCTTGACCCGCTGTGAAAGTACCACTCCCAAGCACACAAGAAGGGAAAACACATTGCTAGATCAACACACATGTTTCTCTCATGTCCATCCAAAAAAAAATATCAATTGGTTTGAACGTTGATATTTCTTCGATCAGTTCGGTCAATAAATTCATGGGTGCTTCTTTCTTTGCGAAAATCCTAACATGCTTGAAAATGTCAAAAAGAATATCACTAACCAAATCGTGTTAGTACTTACACCCCAAAAGCTCTCTACAATGGATCACATACTCCCCGAAGGAATCCAATCACGCCTTGCGGCAAACATGTCATATCTCATCAACTCATGCGGTAGTATTTAAGGAAAGTAGGATACTCCATCGGTGACATATGTTGGTCTCGCCTATCGATAGGGATCGCAAGAAGAAAATCTTGAACATGTGGTGCTTGTTGATCTTAAAAACAACTCTTTGTTTAACGGTCATGTCATGTGTACTTTTAAATGAAGAGTCGCGTTGAATAAAGATCGTGAGGCAGCCCGTGATTGTTTGGTTCGTGAATACTTAAAAAAATGTTTAAGACAACCGAATGATCTACTATAAAGACATCGAACGAGCATTTTTTTTTTTGAACGGCGGTATAATATTAAATATAAAAGCTCAAGGCGAGCAAATTATAAAAAAAAACAAGCAGATTTTTCATCCAGTTAGTCCAGCTAATTGAAAACTTATGAGACCTGCCTTTCTAGCTCTAGTTTCGGATGAGCTTCTCCCGAGGATGTCTGGTAATAGAAGCGTTGAACCAAGTAAACGAAATATGTACAATAGAATCAAAAAAACCACTGTTACTTTGCTTGTTGGGTTGAAAGATGCAGTCATTCCGGAATCTCCATAGCACCCACCACATCGTGTAAAAAATAGAATGAATAACCATCTTCTTAGTTGATATCTATAACTCATCAATCTCCATAAATAACTACTTCGGAGTTTTAGAACCAAGATGATCCAGCTCCAACCACCTTTTCACCTGAGAACGAACTTTGGTAGAAGTGTTGCAATGTCCAAAAATGTGATTGGTTGATTCAACAAAGTTGTTGCAAATAGAACAAAGAATATTATTGATCTCTATGCCTCTTCTGGAAATGTTCAACCGGGTAGGCAATCTGTCAAGAAACAAACGCCAAGCAAAAATATTGATCTTTTTCGAAACCAGAGACACCCAACGAGTAGGATGATTAGCCACTGGGAGATTTATTCGATCAAAATAGTTCATGAGAGATTTAACAAAGAACTCCTTTAACACCATCCAAATCCCATATCCATACGTCATTCATGTCATTTGAACCTGATTATTTGTCTTTCGTGTAAAAGCCCATAAACTAAATCATCTTGCTCTTATATCAACTTTTTCTTTCAACATAACACATGGCAAAGGACACATAAAATAATGTTTGAAACTGAAACCAAATCTTCCCCATAATAGATGGACGCATAGGAGTCTATTTTACAATAGCCACTTATCCTGATTACCACAATTTCCATTCATAACATTTTTATAAAACAAAAAACCATAACAGAAAGGAGCCCATTCCATTTTCCCCCAGTGCTAGCCCATGGCATACTTCTGGGTCCAGCTTCTAGCCGTTGTCTCGTACTTGTTCCTATCTATCTTGTACATGTGAGCAATCTCTGGCACCAGAGGGTCATCCGGGTTCGGGTCTGTCAACAGGGAGCATATCGACAGCAACACCTATAAAACATCCCAAAAAAAATGTTCATTGCAGATAAAAATATATCGATTTAATTTAAACGTAGCTCTAATCGTCAATTGTGACTTATCAGGTCATATGCAATGGCTTGAGTTGACTAGAACTTCACATTATGACTGGGTCAATTTGTGTTATGTTTTCTATAAAGGGTCATATAAGTAAGAAGTTCAAAAAACTACAGCTTGGATAAAACAGAAGGTTATATTTTTTTATATTAACATGAGGTAGACCATCTAAAACCAATCAAGAATGTTACTATGTTAGGAATGGATTTATTTTGTATACAGGTAAACTTGAACCACTAAAATGCTAACCTTGGAAATTGTAAGGGCAGGGCTCCACTGTTCCTTCAAAATATCAAGACAAATGCTGCCATTGCTGTTGATGTTCGGGTGGAAAACCTTCGTCCTGAAAGCCACCTTTGGAGAGACAAAAATGTAGAATAAGCAGCAACCGGAGTCAAGTTAAATCTCTAAATATCAATGATTTGATCATGTAAAAAGTTCCAGCAGAGATAAATGAATAAATCACAACTCAATTAAAAGAAATTGTAGTTAAGAATCACCTTAGGTGGTTTAAATGGATAGTCCGGAGGGAAATGAATGGTAGCTAGAAACACTCCACCTGAATAAGGGCTGTCGGGAGGACCCATAATCGTTGCTTGCCAGTGAAACATGTCTTCTGCCACCGGGCCTAAAATCACATTACAGAATTAAGATAAACACAGTGAAGATACGATAAAGATCCATAACTGTACGGAAACACTCACATTCTTGAAAATTTTCCATCAAGAACATAGTGGCAGAGGACTTATAATGCTTATTTTCAAGCTCTAACTGTTGTTTATTGTTAGATGAGATAATTATGTGTACTTTACAAAAACTTGTATTATGTGATGCAACTATGCAATTTCTCAATTAAGGTGATTACTTAATACTCAATATTCTATAATTAATCAAGTCAGTCACATTTCACTATGCATGATGTTCTGAAGTAATTATCAGTTCTCAAAATAACAAAACAAAAAAAACAAAAAAAATCATACTTGTGTGATGAGATATATGCTCTGATACACCAATATCCACATATTTAATAGTAGTTATAAACCATTAATCATGATAGTATGAGAGGATCTTATCTTGAAACCAAACATGGTATCCCCAAATGTAAATTCCAAAGTCATTTCAAAACCCTAAAAACTGCACCAAAGTATTCCACAATTTACAGACTTTCACATAAAAAATCCATCATCTAACTACATAAATTAACTAACTAGCTACTTATTTACCTAAAGGTTAAACTACTAGTCCCCAATTTTCAACAAAAAAAAAAACACAACTAAGCTAGAAAATCAGAGATCAAAAACCAAAACATAGAAAAATAGCCAAAATCAGGATCTAAGAGATGGAAATCGACCTGCACTGCAAGAGGTAGGAGGGTCTTTCTGAAGATCCTTGAGTTCTTTTAAGATCCGCTTCGAAGCCATGACAGACCACCACCAGGAATTCCTAAAGGATCCAGAAACATAAACCCCAACTAAAATTAGAATAAGTATACATCTACATCAAATGTCAAAAAAGGAAAGATCGAAGATCGTCAACCTCCTGTCAAAATTGGAGTGTGAAAATGGGAGGAATCTCTGGTGATTAGAGAAATGTCAAATGGGCTTAGATATTTTGACTGTTCAGTGGGCTCCCCTCCTTTTATGCCCACCCGACTATCCTAAATAAATTCCTAATTATTAGTTTAAAGAATATCATTAAGATATTACTAGTTTATGGTGCACCAAATGGCTGTAGCACACTAGTATCAAGATATGTTGAAAACTAGCTTTTAAATTATTTGTGAGTTATTGTGGGGCTAAGAGGGTACACAATTATGTTGTATAGATATAATGTAATATAAAGAATGAAAAAGTTATACATCTAAAAATAATAAAACACATTCATAAGAGTTAGTAACATTTATAAGAGTTAGTAACGGTGAATGTTCTCAAGTTAGGAACTTACTAAATGTAATTTCCATTTTTGGGTTTTTATTATTTTGGCAGCCATGTAAACACACTAAGAATGATATTGATTTGTAAGTTCACATATGCTCTGTAAATAGATCTTGATTTTTTATTGATCTTACTGTTACTGAACTTTTCAGGTTAATTTTGCTTGCAGTATATATTCTTTTTATTTACAAATTTGATTAAATGATTAACATTAAAAGAATGGCTTGTGATTGTGAATTTATCGTATGATCATGACAGGTCAATGTATCACTTGCAAGGAAAGCTATTAGAGACTTGATGGAAAGAGGCAGAATTCACTTGCAAGAACGGTGTTGGTTTAAATATGTGAAAAGAGTAGCGATGTTGCACTTGACATTAAGTAATCAATACCATCACATGTTAAAATGTTTACCAACTGTGTTTATTTCTTTATTTTGGAATCAAATATTGTGATGAGTTCAATAATTTTCAGTTTCAGCTAAATTTTTAAACCTATTCTCTTAAAATGATTTTCTCTTGCTTGTAAATATCCAAGAGGGTGCATATCTGATATCATTCTTTGGCATTTGAAAGGTTTTGAATAAGTTCTTGTATATCATTCTTTGGCATTTGAAAGGTTTTGAATAAGTTCTTGTAGCCATCAATAAATTAGTACTTAAAGTGGTTGTAGTAAATTGCTCAACCAGACCTCACATGTCTTAATCTAACATGTCAATTTTATGCGATTTATTTTGACTTGAACCTTTTTTGATACGATCATATCTTAAATGACTGCTACCCTTCTATAAGTGTGCCCATATAGTATGATTATATGGTTAATTACTTAAATGACTACTACCCTTCTATAATATGTAACAATATATTAGACCGGTTACATGATTGTACTATATTAAAAGTATGACTAAGAGGCTACTGAAAAGAAAATGTCATACTGAAAATATAATTACAGACTACCTATAAAAACAAAATGATTGAATACATGAACAAAATAAATTTAAATTTTAAGTCGAGTCTTGTTCTAGCTATAACGCGTCGAGCATAACATATTCAGATTATTTAGCCTCCTCTTCACGACAATGTAGAATTGATGAACTAAAATAAAACAGGTATCACGTTAGTTGATCTTCGTAGCTGCCGCATCGCGCGAGTTGCACCTTATGTCACGAATCCTGTAAATTGTCGCCTTCGTCGAACGTGCATGTACCGAATTATAAACTGTCGTCGAATCGCGTTAACAGAAACGAATACCGCGATGTAAATTATCGTGCCGTCATAACAAGTGAATAGATGACGAATAACGCCCTATAAACTGACGTCGCCGCAACGCGCGGGTATACCCCTAGTTACTAGTTTATGGTGCACCAAATGGCTGTAGCACACTAGTATCAAGATATGTTGAAAACTAGCTTTTAAATTATTTGTGAGTTATTGTGGGGCTAACGAGGGTACACAATTATGTTGTATAGATATAATGTAATATAAAGAATGAAAAAGTTATACATCTAAAAATAATAAAACACATTCATAAGGTTACTGTGTAAAGCGAAAGTAAAACCAAGGAAAAAACTACAAATGAACAACAAAAAGTTACACATCGAAACGCGACGATGTAAAACTATATTATAAGCAAGGAACAAAGTACACGCGAACCATAAAAATTATACACCGAAAAGCAATAATATAAACCTAAACAAAAACTAAAAAAACGTTTTGACACGTGGCAGTACCACGTGGACCACCTAGGTGGATGTCGCCTGGCTTCGAAGTAGCATCGCCTAGGTGGTTGTCACATGCCTTCGAAGTTACGGTAGCCTACTCAACTTTCTACCCAACAGCAACAGTGTAAACTAAACTAAAACCAAGGAACAAAGTTACACGTGAACAACAAAAAATTATACACCGAAATGCAACGGAAACCAAGGAAAAAGGTACACGAGAAACATAAAAAACTATACACCGAAATGGACAGTATGCCATGATTAGGGGTGTTCAAAACCGGATATCCGAAAATTCGGATATCCGAATTTCGGATATCCGAAATTTCGGATAGTTGATTTTCACTATCCGAATCCGTATCCGAAATTTCGGATATCCGAAATTCGGATATCCGAAATTTCGGATACGGATTCGGATAGTAAATTGGATATCCGAATTTTCAAAACAAAAAAAAAGTAAAAAAAAAATACATTCAATCTCTAAAATTACTAGTGATAAACATCCAAATGAGCAAATAGTTTAATACAAATACATTAAATAGTCAAATACCAACAAAAAGATATCAAATGTCTCGATTTTGAAGCTCGAATCCGTATGCAACAAGCTCGATGGGAAACTACAAATCGGCGGTGTAAGACAATGAGCCAGTGAGGGTCGAGATTTGGAGGACGACGGGATCCAAAGAGGCAAAAAGAATGAACATCGAAGTTTAAAACTTTAGATTTAGGGTTTCTTAAGTTGAAGTATGTTAAACTAAATAATATATATAATTTAATATTTAAAAAAATATTTATTTCGGATATTTTTCGGATATCCGAATATCCGAAAATGTTCAAAATCAATATCCGAATCCGAATCCGAAAATTCGGATATCCGAATTTCGGATATCCGAAAATTCGGATAACCGAATTTTCGGATATTTTGACTTCGGATATTTCAGTTTCGGATTCGGATTCGGATATTTTTGAACACCCCTAGCCATGATGCAATGGACAATGGATATGCTACGTGATTGTGCTACCCAGCAGGGTCTTCCTTTCTAGGGGTCACCTGGTATTGTGCCATTTGATAATTGAAGATCCCCCTTCTTATCAACATCGTAGTCTATGTTATTTATCTTTTAATGTACGCTATTTATCTTTTGATATATGTTGATGTAAAAACTATTTCTTTTATGTAAACAGTTTCATTACGTTTTCTTTTGTTGTTTACAGGGGCGGATCCAGAAAACAAGTTCAGTGGTAGCGTTCAAAAAAAATGTTAGGACTAACGGGGATTTGGGTGCAGCGCCCCGAGAGAAGCGGGGGTCCAAGGGGCGGGGCCCCTGGCTGGGGTCGAACGTGAAACTTTTTAATTTTGGACAAAAGTCTTTTATTAAAAATTTATCAGAATTTTCTGTCGGAAAATGCATTAAGTAAAATTTGAGAGACTAAAATGTGTCAATTTTCAAAGGTTTCATCCACTCCATTTGTTTCACTTTACCCCCTAAACTTACAACTTGTATTTTTAATTTGCACAAACTTGTTAGTTATTCGGTTTTAATTAATTAACGTGCTTTTGATCATATTTTAACGTCGGGATATAAATAAAAACCATAAAAAAGTTCGAGGGGTAGCGTAAAATAATTTCAGGGGTAGCGGAAAAATCGTTTCAGAGGTAACGGAATACCGAAAATGTCAAAAATAAAATCCCCTGGTTATTTACTGTATTTTCATCATAATGTGTTTCAAAGCCGTGCTTATCGTCTAAAAAGGAAAATTATTATCTTAATCTTAATTCTAATAAAGAACTAAAACGGTTCCACGTGTCTTCATTTCAGAGGGTCCACATCACCACTGTCACATGTCAAACCCACAATCAATTACAAATTTGGTAAATCACCAATTAAAACTAATTACCTTTTTTTGTCCAAATTAAATTTTTATTTCAAAACAAATGACTAAATTAATGTAGATTTGATAAATTTACATAATATTTTGAGTCTTCATTTTTAATTAATCAACAACTTTTCAATTATAATAACTTTTTAATTTATTAAATTATCATTTATTGTTTTATTATGAACTTAAATTCAACCCGTGTAGTACACGGGTTACTAACATAGTAGTAAATATAGAATATAATATTATATTAGGAACTGAAAATTACACGATTAATTTAAAATTACGCTAGAAATATAAAATTACATTTGAAACTCAAAACCAAATAAACGTATTAAAAAAACAAGTTGTGTAAAAAATATCCATTACGGGTCATATAGATAAATTGAAATTGGGCAATTACATATATACCTCTACAAAGTTTAAAAATTAGTTTAAAAATTGCATATATACCTAACCTAAAATTTTAATTGCAAATATCCTCTTACAAAATATAAAATTGCATATATACCCAACCTAAATTTTTAATTACATATATCCCCCTGCAAAGTTTGAACATTGCGTACATACCCATTTAAGTTTTTTATTAAAAATATATTATAAAATGACTATTTTCCCTTAATTACTCAAATCTCATCAATTGTATATATACTCTTTTATTCCAAATCATATAAATTACAAGTATACATATTTATTTCTTTTTCTAGTAGTTTTTAATTCATATTTTAGTTCTTTTTTTCCCCTCAAACTTTTTTTGTTCATGTTTTATTTTTTTCTTATCACTAACTTGAACAAATATCAAATAAAACAAACTTTAAAATTAATTCATTACGGTAGCAAAATACAAACACAAAAGTTTAAACATAAATAAGTGGCAAAATCTTTAAAATATAAAAAATTACCAAAGTTGTACTCGACTTTTACTAATTACTTTCACAAGCTTTTGTACTTTTTCCCATGTCTTTTAACTTATGGATGGTTGATCTTGAGATACCAGAGTTTTGTATATCTTTTCATGATGCTCACACTCACAACACCGTCAAGATTTATGTCCTTTTTTACTTATCATTTGGTTTAATTTTATTCTTTCTTGGTCTTGGTCTTCCAAGTGGCCGCATGATAGTAGTGAAAATTGCTATACAAGTGGCGAAAAAAAAGAGAGACAAAACACGAACAAAAGTTGAGAAAAAAACTACCATAAGAGGAAAATAGTCATTCTATAATTTACTTTTAATAAAAAAACTAAAATGGTATATACGCAATTTTTAATCTTTGCAGGGGGATATATGCAATTAAATTTTTAGGTTGGGTATATATGCAACTTTTAAACTTTACAAGGGCATATATACAATTAAATTTTTAGGTTGGATATATATACAATTTTTAAACTTTACATAAGTATATATGCAATTGTCCCAATTGAAATATAAGATTACAGTAGATATTGAAAATTACCCAAGGAATTCGAAATTACGTTACGGGTCAAAATTGAAGATCATACAAACTTCAATAAGTAAAAAAAGTTGTGAAAAAATATTGATTAGGGGCAGTATTCCCCTATACGGGTCATATACCTCAAATAAAATACGGATCATATGGTGAAATACGACTCGTACAGAGGCAAAACGACATAAACTCTGTATATGAACCGTATGATGCAATACAACTCAAATACAGAATGTGCACATTCTCTGCATATGAGCCGTATGATATAATACAACTCTTATAATGTGCGAGTAAAAATAACATAGAAATTTAGTTCAGATTAATATTAAATCTTCCATACAAAACTAATATTATAATTATAAAAAACACAAAATAAGGCCATGAAAGTATCATAAATTAATTCATCGAGTTAATGAAATAAAAACCGGCAGCCGGAGACTCCTTAAATACCTGATGACTTTGTCTCAAACTTCTCCGGCTTCGGCGATCTCGAACTTTCCGGCAAGCCTGTCCGGTTCTCCGGTTCCTTATTCCGTCTAACATCTTCCAACATCCTAACAACCTCAGTCATTTTCGGTCTCTGATCCGCGGCCCTCGCCACACACGACATCGCAATCTGCAACAGCTCCACCATCTCCTCCTCAATGTTTGGGTATTTTAGTAATTCCACATCGAAAACCTCTCCGGTCCACTCTTCCCGCACCACCGAGTGGACCCACCGAACCAAATGAATGACCTCGTCGCCACTCGTGGTGTGGACCGGTGACTTGGCGGTGAGAAGCTCGAGTAAGAGCACACCAAAGCTATAGACATCCGAAGGCTGAGTGGCTTTTCGGGTGTCGGTGATTTCTGGGGCCCGGTAGCCTGCGGCCCGGGCAATAGGGGTGGCAATTTGAGACATGACTGATGACAAACCAACATCAGAGATGCACCCATCGTTTTGCGAGTTTAGGAAAATGTTTGATGATTTGATGTTCCCATGAACAAGCTTCATGCCCGCTTCGGTGTGGACCCGAGCAAGGCCTCGGGCCGCACCGACAGCTATCCGAAGCCGGGTCTCCCAAGTCAACGTGACCCGGTCTTCCCCTCTGTGACCTATAGTGTTCAATAATAGTTAACAGGAAATATTAGACCATAATCATGTGACAAAAAAAGTATTCCAGATTTGACTTCTGTGGGGTGGGGCAAATAAGTAATTGTACATTTGGAAATTGACAATGATGAATACAAGACAAATGCAAACAACAAATGGACCAAAATATTTCTAGTAAAGGTTCCCTTATCCCACATGGATTGATTCTCATCAATCAATAATAACTTATTTCTCTTTCATGTATAATGCAATATTCCATCTAAATCAAACTAAATATTAAAAAATGCCTTTATAAAATATTTAAAAAATAGACTGTCCTTCATGATATATTAATGAATAGGACTTAAGAGGCTTGATCTTGAACCTTTCTATTTCAAGACATTCTTTGCATGATCTAGTGTGGTCACACACACATTTACATTATGGATGAACCCAACAGGTTTTTCAGGTTTAATGATATTACATGGTTGGACTTGGACCATGCTAGTCCGTTCACCTTCGGTTTGTGGGTCCGTGACGATAAGAAACTGAAACTAAACTGAATGAATGGACCATGAAACTTATAATCTAGTTGGGTTCATCCATGTTGTGTGGCTGGCATGCTAGACAAGTGGTTCAGGTCCAATTCAGCTAGTCTACTTGGACAACTGGGCCTGGTCTTCATCTCATGTCTTTATCTCGCTCGTCGGGGCATGAGATGAAGACCAGACCTACTAAACGAAGGATATTCGTATGAATAAATGAACCATAAAGTTTCTACAATACCTAATGGGATTCTCGTTATCATTTTTTTCTATGGATCTTGAACCTTACAGACAGTAGTAAGAATCAAGAACCAAAATCACCTACCACTTAAGCACCAAAACACGATAATGGTATCATAACTGAAACAAGAACGTAACTAAACGAGCTAAAGAGATCAAGAACATACCATGTAACATAGCAGCAACACTCCCTTGACTGTAATACTCACAAACTGTTAGCTTCTCATCTTTCGAGTAGTAATAAGCCCTCAATTCGATCACATTCTCGTGTTTAATACTCCCAACAATCCCCATCTGCTGCTCGAATTCACGCTTCCCCACACTCAAATCTTTCAACCTCTTCACCACAACAGAAGTCCCGTCTTCAAGAATCGCCTTATACGACATTCCAAAAGTACCCTTACCCAAAACCTCAGCAGAAGCCCTTAACAAATCTTCCAAATCAAATGCATAGTTACAACCCTCAAAGAAAACCAATCTGTTATTGGCATCTTGGGTTCTTGAAATTGCTTTTTCAGGTGACATTCCACCTTTTTCAAGCTTTGATGAAATCCCATCTCCCTTGTTCCTTTTTAAGCAACAAATTATCCAAAAGACTGCAAACCCAATAAAACCAATGGCAGAAACAGCTACAATAATACCTAAAAGTGCTTTGTCGCTCAACTTTTTATCATCTCTAGGGCTTTTATTTGGTTGATGAGGGGGCATAACAATTGGTACTTCATCAGATGAATAAATCATAGACACATTGTTACCTACAAACACTGATTTTGGGAACTTATGGAGTGATTTTGGGACCACCCCAGTGAGAAGGTTGTTAGATAGATCAAGAACTTGGAGATTATGCATACCCAAATCAGGAATTTGACCAATGAGTGAGTTATTAGCAAGATTCAAAGCAGAAAGATGGGTTAAGTTTGAAACTGAACCTGGAATTGACCCATTAAATCTGTTGTTTGAAAGATTAACAATTGTTAAATTCTTCCAAACAGAGAAATCAAGAGGCAATGGACCAGAAAATTGGTTAAACTGAAGGTATAAAAAAGACAGGTTCTTGAGGTTACTGAAATCAACAGGAAAAGGACCAGAAATACCATTAGATCTGAGGCTCAAGATCTGCAAAGCTGAGAGCCTGCTAATGGTGTTTGCCGGAATATGGCCGTGAAACCCAACTCCAGGAAGCCGGAGAGCAATGACACGTGACCCATCTTCACTGCACGTGACTCCAGTCCATTGATTACACACAGTTGAGTTGGGATCCCAATTTAGAGAGCGAGAGTGTGCAAGATTGTTCATAAAATCCAACAATGCTCTTTTATCATCTTCAAGAACAAAGGCATTTGCTCCAACCCAGAGTAAACCCATCAAGAAAAACTTGAAAACCCCCATCTTTCTTGAATAAAGATTCGATTTTTCCAACAGACTGCAGCTATGGGGTTACTAAAATAGTGAATCAGAGCAAACCCATTAAAGAAAAAGTTTAAAAATCTCGACTTTTTTTCAAAATCGGTGAAGAACGCATGTAAAAAGGTCAGGGAAGCGAAAGGAAAGCTGAAAAGAATGTGAGGGTGTTGTGAGAAAACGGGGTTTAAAATGGGGGTTCGAATTGGGAGTCAAAAGGGATGCAGTGATTTTTAATTTAAAGTGAGGGGTTTTAGACTTTAGAAGAAGCAGCAGCACAAAAAACAGAGCTTTTACTTTTTCTTGTTTGTTCTGTTTGTTATTTCTTCAAGATTTGGGTGTAGGTTCAAGAATGTCCTCTGGAACAGCAAAAAAGTACTAGGTCAAAACCAAATTTAAAACATCAATGTTTTTTTTTCTTTGATACAGAACTATTATTTTATAGATAGAATCTGAAATATATATCTTTATATTTGTAGTTTTGAAGTGTAAACAAGTTCATTTAAGATTGACAATTAGTGTGGAGAAACTAAAAATGAAAGTTTTTAGGGTGGTGTTGTAATTTTTGATGTAACCAGGATCTACAACGTACAATTCCTAGAGATGTGATCACCGAAAGTAAAGATCAAATGTGGCGAGAAGGGTGGGATGCTATGTTGAAAGATCTCTCTGGTTTTATCGTCACATCATCAACTCATGTGCCTTAAAAAAAAATCTGCAACTTAATGGTAAAGTTGTAACTTTTCAACCAAAATGTTATATATTCAAATCATATGAAGTGTAGATATAAAAATTTTAACTGTTAAAAAAGAAATCAGCTCCATGTGCTTCTTCATGTCACTTCTCATCACACCTCAACACCCTAGCATGCCAATGGGCATGAAGATGATATTGCAATTTGCAAGAGTGACTCTAACCATTTTGATGACTTTAAAACGAACAAATATTTAAAGCCTTTCTTTTTCAAATTTAGTCATAATTATTAAGCTAAACAACTAATAAGATACATCTTAGGCGTTTTCATCATCTCTACTCTCAAACAGTCTAACCTTTGGATCCATACAAATCAATGAACCACAAGTAGACTCACACACCCCTAATAATTCATATGAAATATAAATATTTTATGTGAAAATATATACATTAATCACGAATCATTAAATTAAATAATAAATAGTATGACGAACCATAACTGTTTTAAGGAGTGATGCTAAATTTTTGCTGTCAAAACATATTATCAAAATTCACATCTTTATGTCACACGAGTAGTGGCCACTTGAGAGGATGGGCCTAGACAACACAAGCCTCAAAGTTGAAACCACACAATTTGGTTCTCAACTACTCTTTTCTTTTAGTAATGGAATTCTATCTTTTCAATTATTAAGCCGCACATGTTTCTAATGATGTGAAATTATAAATTAGAGACCATTTGGATGTAATTATTATGATTTCTAAAAGTCAAAATTATATAATTATATAATTAGTCAAAATTATATAATTAGTCTCATGGAAGAGTAACTAAATAATAATTAAGCAATAAAATGTTATACGGTATCAAACATAAATTCATAGACCGTACCACGCTACATTAGCATAGTATGTGATGACTGATGAGATTAGGTAAAGGGTAATGTAAAAAGTATTATTACGTTGGTCTATATGTGTAACTGTTTAATTTCTCTACCTGTTTATATGGTCAATTGTCATGTGATAACATAAAGTATTATAACTTTTTCTTATCTAAACATAACAAATTCAACATATGAGCTCATATGAGTTCTGGTCTAATGAGTATAACCGTGTAACAAAATCTTTAAGTCATAAGCTTAATGGTAAACGTACTATTTTTTTTAATCAAAATGCAAAGTAATAGATGTAGACTTGTAGTCGTGTAACATAGCTTTAGGTCCTAGGCTCAATGCTTAAAGTGTTTGGGTTGTTATGTGGTTTTTTTTTTCGTTTTCTTTACGTAGCGTTATAGCAATGCAACTGTTTTATATACATGTGTTATACACGCGGCAACGCACGGGTTGAAAATCTAGTTATGTATATATAGAGAGTAAGTTACTGGAATTGTCCCCGTGGTTTGCCCAAATTTCACCTTTCGTCCCTGAGTTTCAAAAATTACGGCTATAATCCGTAGGTTTGCATTTGTAACGCCTTTAGTCATTGACGCTAACTGCTATTTTGTTGAGTTAGCAAAATATAAACACATATTGTTCGTACCTTAAGGGTATCGAAATATCTGTTTAACACATTCAATGGGTCATTACTGAACATGGACTATTTTATGTCGATAAATTTAGATGCATAATTGTGTATAGCTAGCAGGATGAAAAGTAACGCATAATTCTTTTAACTATGGTACAATTGGACCAAATTTTAAGAGTATTGATAAGATACGGTGACTAGAGAACCTTTAACATAATTAGAGGATGAATGTTGTTCCTATTGGATCTTTCAACATATTTGAATGTAGTTTAATCAATAGAAAAAAGCTCGATGTGCATACCAAGTTATAAATTTGTTATACCATCTTCATTTTGGAATTCTTTATTTATTAATTTTGAGTTCCTTTTAATTTCTTCAGAAGATACATTGATATAATCTACAAATATTATAATATTAACAAAACTCGTAATTTTCTTTTAATAGAAACACATGAACCGATTACATCGTATTTATATCTCCGATTACTTATTAATTTTATGAAATTAGAAAAGTGAAATCCCTTACCAATGATGCCTCAAAGAAAATCCAGCTAGGGGAACTAGAAAAATTCTAGCTAGCGGAACTGAAGTATTTAGACGAGAAAGATATAAAACAACCAACAATCAGAGTGGCGCAGCGGAAGCGTGGTGGGCCCATAACCCACAGGTCCCAGGATCGAAACCTGGCTCTGATAAAGGAGTGGCTTCCGTACAGTTTTTTTTAAAGTTAGCTTACATAAATTCCCCTCAAACAGTTTCTAAATTACACAAATGGTCCTCTTCCGAATTTCTTTACCCTATAAATATTACTTTTTATATTCGCCGTCGGATATGTGAAATTATTTTATGTAAAATATTATACTTTTTTGGTTCGTTAACTTGTGGGTTTCGCTCAGAGTTATCACGTATTTAAAAAGTTTTAATATTTTGAAACTACCATTAAAAAACTTTAATCTAAAAATCATCTCATCATAAATAATCAAAGATATCCAAACAATTAGGAATTCTAATAGTGAGAGAACTGTAACTATTATATTAAATTTATATCCATAACTATATATTCTTATTTATATTCTATAACGTAAAAGGTAAAAAAAAAAAAACATACAACACCGTTATATAACATTTATAAAAATAACGGACACACTCGTTCATCGTTATTCATTTTAAAGTGACGGAAGGGCCGATAGTTCTAAACGACCCGTCCATTCCTCTCCCGATTTTAACGTAATTGGCTTCTCGACCGCGGCCCCATCAACACATAGCGTTTGTCGATACTCTTCGTCGGCCATATCCGCTATCGCTTTTGCTTTCTTCTCCCATGGGTTCCACACCACTACACAAATAACATATTCACGTTTAAAAAGATATCCATGAGTAGTTAGTTAGTTATATAAAAAACTGATCATATCGCGTGTTTCACCTGCATCGGGAAGACCTTCCTTTCGTATGAGGAAGGTTCGCTTCTTTTCATGATCGAACACCCCGATCATATGAGGTGAACCGACATAGACTCGGTCTACCTGAAGAATGATCATTGTTGGCACGTTAGACCAACGAACATATTTTTTTATCGCGAAAAGATGATAGCTTGCATATCACTTGTAACGTATAATGTACCTCGGTTTCAAAGGTGAGAGCGTCTCCTTGCTCGGTAAACCGCTGTTTTTGGTGTAAGTTGTCGAGATAGTCAAGCGTTTCCAAGCCTTCTACTCTTACTTCACTGATATCAGATACCGAGAAATACGTGTGATACGCAATCGAGAAACTAAACGCCTTATAACCGATGTTTCTAATGCGAGATATTAGCTTTAAAGTCCCGTGAGAAGTGAGAAATACTCTTAGTCGAAATTCAAAACTGATATCACAAGTCAAGAAAACATTAGTAATAGTAAAACTAATGTTGGAAACCAAATTAAAAGAGGGGAAATAACATCACCTGTGAGGCCAAACTCTCATATCCTCTTGAGACGGTTTAAGTAGCAAGTCGATGAACGCTTTCCCGACACAATCATTATGATGAAGAGGAGGAGGGTTGTGATCGATTTCCCATATCCTGTTTCGGGCAAATCCATGTTTCTCAAGCGAACCGCGGTTTCCAAACTTCAAACATATTCATGTAAGCAAGCTGTTAATACGACCGTTGGGACATAAACAACATTTTCGTAACGGGTCGTATAAACTACCTGTGGAAAGCAAATGGGGATTCCTGCTCTCACTGCTGCAGGTGGTTTGGAGTTTGCCTACGTACATAACTTATGTTTTTAAAACATGATTGAAATATCTGTTATTTTTTCAATGTAAAAACTAAAAAAGTAGTTAAAACAAGAAAAAGAGAGGATATTAATGTCACCTTACTGCTTCGAAACAACAATTCTTCACCACGGTCGTTTTTCCAAGATAGAACTTGGCCTCCATGCAGACTGACCTAAGTCCACCAAACATTTTTTTTTGTTTTGTTTAAGGTTATTGATTGATTAGTTAATAATATAAGGAAAGAATTAATAGGCAATAACCTTTGTTGAAAAACCTCTAGGATTTTGAAGTGTGATAAGATCAACGCCATTCTTGTCTTTGGTGATTTTAACTGCAGCTTCTGTATCATGAACTCCTTCGAACGAAGAACTCATCGATCTCTGTCTATTGACCAAGATCTTGAAGATATTAATAGGTGACGGAAACTGTAATTAGATAGAAAAAGAACATGGGAATGACGAAAGAAGATGGAAATGTGAAAATGTGCTTTTGCATTAATGGGATGATGTCTTTCTTGTGACTTCAAAGCTGGTTTCTTGTGAAACGGTACCAACATCTCAACCACCAACACTCGGTTCTAATTCCCTTTTGAAAACGTTACTACGTGAGTGTGAGTATCCAGGAACAAGGAAACTGATCAGCTCACGCCTTTTCGTTATTAGCGATATAATTTTTATCCCTTTAACAAAGATTATCAACATAATATAGTAATAAGTGTATGTATTGGTGTTATTTGAAGTCGGACATTTCTTATGAACCTGACATAACTCATGTCCACAGGCATTAGAGTAGTCTAACAATCCAAATTATACGTCATTCTAAGAGGTAAAATTACTCAAGTAATAAAATGGTATTCTGTCTTTACATAAATCTCATCTATTTCCGAATTTTGAGACAGCATATTGAAAGTAAAATAGTGTACCAAAACCTACAGAGTATATATTTTCAATGAAGGGGAAGCACAAATAACTTGTGAAGGATACATGATCCGCACTCAATCATACGAAGAAGTGCATGCTGAACTCCTCAAGAAGCCGCACATATGGCACCTGGAAAAGAGAACATTTTGAAAATTGTTGAACCACTAGAGAGCAAAACGGTTAAAAGCAGGCAGATTGGGTAACAGGTCAAAACAGGTGGGGTTGACCCGAAACCATATCTATGAACAATTAGTGTGATTGGAGAATGATCTAATTTTGGATTAAGGGTTTGAGGTTTTGTGCTTACAAATATACCTTGGACGACTTTCGACCCACTTGACATTTTCGTTTTTAGTCTATATTTTACTTTACCGAAATAGACCCATACATGAATAAAAAGGGTATTAGATGAACAACCTGAAGACCAGGATGAGCAGCAAAACTTTCCTTCATCAATATGCTTCACATCAAGGCCAATGAACCATGATCCAACACTGACATCATCATGAGCATATGCACGAAGTATTGATCTAGCAAGAAGAAGATTAAGACAACTAAAGTCATCTAACTGTAACCACTGATCGTAAAAAGATCACATCAAATGACATAAAACACATGCGTGTTAAAAGAAAAATAAAAAGTAAATGCTAACTTGTTTATTGAGATAAACTGAGCCAATGCTCGAGAGATAGCAAATACTTCCCCAGAAGCATGTCGAAAATATCTGTGTGTAGAAACAAGTTCAATTTGATGAGTAAACACACACACATGAAGATTGTTGTCTAATACATGCAGTGATAAAAGGTAATAGGGAAATTACGATTTTTTATCCCCAAATTTCCACCACTCTGGTTCATACCATCTATCATCCCTGCAAATTATCACGGGGCAACAACTAATGAAATCAAAATCTAGATGAAGGTATAAATGAAAACAATAATAGAAATAAGCTATTCATCTAACGCACGGTTTGGAGAAAACACCACCAGATTTCATACACCCAATATAGGCCCGAGGTGTGTTCACATGATTTGAAAGAATAGCACCAAGAGCATCTGCATAAACAATGATAATTCATGAACGTAGCATCAAGAGCAACCGAGGAAAAAAGCATTCCAATTATAACAAAATACTTATTAGGCTGCATACCAATATTTAGATAAATGTCATCATTGACCTTCACGTAGAACTCTGCATCCCAGTGTTGTAATGCATCAATAAAGAACATCTTGGTTTTCATTGGCTGTTCTGCTAAAGACTCCACATGATCATTCTGTTAAAGTAATGTGATGTATAAGGGAAAAAGGTTCATACTATGCCAAACGAATAACGAAGAATGCAAGATATGTGAACATACAAGAATAAGGAAGTCATTCGTCCTTTTATTCTCATTGCTGATGTCACTGTCTGAATTGTTTCCACGATTCGAGCTGACATACATAGGTCAATGCCAAATTAGTATGACTTTAAATCATCTTTTGTTTGTGCTAATTAGTAATTACTAAATTTACCTTTTGCCGATGACAAATCGTATGATTATGCCCTTTTCGACTTCGAGTTTTTTTAACATTGTTCCTGCATAAAAGGTTTCGAGAAACAGTAGTAATAACATGAGCTGTACTCCAAGGTATCATAAAAGCTTAATTCACCAAAAACAATAATATCATTTATCTTATCTTCAAAAACTACTAGTGTCTACACCTAAGTTGTTTCATCTCAATTCACATTTAGATAAATAGATAATAGAAATCATACAAATGCCTATATATCAATTTAATGCTACTTGGCATTCATCCATGGTAGTGTACTAGTGTTGGGAAAAGGACCCTTTACTATACTTCATAGGTAGATCCTGACCCATGTGACATTAGGTTGATGTTGATGTTTAGGCATACATACCATTTCTCAAACAACGAAATTATATATCGAATTTGATTGTGCATTCTAACGTCCTTCCACTTTTCACAACTGAAGTAACTCAAAGGTAAGAAATTTAACCCTACAACTCGGTATACCAACTAATCAGGATGACATAAAAAACAAACGAACACAAACTTTACTTATCATGTTATTCCTATAATTCAAGTGTGAAATCCCTCGTTTTAGATACAATTTTACAAAGTAAAATGGGTCAAAAATTTGGAATTTTGGAATGTGGTGTGGTAAGTTTAGTGGCATGCTATGAATGAAGGTTGGCTAAAAAGGAACCAGAGTTGAGATGAAACTCACAAAAGGAAAGGGAATTCTACCAGTAGGCATCCATGCCTTACGGATTGCATCTCTGTTGTGTCTGCGGCCAAATCCTGTAATAATTCCTACAACCGCAAGAAGCTTCTTTTTCTCATTATTGCCTTTCGTTTCTACGACATTCTTTGCAACAAATCCTTCCTTCTTAGCTTCATCTAGCTCCTTCTGAAGCATAGATATCTTCTTTTGCCGCTCCCTATGATTAAATTAAAATCCAGTCCATAACTCAGATGAATTGTTCAATACTACTTTTCCCTAGATCTAGGGTACAGAAACAGGCAAACTAGATCCTAACTGTAGCAGAAATCGATACAGATAGAAGAACTAGCCTGCATTCTATAACTTTTAACGTGTCATCAACAGATATGGCAGACTCCCCCTGCAGATGCGATCAGATCTTGTGTTTCAATATGATTACAACAAACATTCCCAAAATTAAAGGTGTAAAACTGTAAATAAAGGGAAAGTACTACCACCTGACCGGTTCTTCTATCGAGCTCTTTCACTAGATAAACCCTAGTTTCTGCCTCCTGCCACAGTCTATAAAATATAATCAGTATAATCAGCAACGCAATCAGTTAAATAAATTCGCTTACAGAATTAGCCTGAATCAGTGTGAACAATAAACATGTAGATGAATAGTAAGTACAGAGTTACCGAGAGGCGACGAAGAAGGCAGCCATGGTAGCAAACATGGAGAGAATGAGAGATGAGATTCGCCATTGGAACGCGGAACGAGAAGATAGCCGGTTGTTGGATCCCCGGCCACGCATTTCCTCGTCGATGAGATGATCACGTTAATGTTTGATCGATTATATACTTCGTTAGATGATGAGTAACGAGGCTAGAGGTTTTCTCCGGCGACGATCTGCGGAAGAAGATCGGGATGAGAGATGGTTGATGTATCCAGGGCTATTGTTTAGTTTTCGCCGTGGATTTGGGTGAAATACAAAGATCACTTGGTGCGAGAAAGCGAAAGCGGAACGAACAACAAACTGTTAGATGTCGAGATTGAGTTTTGTGTTCGAATCAACAGAAATTTGAGTTAATTTAAACAAGTGTCGCTTCTAGATAGAGTTGTTAAGAAAAATGGTTGCCCAACAGGTTATATCAAAATAAGTAGAATCTATCTGTTATTACAAAAACCTATATGTTATTACAAAAACCGGTTTAGGGTGAAACCAGTTTCAATTGCTAATTGAACCGTCGGTTATACATCAATTTTTTCTGACTCGAATTCTCGAAACCGATTTTAAAGCGGCCGTTTGCAAAAAAAAAAACACCCGGCCAAAGCCGGTATAAAAAGCGGATAACCGGTGTAACCGGTTCGCATCGGTTACACGTTTTTTCACTAAGAACCGGTTAGGAACCGAACCGGTTTCTTAAATAACCGGTTACGTCTAAAAGTTGACCCAAACCGAAACTGATTAAGAAAAAAAATCGGTTTGTGTACCTCAACTATTCTAGTAAATAGTATTAGTGTTTATCCTTTTAAATTTCTAATAGTTCAACTTGTAACATCTAAAACCGAAGATTTCTCATATATTACACTTTTTCCTATCGAACTCAACAATGATGATTTGTGATTGGGGAGGGTGAGTTGTAATACACACGTTATGGACCAAATTCTGTTACTGAGATCAAAATATTAATTCGTTGGGTGGTTGATATGTGAGTGCTCTAGCCGTCAAAATCATTTTCGAGCTTTTGAAGTCAGAGAATACTTTTAAATCAAGGGAAAATTGCATACCTTTATCTTTAAATTTATAAAATTATATATTTACTCAAATTACATCTAAATTTAAAAAGCTATTATATTATGCTTTAATACTTGTGTTTAAAAAAATGTAATTTTGTAAGTGGGGGTATGTGGAATCCCCTTAAATTCAAAGATAGAGCTTACAATTACAAGGTGAAGTTGGTAAGAAGAGTTATTGTTTGATGATTAGTTGGCTGGTATTTCTAGTCTCATGTAGTATGTTGTTAGGTTAATTGCAATGGTTTCCCCATTTCCCCAATCCCCCACTCCATTTTTGGTGCCACCTCATCATTCCCCACCCCTTCCCATTTTTCCCCATTTTAATTGCAATGGTTTCCCCACTCTCCCACTCTCCCAAACACCCCATAAAAACCTTCCCAATCCCCACTCTCTCTCTTTTCCCCGTTTTTTTCTTCTCAAGGTCGGGACCCCAAACCCCTTCCCCGATCGGGGACCCCGAGACACCCGCAATGGTGTTCCCGAGCACCCCGATCCCACCGAACTCCCCCGAACCCTCCCCGATTCCTCCTCCCCGAAACCATTGCAATTAACCTTAATAGAGTGAGGTTATAATGAGAAGTTAGGTGAAAATAAGAAGGATAAGAAGCCTTCTCATCCGTTAGATCTGATGATCAATGGCCCAGATTTAATCCCTTAATTAAAACTCAAAAATAAATGGTCAGGTACATGGAGGGACAATTTGGTCAAATTGCCCATTTTTCTCTTTCCCCCCAATTATTAAAACCTTCATAACTTTTTCATACGATATTATTTTTTTATAAAAATTACACCATAAAAACAAGCGTTTTTTTATCTTTAAAACCCATACCATATTGCTATATAAAAAATAAAATAAAAAAATTATGTCAATGACGTGAACATATGACACAACGACCTGAACATATGACACAATTGACCTGAATATATAACACAATGATACAATGACCTGAACATATGACACAATGATTTGAACAATGTTCAGGTCATTGTGTCATATGTTCAAGTCGTTGTGTTATTGTGTCATATGTTCAGGTCGTTGTGTTATATGTTCAGCTCATTCACAATTTTTTTTTTTATATATAGCAATATTGTATGGGTTTTAAAGATAAGAAAACGCTTGTTTTTATGGTGAAATTTTTATAAAAAAATAATATCGTATGTAAAAGTTATAAACGTTTTTATAATTGGGGGGAAAGTGAAAAATATGCATGTTTCCAGATTTGTCCTCCTTTTTATCCTTCTTATTTTGCATAAACTTCTTATGTGAACTTCTCTCGTTGTTAATAACCAACCATGTGTCACTTCAAAAACCAATCAGGTGCCATTTTAAAGAATATGATTATGATATGCTAATATCTATCCTATATTTAAAAAGCCACAAAAACGAATAAGTAAACTTTGTATTTATGTATTAAAATATTTTAATGCTAAAATAGCATAACTCTACTATTATTTTAAATCTATACTAATATTCATCATGAGATTTGAGAGTATGACCTTCGATTAATTAAAAATAGATAAGTTTATTACACACTTTGATCTTATCATGCTACAAGCTATTTAGTCAATATTTAGTTTACTCAAAATATTATTATCGACGACAATATGTCTTTTTTTGAGAAATTAATAGTATGCTAAGAGTACTAAAACTACATAAGACATGTAGTTGTGGTTTTAGTAGTATGCTTAGAAGCATGAGACATTTTATACGGTTTGAGTTCCGTTAAAAATGAGATTTTGTCTAAAAAAATAAAAAAAATATTGTCATAATATTGTAAACAGGGCTAAAACTTATTTAATTTAAATATATACAAAGTTCAACGGTATATGAATAGCTTTACTAACTGAGCCATGTGACTTCGATAATGAATACCGTGTGTTTGTTATTGTTTTTTATGTGTTTACTGTATAGATAAATGTATATATAATATAAATACAACACAATTAACTTCTCTAGTTATAGGTCCGATTTAGCAATGCACAATTTCATTTTTGCATACCTTAAACCTTTTCTGTATAATCGCTAATCGCTCACCTTTTTACAATCAACGATTTAATACTAGGGACTGTTTGTGTAGTTTCTGGATAACTAAGGTCTGGTTGTAAAAATATGAACACGTTTCATGTGACGATTAAAACTAAATAATTATATGAATTCTCATCTCATCACCACTCCTTCGATCTGACCATCTGCCCCCCAATCTCGTTATCAAATATCCAATCGCCATCCGAAAAATCTCAAACAAATCCCCCGAATTCAGATCCAAAGATGAACGATGCAGATGTTTCCAAGCAGATTCAGCAGATGGTCAGATTCATCCGCCAAGAAGCGGATGAAAAGGCCAACGAGATCTCCGTTTCCGCCGAAGAAGTAAGTCGTTAATCAAATCAAATGAATTATCTATCGTCTCTTTAGTTGAATTTTGATCGTATTTGGTGATCGGAATATGGTGTTTATCTGGTTTTCACTTAATTGGGGGTTTCAGTTAGCGAATCGTTATAAACCTGACTAAATCGTTAATTTCGTGGTTTGGTTTGGTTGTTTGTTGCAGGAAGTTAACATTGAGAATTTGATTTTATGATCTATAGATAAAGTTAGGTTACATCACCGTGTCAACTAATACCGTGATCTAAATACGGCGGTTATTTAGGTTTTAGTTAGTTATTGAAGGAATTTAATGTTTAATTAATTATTGCAAGAGTTGGCTGGGAGTTTTGAAACAAATCCAGTCAATTCAGTTCTATGATCTGTAGTGGCTATCTTGATCTAAATATGGCGTCATATTGAGTTTTTACTTGAATGTTGCAGACTTGGAGGAATTTAGTGTTTGGTGGTTTTGACTATCAAGTTGAACACTATTAAGAGATGGAATATATATATGGTTTTTGGTTGATTATTATAGGCACCAAGATTGGGAAATTTTAATTACTAGGGCATGTTTAGTGCATCGATAGTGAGGAAGAGCGTGAGCCACATCACCGGCCATGGGCGGGGATTTGAACCTTCACCACTTATGTGGACGGGCAATCACCATATCACTAGGCTACAAGGTGCCTATGGTGGCGTCACTTTTTGGTTCACATTCAACAACCATTTTACCCTTAAATACCCTTAATGCAATAGTATTATGTAATTTTGTTTGTAGTAAATAAATCAGCATCAAGGCATTGATTGTACATTGCTACATATGCTGATTATGTGTTTGGAAATCAGAATGCATATGTTATTGTTTTTATGGTCATCATTGTAGGAATACAATATATGCAGCAGATAGTAACTTGTATCATATGACGTGGAAGGACGTCAGTTTTATGCACTTCAACTGAAACAACTGAAACTTATGTGTTTCTTATCGGTTTTTGTTGTGGGATTTCAGTTACTAACTTAATTAAAATCAATGCAATCCTAAACGATCAGTTTCTGTCAATCTATACCACATTCTGCGGATTAAATAGCTACATTATTGTAGCAACTAGTCAAGTTAACAATGTAAAATTAAAGTTTTTAATTGCTCGACTATCGCAGGAATTTAACATTGAGAAATTGCAATTAGTGGAGGCAGAGAAAAAGAAAATTCGGCAGGAGTATGAACGCAAACAGAAGCAAGTTGAAGTCCGAAAGAAAATGTAAAATTTTCCAACATCTTATTTGTGTTAGATCTTATGTTACAAATTCCATTAGTTTAATAGTTTGAGGATGACCATCATGTGGTTTAGATTTGTTTATTTGTTAGAGCTAATTCAGTTTAGTAAATTGCCATTCTAGAAGTTTAAATCTGACTACTTTTCGCAATTTTAATTGCAGTGAATATTCCATGCAACTGAATGCTTCTCGGATCAAGGTTCTTCAAGCACAAGATGACCTGGTTACTGCCATGAGAGAAGCCGCATCAAAAGATCTTTTGAATGTGAGCCATCACAAGTTTCAACACCATCATAACTACGAAGGATTGTTGAAATCTCTAATTGTTCAGGTACTAATTGAACATATATTAACTCTTGTATAAATTTATTAATAATATCTTTAAATAACACAACAAGCTATGTGTTTTCAGGGTTTGCTAAGACTGAAAGAACCATCAGTGTTGTTGCGTTGCCGGAAAGAAGATGAGCATATTGTTAATTCTGTTCTTCATGCAGCAAAGGCAGAATATGCAGAGAAATCACATGTTCATGAACCTGAGGTCATAGTTGACAGTATTTACCTTCCATCTGCCCCTTCCCATAATGACCCTCATGCTCTTTCCTGGTACGTTTTTTTAGATTTTAGTTTTCTTTCTTTATTTATTTCTGTTACACCTTCATGTGATAATTATTTACCTAGAGATTGGAAAACAATGTCTTAGTTATGTTGTTTGGAATTTTCAGCTCTGGAGGTGTGGTTCTGGCTTCTCGTGATGGTAAAATTGTTTTTGAAAACACGCTTGATGCTCGTTTGGATGTTGTATTTCGTGGGAAACTTCCAGAGGTATAGTTTTAATTCACATCCTTTTTATTCTTAAACAGGTCTTGGGTATCTGGCATATATAATTAATAAATGAATATGATAACTGTTATGCCTACATAAGTTTTAACATATTGCAAATTCCCATCCAGACGAAGCAAAAAAAAAAAAACTAATTATTCTATATGATCTGAAATTTTTCGACAAAACAGTGGAATACATGAAATTTGATGATTTATGATAGTTGCTTTGACCACACACCATGTAAAAAGGATCTTTGTTTTTTATCATCCTTCCAAATCAATAATTTTGATAATCCTATTTATTTCCTGTGGCTTGGTTTATCATATAAAGCTGAAGTTTACATTAGCAGGTGACAATATCAACTGATTTATTAATAAACAGGTCAAACGGGTAAAATCAGAATGATTTGGTGAAAAGGAAACAGGGAAAATACAGGTCCAAAGTAAACCCAACCTAACCCGTTGTGTAAGATTATCATTTTGACATGTGACCTGCCTAACCCGCTCATCTCGCCCACCTATACATATTACATTGTCACACATAGCAAAACTAAAGGGAGAAATTTGTGTGTGTTTGTTCACCTTTTGATTCAAGACTTATTATATTTGCAGATCCGCAGGCTATTGTTTAGCCAGGTAGGTGCTTAAAAGAGCATGGTGATGTGATATCTTGTATCTATCTATCTATTTGTTCCAAGCTTGTCAACATTAATGAGAAGAACCAGAATGGCAGAATCGGATGTTTTTCGGCGTAGTTCAGGTCATCATCATGGTATTTTAAATATATATGTTATTATGATCATTTGCTTAGTCGAAAGACAAGTCATTTGTTTGAATAAATAAACGTTGTGCGTTATATCTCTCTGTATTCTTTTAAGGATTATTTTGTCACCCATGTGGATCGACTTTTGCTGGTGAAATGTAATGTGTAAGACCTCGTTTGAACCTTATGTGCTCGTGGGTTGCTTACTTGTGCTACCTTGTTATTTTTCTAGTTAATCTTGAGGTCGGTTTAACTGGAAATAACCTTTCTACCCATGGGTTGAGATTATATTGTAGCTACTATGGCGTTAGATCTTTGTGTAATTTCAACTATTCATCGCAAGTATTTTCTATCCTCGTAGCATAATCTTTTTCATTGTCTTAGTAAACAATGTATTATGTATGTTGTATCATTTTATCAACACTATAGGTTGTGATATGCAGATTGAACTATCAAAAATTCTAACTATTAGTTACGTTTAAATCATAACATGATTGTTTAGCAATCTAGCCGTTTGAATAACGATATATTTTTTTCTTAATTAAGATTTTTGTGTCCTTTTATATTTTTAGAGATGACAACTTAGATACCTCAATTTAAGTTCCAACTTCAATATCAGTTTATACTTTACACTATGTTTATTTTCACCAAATTAACTCCTCTATGAGAATCCATAACACCAATGTTTTCACGACCGGATCGGACCGGCCGGTTGGACCGGGTCCGACCGGTAACCGCTCAAGTTTCGAACCGATTCACCCCTTTGAGCCGGGCCTCTTTTGAGCTGGAGCGGTTCGCCGTTTGACTGGTCGGGCCGGTGGTTCGATCGCCGGTCCGGCCGGAATTTTGACCTTAAAAAAAAATCTCGTCGGCAACGTAAGTGAGTTACGATCATCTCGGTATCTTGGCCCTCCCTTGACTCTTTTTCAACAACAAACGAAGGAGTAGAAGAAATAGCAGATGAGGAAGAACCAAGAAAATAGATATGGTAGAGAACTTTTTTTTTGAACGGCATATGGTAGAGAACTAGAGATGTAAAGTTGATGGTTGACAGTAAAGATGATATGCGGCGGCTGAGGAGGTTGTAAAGCCCTAAGAGAAACACATTTCTAACTTTTAATTTTAAAGCGAATCTTTTAATAAACATGGGAAACATGGGTCATGACTTGTTATTCTTACATGGGCAAGTGTCAAGTGGGCAAGGCATTTTGGGATTTTTAGTAAAAGATATGTTGTAATTTTTATGATAATTCCGAATTTTGTAATTTATTTAAAAGAATATTGTTTAACTTAAAACATAAAAGGGTGAAATTTAAACTAATGACTTTAGAATTGTGAGGTATAAACCACTAAACTAACTTGTTAAATTTCATTTTATCTACTATATTTGTATATATATACATATAATATTATTAAAATTAATATATATTAAGTCTACCGGTTGAACCTCCGGTCCAACCATTCGGTTCCGGTTCGACCTTTATTTCAGAGAATACCGGTCGTACGACCGGTCCGGTTCTGAAAACATTGCATAACACCCTTCCTCTCCGCAAATCCATCCCTGGCTACTGGAAACCGATCACCAAGGTGTTCATCGATCTATCAGAGGAGGGCATTCACTTCTGGGACGACGTCAAGGCATCACCTGGTATCGACTCCTCCGTTCTGTTTTGGCATGATATGTGGTTAACCCACTCGAGTCTGAAATCAGCATTCCTGGATCTTTATCGATCTTTATCGATCTTTATCGTCTAGAAAAATCTAAATCATGCACTGTCAGCGAAAGAGTCACCAATTCGAATGTCATAACTTGGAATTGGAAATCTCACCCCTCCACCATCTCTGAGCTAAACTCTCTGTCCCAAATCTCCTCCTTTCTTCACTCTTTCACCCCCTCCCTAGGTCAGGACCGTTGGGTCTGGCTCGGCTGCAACAACCTTCTTTTTTCCACTGGCAACATCCGCAATAGGTTGGAACTCTCTTGGGGTGAGTTCCTTTTCAAGCATCAATGGTCACACTGGATTCCCAAAAAGGTTGACATCTTCGTCTGGAAAGCGACCTTAAACAGAATTCCCGCCAAATCGAAACTTCAAAAGCACGACATCACTTTACAATCTTCCTCTTGCTCTTGGTGTGCAGCCTCCATCGAATCCACAAATCACATCCTTTTTGAATGTCCCTTCGCGTGCAAAACCTGTGATCTCGTGGCCTCCTGGACCTCTCATCACATTAATCTCCCTGCCTCCATCGTTCAAGCCTACACCCAAGCCTCTACCCTTGGCCTCTCCACTAATCTCAGCAAAACTCTAAAAGCAATCATTGCGGCTACGGTTTGGGAAGTGTGGAAAGCCAGGAACGGGAAAGAATTCGAGGGTCGCAACACTCATCCGGGCAGATTGTTTGAAGAAATCAAGTCCAACACTTATCTTTGGCTTGTTAACCGTGCAAAATTTAGTGATATAGATTGGCCGTTATGGATTCGTGATCCGTTGTACGGTTGTAATTATTTTCCTTTTGCTCTGTATGGTGTTTTTCCCTCTAGCTTCTTGCTAGAGGTGGTTTTAATATAATTGTTCTTTTGCTTCTAAAAAAAACTACATCCGTATTTACTTGTTCTTATTATTCAATAAAAAATTATATTGTTTAATGCAATTAATAAATTGAGATCGCTTTTGCTAATTAGTTTGTTTTTTTTCCCACCCAGCAGCAAGGAACTGGAGACCAAAAAACAACACCAGCCCACAACAATTCGGAAAAACCTATACATACACTGATACAAGTCATGCTAATTAGAAAGTACCATCAGGAAAGTTAGAGAAAAATCCATCCCAATCTAAATACAAGTCATACTCATGGTATATATTTTTATTATCTTAATACACAAACATAAACGTATCCAATACAATTTTAATTATAGTAAAACTATTGGTAGAATCTGAAAAGAATGAGACAATGACAAACATTTTCTTTAACATAATAAAAAGACTATTCCTATTACGACATATATTTGAGACCCAACGTTTAGGATCAAATGATAAAGTTCGTGATTCAAGATGGTTTGTCGTTTGAAAACTTCAACAACCCACCCGCGTTTGACTCTACAAATTCAAGAAACGCTTCAACCATGTCATACTCATGTAATTCGCCATACCCTTAGAAGTGATTGTTCTAAAATGTAGAAACAAGCTAAACATAATATTATGATTTTAAAACATACAAACAAGTGTTAACTTAACTATTGATATTTGATCGGATCCCCATAGTTAAGCGAATCCGTACATTTGTGTTACCACTCAGTGGGTAAACATAAATACATGGTAAAATATGAAGCATACGTTTATGTTTAAATACGTTTAAATTGTTTGCGTACCCGTATATCTGAACTAATGTGAATCGAATTGCGGAATTAACACGAAGATAATCAATCGAAAGAACAATGATTATGGGTGAAAGATTCGTCAATATTTATGGATGAACACCGAAGAAGAATTACAGAAGATTACAATGAACTGAATACGAATATGAATTGAGAATCAAAAGCGTAAAAACCAAATTGCGCCTATCACAGCTTAAAAAGCACAACCAAACTTATTAGAACAATGACAGAAACAGTCCTTTGACCTTTAACTTTGGCGACCTTGTCAAAACACACCCAAACTTTCTTAAGAACATATAGGCTGCAAAAATTGACAAAGACAAAATTGTTAGAAAATATATTGTGCATAAATTTTGAGAAACTTCAAGTAAATGGCAGTATAAAATCCAAACACAAAAGCCTATTTCAAATTACATTAAAATGGACAGAACCGAAATGTTCAATAGCCGAATTCAGAAAGGGACTTGAATTTGGAGTTTATTTACATAAAAATTAGTCAGTAGCAATACAATACAATACAAATAGAAAACAAAAGTATATTATGTATCAATTCCTGTAATTTGAACTAAATGAAAATGATCTTGTTTGATAAATATTTTTAAGGCTTTAGGTGAAGTAGCTCTAGAAAGGGCAACGTATAACTGTGTGTGACTAAATACAGGTTCTCGGAGGTAAATTTCTATCTTATTTAGTAAAAAAAAGTTATAGCAAAAGTGGAAGAAATAAAAAGTAAAGTAATAAAAAGAAGAAAAAAAAGTAGTAGCAGCAAAGAACACATGAAAGACAATGACAATTACAATTATAATATGTGCATATCTAAGTAAAACAAAATAAGTAGGTGTTTTCTCATCGGTGTCTTTTTTGATTAATCTTCAAATCAGTTTCTACTTAAGATACATACAACTTTAACATACTTAATTCGTTCCAATGAATAAGGTAGCTACTATGACAGTTTAAAAAAGAATACAAATGTAAATGTAATTGGCATTTAGCAAGACGAACTACACAAATGTGTATAAAACTACAAGGCGTGTCTGGATTCGTTCGGGGAGCATGCTGTCCACTGCAAAGAGCTCCCTGGTTTTAAATACAGACATGACACGGTTCGGGATGTTCTTTTCGACATCTTCACGCGGGCGGGGATCTCGGCCAAGAAGGAAGCCCCTGTTAACTTTGGTCTGATCCCTCGGATGGTCGTTCAACTCTCAGACCAGCCGATGTTCTCGTTTTTGGGTGGCAGAATGGGAAACATGCTTGCGTCGATCTTACGGGGGTTTCTCCTCTTGTGGGGCTTCAGAGCGGCTGCTGGGAAGGTGAGCAAACACGAGAAAGCGTGTATTGAAAATCAACATGTGTTTGTTCCCTTCGCGTTTGATACCTTCGGTCATCTTGAATCGGAGGCGGTGGCCACGCTGAAACGGATCCAAAGAGTCATACACGGGAATAACACGACCTCCAGAATGAAGAACTTTGTATTTATACGTCTTGGTTTTGCTATTAAAAAAGGGCTGGCGGCGCAGCTTGTTGCCCGCCTTCCCAGCATGACAACTTGATGTCATGTGTATTTCCGGCTTATGATGTTAGTGAACCTGGGACCTGAGAAACGAAAATAAAAAATTAACCTTTTGTCCATCGCCGTCTCAATATTTACATCAAGAACTAGGGCGGGTTTTTAGCTTCTCTCTCTCAGTGCGCAACTTCTTGAATCTTCTCCAAGCGATCAAGTTCTTCAAGGTAAATAATCTTATTCCATGGCTGTATTATCGAATGAATCAGTGTTCATTCGAGTTCTGTTATCCGATCTGGTCATTTAGGTTTTTGGATTTTGTAATCGGCTATCTTTTCCGATTCTTATGTAATCTATATTCTCCGATAACGATTTAGGTTTTATGGTTTCTGTTTCGTCAGATTATCAAGATTTTATGTTTTTCTTTCTTGTTTTCGATTCTTCTCCAATCGATTATCATCACTTCAAGTATGTTAATAATAATCGTTTCTGTTCACAGCGATTTCATCATTTAGTGTTTTGATTCCTGGATTATTATAATCATTTACAGTTAATCAGGATTACGAAGCTTTTGAGGGGCAACTTCAGTGACACCGGCTGCTTTGGTTTTGGTATTCAGGAACACATTGATCTTGATATCCTCAAGTAAGTTTTTCGTTTTATATGTTTCCTGCTTAGTTAGTTGATTGAATATGTACACATTCCATGTTCTTTACCGGTAATGTTTAAGGCTTTTGGGGTTTCTTTCTCTTTACCGTTGATTGATTTAGGTATGTTTGGATCTACTGCATTTTTGAAGTGTCAGATTCATCATGTTCGATTGAGCCTTTTTGTCATCGCCCCAATAGAAAATTGATGTTTCTATTAAGCAGATTTGCAAATGAATATATATTTTTTTATAAGAATAGAAGTTTGATAACCACTTGATCCTTAATAGCTAGTTTGTTAGCCTCTTCTTCTAAAAGTGTTTTCATTCGGAATTCCACTACATCAAATAAGTCATACGAAAAACTACTAAAAAAACCATGTCAAATGAAAGATTTCTAAAACCAAAAGAGTATTACAAATAAACATATTAAACGTCATCGGGATTCTGCTCCTTGTGACCCGAATCTTTAAATTTTTGTCTTTTCATCTTTGTTTATCTATTTCTCTTATATAAGAGAAAAGGGGGGGGGGGGGGGGGGTGTCTGTTTGCTTATGTTGCCTTCGGCCCATTTAAGGGCTGCTGCGATTAGGAAATCAAGGAAGGTGGCTTAGCCGGCCCTAACCCTAATTAGGCCCAGTTGACTAATCTTGTTTAGCAAGATATCAAGGGTGTAACCCTAATTAGCTAGCCTATATATATTGATCTCTTGTACTTGTAATTTGTATCACTCAATAAAAAGAAAACCCTAGTTGCCCCCGTGGACGTAGGTCTTACACTGAGACCGAACCACGTTAAATTCTCGTGTCTTACTTTCGTTTATTGTGTGCGTGTGCGATTCGGACCTAACAAGTGGTATCAGAGCCACGGTTCTTGATCAATCGCACGTGTGTCACCACTAACCCTAGCCGCCGCCACCCTAGAGTCGCCTAGGGTTTCTGCCGCCGCCGCCGGGTTTCCGCCGCCACCTAGGGTTCCGATCAGCCGCCGTTTCAGCCGCTGAAACCCTAGCCGCCGCCGCCATCAGCCGCAGATCCTGCCTGTTTTCGTTGCAGATTGCAACCGTTGTTCCGTTTCTCAGGTATTCAGTTCTTTCGATCAGTTTTGCTATTAGTTGTTATGGCAGAAGACGGGAAGACCAGGATTGAGAAGTTCGATGGGCAAGATTTTGCGTGGTGGAAGATGCAAGTAGAGGACTTGCTCTGTCAGAAGGATCTATTGCCAGTTTTGACATCAGACAAGAAACCGGAAAAGCTGGAGGATGAGGAATGGGCCGACATGGATAGAAAAGCCCTTGCCGTCATCAGGTTTACTTTGGCTAAGAGCGTAGCTTTCAACATTGTGAATGAGACTACCGCTCGTGGGTTGATGAAAGCCTTGTCAAACATGTACGAGAAACCTTCCGCATCTAAAAAGGTATTTCTTATTAGACAGTTAGTCAACACTCGTATGCGGGAAGGTGCGTCTGTTACTTCTCATGTGAATGAATTCAACACCCTTATATCCCGTTTATTATCAGTTGATATTAAATTTGATGATGAGGTACAAGCTTTGCTTCTTTTATCTTCGTTACCGGATAGTTGGTCAGGATCAGTCACGGCTATTAGTGGTTCAGCTGGAAACACTAAACTCACGTTTGAGGGAATCCGTGACTTTATCCTAGGAGAAGATATGAGGAGAAAGAGTACAGGTGAGTCATCCAGTTCTCTGTTGAGCACTGAGGGAAGAGGTAGAAAGAAAGAAAGGAGAAACAGTAACAGGGGAAGATCCAAGTCCAGAGACAAAAGGGGGAGTTCAAAGACAAGAAACGATATAGAATGTTGGAACTGCAAAGAACATGGGCACTTCAGAAGTCAGTGTCCAAAACCATCCATGGCTAGAGACAAGAAAGAAGTAAATGCCGCCACAGCCTCAGATTCAGATGATGCTTTGATATGTTGTGTCGAGGACACAATCGAGTCTTGGATTATGGACTCAGGTGCGTCGTTTCATGCTATCTCTAGTTCGAGAAAGATGAAGAATCTCAGACAGGGCAATTTCGGTACTGTAAGTCTTGCTAATAACCAAACTTTGGATATTACTGGGGTGGGAGACATTGATTTGAAAACCTCTTTGGGAACTGTTTGGACATTGAAAGATGTTAGGGTAATTCCTAAATTGAGAAAGATGTTAATTTCCATTGGGCAATTAGACAACCAGGGTTATGATGTCTACTTCGGGGGTGGACAATGGAGGGTTGTCAAGGGTAATATGGTAATTGCTAAGGGAAAGAAACGGGGTACTCTGTATATGGTTGAGGTACCTGCAGGAAGTGCAAATACAGTTAGCAGTGGGCCAAGTCTATCCAAGTTGTGGCATCAACGACTCGGCCACATGAGTGAAAAGGGGATGAAAATGCTTGTTTCCAGAGGAAAGCTTCCAGAATTGAAGAAGGTCGAATCTGAGTTTTGTGAACCGTGCGTCTTCGGCAAGAAAAAGAAGGTATCGTTTGCCAAGACAGGTAAAGCACCAAAGGCTCAGAAATTGGAGCTTGTTCACACAGACGTATACGGGCCTACTTCAGTTGCTTCTGTAGGAGGATCGCACTACTACGTCACCTTCATCGACGATTCAACACGCAAGGTATGGGTTAAATTTCTCAAACATAAATCTGATGTTTTTGATACGTTTAAGAAATGGAAAATTGCTGTTGAAAATGAAACTAATTTGAAGGTTAAGGCTTTGAAGTCCGACAATGGAGGAGAGTATGTTAGTCAGGAGTTCATCGACTATTGTGCTGAACATGGAATACGGATGATAAATACTGTTCCGGGCACACCTCAGCAAAAAGGGGTTGCAGAAAGGATGAACAGAACATTAAATGAGAGAGCCAGAAGCATGAGAATAAATGCGGGGTTACCAAAAATGTTCTGGGCGGATGCAGTGAATACTGCAGCATATTTACTCAACCGAGGATTGTCAGTTCCATTGGGATTCAAAGTACCACAAGAAGAATGGAAAGGGGAAGCAGTGAAATATGAGCACCTAAAAATCTTTGGGTGTAGTGCATATGATCTGGATCAAAATAGAGACAAGCTAGATGCAAAAGCCAAGAAGTATACCTTCATTGGTTATGGGTCAGATAAAATGGGCTATAGGCTTTGGGATTCAGAAAGTAGAAAAGTAGTCAGAAGCAAGCATGCTACTTTTAATGAGGCTGAATTGTATAAAGACAGGAAAGAATCAAACTCTAAGGTTCAGACAGAGCAGGTAGAGTTCGAGACATAAACTAGTAACCAGAGAGCAAAATCGGTTCCCGAACCGGTTCCAGAACCAGAAACAGATGTCGACACGGGTATAGAGTTTGAAGATGGTGGTAATGATGAGTCAGTAGTATCTTCTGACAGTGGGAGTTCAGAGTCTGAAGATGAACAGTCCCCACCACAACCTGACCAGAATGATCATTGGGTTAGGAGAACCACCAGAAAGATAAAGAAGCCAGATTGGTATAGTCCATCAGGTAAAACAGGTTCATCAGTTAACTATCTTCTGTTGACAGAAAATGGCGAACCCGAATGTTACTCTGAAGCAGTTAAGCTGAAAGATTCGCTCTAGTGGGAGCGTGCTATGAAAGATGAGATGGGCTCTTTGATGAAGAACAAGACATGGGTCTTAACTAAGCTTCCGCCAGGTAAGAGAGTCCTACAGAATAAATGGGTCTTCAGAATCAAGGAAGAACATGATGGGTCTAAACGGTATAAAGCTCGTTTAGTGGTCAAAGGTTTTCAACAGAAAAAGGGGATTGACTACAATGAAATTTTCTCCCCTGTGGTGAAGATGACTACCATCAGATTGGTTCTAAGTATTGTAGCAGCAGAGGGGCTACATCTGGAACAGCTAGATGTCAAAACAGCGTTCCTGCATGGTGACCTTGATGAAGACATTTATATGGCACAACCTGAAGGTTTTCAGGTCAAAGGAAAGGAAAATTTGGTCTGCAGTTTGAAGAAGAGCTTGTATGGTCTAAAACAGGCACCCAGACAATGGTACATGAAGTTCGATAATTTCATGAAGAGAACCGGGTACAAGAAGTGTGAAAGTGACCATTGTTGCTACTTGAAGAAATTCAAAAGCTCTTATATCATCTTACTTTTGTATGTAGATGATATGCTGATTGCAGGGTCTGATATGAACGAGATCAGCAAGTTAAAGAAGCAGATGGCCAAAGAATTTGAGATGAAAGATTTAGGTCCAGCTAAACAAATACTTGGGATGAGCATCATCAGAAACAAGAAGGACGGGTCTATAACACTATCTCAGGAGAAATACATCGAGAAAGTGTTAGAGAAATTCAGAATGAATGACGAGAAGACCAAACCAAGAAGTACACCTTTGGGAAGCCATCTTAAGCTTACCAAAGACCAGTCTCCTAGATCAGAAGAAGAAAGAGCAAATATGGCAAAAGTTCCCTATGCATCCGCTGTTGGTAGCCTTATGTATGCTATGGTATGCACAAGACCAGACTTAGCACATGCCGTTGGGGTTGTTAGCCGCTTTATGTCAAATCCAGGAAAGGAACATTGGGAAGGAGTGAAATGGCTACTCAGGTATTTAAAAGGTACTTCAAAATTGGGTCTATGTTTCAGGAGGAAAAATGCAATTCTCAGGGGTTATACAGATGCTGACCTAGGTGGTTGCAAGAAGACATTCAAGAGCACTACAGGGTATGTCTTTACAGTGGGAGGTACAGCAGTAAGTTGGATGTCTAGACTTCAGAAAAGTGTAGCTTTATCGACAACAGAAGCCGAGTACATGGCTGTTGCTGAAGCGAGCAAAGAACTAGTTTGGTTGCAGACTTTTCTTGAAGAGTTGGGGAAGAGACAGTCCGAGTATCCACTATACTGTGACAACGAAAGTGCAGTGAAGCTTGCAAAGAATCCTGTGTATCATGGGAAGACGAAGCACATCGGGATGCGGTATCATTTTGTCAGAGGTTTGATTGATGATGGTACGATAAGCTTGAAGAATATCCCAGGTGCGAAGAATCCAGCAGATATGTTCACTAAATCTGTGACGCTGGATAAGCAGATTTGTGTAGCTTCAGCTGGCCTTCAGGTTAATTGATGAGAAGGCCATGGGTAACTAGGGTGCGTTGAAGATCATGAGAGATTTTCATTACAGAAGTACAGAAGAGATGATGGTGCAGTTCGAGGTCCGAAGACACCAAGTGGGAGATTGTTGGCTTATGTTGCCTTCGGCCCATTTAAGGGCTGCTGCGATTAGGAAATCAAGGAAGGTGGCTTAGCCGGCCCTAACCCTAATTAGGCCCAGTTGACTAATCTTGTTTAGCAAGATATCAAGGGTGTAACCCTAATTAGCTAGCCTATATATATTGATCTCTTGTACTTGTAATTTGTATCACTCAATAAAAAGAAAACCCTAGTTGCCCCCGTGGACGTAGGTCTTACACTGAGACCGAACCACGTTAAATTCTCGTGTCTTACTTTCGTTTATTGTGTGCGTGTGCGATTCGGACCTAACAGTGTCAAGCGAAGCACATCGGTTTTGGACTAATATTAGAACGTTATTAAACGAAAACTCCAATGACCCCGATAAATATATATACTTGACTCCCACTTAAATAAATTAACAAAGTTCAAGATAGTGCAGTGGTAAGAGCTTATAAAACGCGCTGTATAAACTTCGAGGCCCGGGTTCGATTCTCCTCCTCTCCTTTTCTTTTAAACACTTTTTTTTTAATTGGACCTGACCCTAGTCCCTAGCAGCGCCTCTCTTCCCTCTCAGTCTCTCACAACAGAAACACAGAACCTCGTCTGCTGCTCGAGTCCTGTCCCTCTCGCTCCTCTCACTCTCCTCAATCGAACCTGCTGAACCTCGTCTCCTGTCCCTCTCAGACTGCTCCTGCCACCTCCTTCCTCAAGCACTAATTAGGGGCAGGGTAGGTGATTCTCAAAGATTTACACTCAATTTTTTTTCCTTCACCTTCAATCGCCCCAATTCAATTTGCGTTGATTATAAGATTTTGTGTTAATCTATGGATGGATGACTGTTAATTTGGTTTCCTTACTTTGTTAGTACTTAATGTTGGATTATGTAATTTCTTTTACATTACCAAGGTTTGTTTATTTACATTTTCTTTTTCAATTCAAAGATAAGGAATCAATTTCAGTATCCAAAATTTCGTATACAAATCCTATATCTAGTTTTCAACACCCCACCCCTAGTAGCCAATGACTAATTGCTTATCCACATAAATATTGTGTTTGATTTGCTGCAACTATCACCGTTTATCTATCCTAACATCTTCCTGATGCCATAGCCCAAGTTCTGGATACAACCCATGGACTCACATACCCAAAATGCATCCTTGCTGCGCCTCCAAACTGTTGAGAAGGTAATAAATATTTATACTTCAATCATTGAAACAAAAAGAAACTAGGAGATTGATTTATTGATTGATGGTGCTATTCTCAGAGGATTGTTAGAGTATTGGAACTCGCTGGTGGGGTGATGGAAGAATTCTCAAACCCAAATGGACCGAGGAAGGAATTAGTCAACAATCACTGCAGCGAGTTCATGCAATTAATTAAGGTTTTTTCACTTCATACATACATAAAACATCTTACACCCTAGTCCTTTTTACATACAACGAAGATTTTGGTAAAAAAAACTTCTATATACTACAACTACATTGTTGCATATACGGTGTAAACTCATCGTCTCAACTTAACTTACATAAGACCGTATCATTTCTTAGTAAGTCTTCAACATCTATGGCTTAGAAATCAAGTACTTCTATGCTTCATCCTCGAATTCTGTCTATTTGCACGTCATATGCTCTGTCACATGCCTAAGGACTCATATTACATACTAAGGTAAACCAATGTAATGTTATTGTATTAGTACAAAACAAGAATTGGTAGATAATCAAAACTTAATTGTGCAAATTCCATCTATTCTTTTTTCAAATCATTTTTTACCATCACTTTAAAGTTTAACGCCATTTTATTTTCGTAAAAATCCTTTTTCTATATTTCATGAATTTTTATCTTATACGGTGGGTTTCTCACTAGATTCTCTGTATGCTTTTCATGATCACCTTATGCTCAATGAGTACGTAACCAAACTTACATATATGCCTTGGTTTTAAAAGGTGTGAGGCACTAGCTTAACATTTTGCAAAGCGTTTGTTGTTATAAAATTCTAATAAATTAATAATACATGACAAACTTAATACATAAACATAAAAAAAACTTTTAGATTATACATGGAAGTGATCAAATAATAGTGTCTCTAATCATTATCATAAGGAGAACGAGTTGAGTGAGTACTTGTTAAACTGAAATAGATAAAACAAGAAGTGCTGATTAATGTGAAAACATAAATAAAAATGTGTTGATTAAACAGAAATACAAAAAACAATGGCTATTAAACACAAACATAATCACAGTGAACATGAGTTACATCGGTTAGGAGTTACAATAGCAATTGCGGACTAGTACTAATCCAACATAAAACATCAATAAATATATCTCATACGCAATGGACATGGGTTAAAACTGTAATTGCAAAGTAATACTAAATTATTTACCGAACAGAAAAGAAAAACATACATAAAAAAATATATACATTTATGTATATACACTTTACAAATTACAATTAAACAAACAATCATACATTGGTTAGGAGTGACAACAACAATTGTAGGCTAGTACTCATCCAACATAAAACGTCAATAGATATATCTCATATGTAGTGGACATGGGTTAAAACTACAATTACAAACTGATACTAAATTACTTACGAAAAGAAAAATATAAATCAATAAATCATGTATGTATATAACTTACAAATCATACACAACAAAAATCCCACTTGAACAATAGGGCCTGCCTGGAGAGGGTTAGATGAGGGCAAACATTATCTCTATTCCATGGGATAAAGAGGTTGCTCTTGGGTGGACCATTGACTCGGAAAATAACATTTTCAATGGAAAATATAGAAACATACAAGAAAAAAACAAGTAATCATACCAACATTTATCAGTAGCAGAAGGGGAGTCATAAAAATCCTTAAGGTTAAAGTAGCTAAGATTAAAGATATATATCAGACCACAAGCTCACCTAAGACCAAAGGCATACATAAGACTAAAGGCAGACCTTAGATAAAAAATACGCAAGGCTAAAGTAGCTAAGATTAAAGATATACCTAAAGACTACAAGAGTACAAGCACACCTAAGATCAAATGCAAACCCAAGACTAAAGCAAACATGTGAAGTAGCTAACACCTACACATATGAGTAAAAGCAACCTAAAGGAAGTACTAGCTACGATAAAAAGCTCTAAAACAAACCAAGTTCATACAAGCCCGTAAATTATCCACCTTTACGCGGCGTTTCCAACAATTTCTATCATTGATGATGTCCTTACTTTAGAGAGCTGAAGTATGACAAATTCTGCATAATCTTCTCCTCCCATGTCTGCCCCCTCCTATTTTAATTGAATGCACATGGCTCTTAATTGATCTCTAAAAGCTTGATTCCTTTAGCTGGTACATCCTCGCTTGCCCAAGCATCAACCTCAATATCTTCGTCTCTGCTATCTCCAACTTTCTCACATAGTCGGTACTCGGTAGGACTTCAACCTTATAGAATCTCCCTTTTAATTCTTTGGGAACCTCTTATTGCTCAAAACGCCTATGGCTACTCTCCACTTGCACCAACCTGCTTGGACGTGATGGACTACAAAGCTCCAGTCCCGGAAATGAAACTTTAGTTAAGTTTTCTTCAATATTTGTATCACATAAGTTGGCACGAACTTCTTTGTTATCTCGTCCAGCGAAATCACAAATAGTAAACCATCTCTTCCCGGGCATGTAATCACCAACGCTTCTACCGTTGGCTCGTCCGACAGGAATGCGTTTAATTTCCATGCAGAGCCATTTGAAAAACCATGCTCTAATACCAAATGATGCGCGTTAGAGTAGCAATCAGTTGGCTCAAAAGTCTTAAGTTTATTCAAAGGCTTGGAACTGAATGGTTCCTTACAAGACTCGTTGGTAATTCTCCACTCAAAACTAGTTATCCCTGTCATCTAGACCTCCTTAAATACTTGATTTTGTTACGGATAAAAGGTCAAAATTTAAATAATCATAAAATATTTATTGGTTCATCAATCTTTTCTGCGTCAGTTTTTTTTTTACGCAGTACAAACCCCAATTCTGGTGAGAAGATCCTTAAAACTCATTTCAAACAGCATTTTTAAGCTAGCATCTACCGTCACAAATTTATTACCTTTAGGGTTGTGTGATTGAAAAAGCAAGACCCAACAGTCAGAAAGCTTTGAACTCGCGTGCGATCATCATGAACTCGCCATTCTGTATGCACATCACATCAGTCTTGAAGCTCTCTCTCCTTGCTTGCTTAGAGCTCACACCTATCTTTCTTTTGTTTCCAATGTTTGAATTTGTGTTCGCGAGTCTTCAATGAGTTCATAGCCATTGAAGTCACCATATATGATGGAGGGTTTTTTTTTTTTTTCTTCCTTCTATATGCATGCCACAAAAGAGTTGAAAATTGAAGCCGTGTTTCCATGATTTTGATCTATTTACATTTGGTAAAACATTAATTTATGATGTTGATTTGTGGTTGTGATCTGTAATCTGTGTTGATGTTTGTGATAGTTATTTTTCGTTTACCTGAATAGGCAGGCAGGTTAAACATATAATAATACTTGCTTTTTGTATAATGTATGTAACATTAGGATATACAAGTGACTCTGAGAGAAGAAATTAAAAGCGCGTGCGAGTATCGTCCGTTTGAGAAATGTGATTACATAGCACGGATATCAAATGAAATCTGTTGCGAGAAACTTGAATATGTTGTTGACAAATTGGATGGGATGAAAGAAACGATGGACCAATATCATGAGGCAACTTGAGTGGCTGGCTGGCTGGCTCGTAAGTTACATGTGATCTCAGCATTCATTCATTTTAAACCATTGGTCTATCGTGTCTTTTAGAATGTAAGCACTAGATAGAGTATGATGATTATAAATATCCTCCTTTTGACTTTTTGTTGTTTTGTAACAAAAAAGTGTACTCTGTGAATGGTTCTTGACTATTCTGAAATTGTGATTTTGAAGATAAAGGAATTCTAACTCTTAGCTTTTGTCGACTGTTGTCTCTAGTTTTGTGCTTCAGTTCCGATTTCCTTTGAAACCTTGGTTTGGAAATAATTAAACGGATATGCTTGCTTAATTGGATACAGAAGAAGCAGATTTTTTATTTTTATTATTATTATTTTTTTTGAGGAGGAAGGAGCTGAGAGGTGGTGTGATAGAATGCATTGGACTTGGGGTGGGGGGAGATCTTGGGGCCTTGAATATGATGTTGAGTTTATACAAAGAGCTGGGGTAGTGATCTGGTGCAGTTGTGCATCTTCCTTGTGTTCATCTGTTTTTCAAAATTGTTTTTATGTTGGATCTCTTGTGCTAATAAAAAATCCTTTACCTTGTGTGCTCATATTAGAGGCCTTGGTAATTCAGCCTGTTTGAATTGGTCGGTAGGATGTGAGTGGCAACAGCAGTGTTGCATAACCATGGGAGATATAAGGTTGGATTGCATTGGGTCTTATAGGACATCATTTCCCTCCCCAAAATTTTGTATTTTTAAACCCATTCACCAATGCAAGAACCTTACAAGTCTAAAGATTGTGTCAAGATTTTTTGTCTTTCAAATCTTGAGCCTTTGGGCCTGGGGTGGGGGGATGAATGGGTTGAGGGAGAGTTATACCCATGTTCCTTGGTTACTGGATGACTGACCCTGGTGCCTTAGCTATGACCTGTTTAAATATGGCAATTCAGCTGGAATGTAATTGCAGTGCTGCTATTATAGTTTAGCTATTTTTCACACCATACACGGAGCTGAGTATATGGCTACTAAAGGCACTTACTCATCTGATGGGGGAGTGCTTAATAAAAAAGTAGCTATTGGTTTTATTATAATGTTGACAAAGGAAGTCTGATTGGAAATGTGATTGAGCACTTGGTTTTTATATTGAAATATTGTATTGGAAGGTGTTGGGTGTGGTATAATCAGGAGGGTCTAGGTAGATGGGTGAGGGGTGAGTTTGGGAAATTTGAAATCATGCAGAGTTGTTGGAATGATGAGCACGCGGCTGAGAAAGGTTTGAAGAAACAGAAAAGAGTTTGGCAGCAAAATAGAGAAAGCTTTGATTTTTTTTTTTTTTAAATTGTTGATTAAGTGATCACAAAGATAGTTGATATATCGTGTCACTGGATCAGATTGGGTGGAAAAATTGAGGTTTGTTTGATATATCAAGTTTTAAAGTTGGCAAATCTAATGGAATTCTGTTTTTCAGGGAAATGGATTGGTTTTTTAGTCAACATATTGACTTTTTGGGTCAACAGGATGTGGATTAAGGTTCAGCAGATGCTGGGAAGTGGTCATTTGATAGATACTGGCAAAAAATTGTGGTTTGGTGGTGGATTGATATTTTTGAAGAATGGTTTCTGATTTTTTTAGTCAACAGAGGCTGTTTTGGACTTTTGGTTACTGTTGGTTTTTTTTTTTGGCTGGAAATTTGATGAATTTGGTAAGAAAAACAACTTGGGAGTTTACTAATTTGTTTGGCATTTGGTTTGACTTGACTTGCGTATTGAATATTACTTTTAGAGTCAACGGAATTGAAAATTGGAATTGGTGGAATGCGCATCTGTGGTTTTTGGTTAACTGGAAAAAGTTAGTGATGAATAGTTTGAGAGCCTGGCTCATTAGCATTGGGAATTTTTGGTGCAAAGTTAGTTTGTATATTATATTGATGGTACTAATAATTGGTTTTGGGATCAGAGATGGCGATATTGGTTCAAAAGGAAGCAGACTAAGATGAATGGGCTTGGACTAGTTTATATTTGGTGGTGATTGGGCTGTACCGAAGAGCTAAGGAAATAGAAAACTGCTTTTGGGTCGTCTGTATTGTGGACCCAAGTATTGGGCCTATAGAATGGATTGGCGAATATGGAATCTGGAAAGAATGCATGATGGAGGATACATTTTCAATTAATCCAAGCAAAAACAATTTAAAGATTCCCGTGCATGATAATATATAGTTAAGATAAGATGGATTGGATGCATATAAAATAGTTGTCGATCTGTGTTACAGTTATGTTCGAATTAATGCAATATATGTATATATATTACAATTTGAATTCGAGGGATGTGAGTGAAAAATCACTGTTCATACTATATAAGTCATATACTAATTAGAGCATGTGGTATACCTATGTCGAATACTTTTTGGAAGCCCCATCATATTCTTTATATATGAGCCGCTCTTCACCAAAAACCCATGTTAGCTACAGCCCATTCTTTACCATGTTAAGGGCCCAAAAGTTTATGAAATAAAAAAATAAACAAATCAGAATTAATAAACTGGAACCAAAGTTTGAATTAATAATAAAAATTAATACTCATTTTTAACAAAAAAGTTTTGTCAAAATACATAAATTTTTGGTACAAGAAAGATACCTTCTTTTATGTGAAAGTTAGATTGTAAAATTCATGTATTGCAAACCAAATGAATTCCTATATATATGGGGATTGAACCATCATAAATATTAGGGCGAAGCATTCTAACTTTTTATGAAAATAAATAAGTGATGATGGTTAGAACTTAGAAGTGTTTTTATACACTCACATAAATAGTAAGCGTTTAATAGTAACTTTATTAAAGTTACTAATACTTAGGGAGGACGGAGTGGAGTGCAGCTTCGGATGAGGCTTCGGTGGCTTCGCAAGCCACACCGCCGTCACTCCGAAACTTTCCCAAAACTTACTTTCTTCGGCTACTACTAGCCGATGCTCTTCTGTTGTGCATGTTGGGGGGGGGGGGGGGGGGGGTTAATTAAAAAAAAATATATTTAATTAACATATATATATTTTTGTATCATGAATTTCTTTGTAAAGAAAACCTTTTCTTTTTTTAAAAATTTTTGTAACAAATTAATTTAACTAATAAAATTCTACAAACTTTTAAAACTTCAAAATCTACTACTCCCCCCTGAAAATTCTTCACAATTCTTCAAAAATTAATTTTTTTCTCACTTTCCTGCGTGACACACTCCTAATTGTTAAACCTAAAACTTACAAAACTTTAATTTCTACCACTCCCCTCCCTCATAGCGACTCAATCAAAGTTGTTATAGATGGCCAAAGTTGCAATTGATGATCAAATTTGCCACTAATTACCGACATTACTACTACTAGCACCAGTTACTACCGAGCATTTATCGTTAAAACACATTACCACCAAAGCTTATTTCCAAACAACCTTTTATTTTTCAAACAAATCTAATCAATTTTCAATATATAACAACCTTATCAGGTAAGCATGTATTGATAAACTCTTTTTTCAAACAAATCTGATCAATTCTTCAAACAGTTTTTTTATAAAAATTTTAATATAAAAAAACACTATTGGTAAAACTCAATGATGACAAATAAAGTTTTCGAAATGCGTGAGATGAGATGTCACTTATTAACGAATATGTGTGGATTAAATCCTCCAAAGTTGCAAGGTTATATTTATATGATCTCGAATATCATATTTTGTGAAAAAGTAAAATGCTATAAAGTGATTCACATAATCACATTCTTTAAAGAAAAGGTCCACTCATATAGTGATGTGACATAATGCCATAATCCATTAATCCCACAAAATCAAGTGCTTGTTACCATCGATCAATTGTGTAGCTTTTCTCACCGGCCCTATGAAACTTGTGGTGATACTGAACTTCAAGTACATCTTTTTATGTGACATATCTTTTTATGTGACATGTTTTCTAACGTTTGTTTTTTTTCTTTTTTTGTGATGTCTATTGTTCGGTTAGGGTAGTTGATATCCTTCTAAAACTATGACATGTCACTTTTCTTCGGCTTGAGTGCAACGTTCATTAGTAGGCTCAACTATTTTTGAGGTGTAAGACGAAGTAAAAACCCGAGGACTTTTTCATTTATAGTTGATATAATCAATGATGGATTTATGATTTTTTGTTAGTGATAAAAAAAATGATGGGTTTAATCTTGATTTGTTAAATGTGTCAAAGTCTAGGGTTCGTTTTAATAAGTTATATTTAAGTTTGGTTTATTTTGGACATGAGGTTTAAATTTTCTTGGTGGGTATGATTAAAAAAAATCTATACATAGAGATTAAATTATTCTATTCCGTTCATTCCTTCTTCTTTGTAAGTTCATTTGATTAATAGAAAAGAGTCCTGGGATGTCCCCCCAATATATTGTATTTGAGAGTTCGTGAGAGAGATCTGATTGTTTGACCGTATGAGCCAACAATTGGTATCAACGCAAGGTTGACTTGTTTGATTCAAGTAATGATTCACAATTAGGGTTGAATAAGATCACCCTTGGAAGTTAGAAGCTCTTTTCAAAGTGGTCATCGGTTCCACGGTTTTCTTGTTTGACTGCATTGAAGGTTAGGAACAATTTGTGTCCATCAAACCGGTTGGTGTATCAAACCAGTTGGTGTGTTTGGGTTGCCGCCGATCGAAACGAAGAACCATAAGAATCGTCCCTCGATTGAGAATGTCGTTTAAACGCTGAGAAAATCTGATATTCTTTTTGGTGGTTTACTTGCGATCAAAGTGTCAAAAGGAAAGCGAATTCAAGAGGAAGGAAATCTGACAAATTATGGTGGAGGATAAGGAAGACAACTCAGAGTCGGTAAATGTATCAGTGAGTAGTTTAACTATTCAAGCACCAAAGCTGACCTCAACCAATCATGCAGCTTGATCAGTCATGGTAAAAATCGAATGATTTGCATGAAACCATTGATTCAGAAACAGGGAAGGGGACAAAAGAAAGAAAGAAGTTCATGGCTTTGGGTGTCATCTTCCAAACCTTACCAGATGATGTATGCTTTAGATGGTAAAGTTTTCGGAACCAAAGTACATACTATTTTAAAACCCTACCAGAAGTTCTTGACCTTTATTTACTATTGTCAGGGCCGGCCCTGGGCCTGGGCCACATGGGCTACAGCCCAGGGCATCAATCTGGAAGGGGGCAGCATGGTTTTATTTTAAGCCCATTAGTGTTAGTGAGCAGAGTTTTATTTTTAGCCCATTGATGGTGTTATGGGCCTGTGGTTGCCGAACAAAAAAAAAGGAATTACGTAAGTCTCAATTCAAAGTCGGTGCCGACCATCAACCCCACCACCAGAAATACCCAATTCAAAGTCCAAGGTATGTATTTATTTCTGTCGCTAATTTTGCTACAAACTGATGAATTGAATATTATAATTTGATATTTCTATCATTCTATGCAAAAGTTGATCACTTTTCAACATTTAGTCAAGAAATGAAATTTTTTTTATATAATTTCCCTAATTGGGTTTCCATGTTATCCTGATTTTCTCAACTGGTTACGCATCAAAATCAAGAAATTGAACAATTTTGTTTAGGGATCTGAACTTTTTTTTGTTACTGTCATGCAACATGCACTCAAGTCCCGTAGACATTTAATTTAAACCGTAAACTTTGTGTTGTACTATGACTCAAGAGCGGTTAAATGGATTAGCAATTTTAAGTATTGAAAGTAGTTTTTTAGCTAATGTTGATTATGACAAACTAATTGAGGTTTTTGCATCAAAAAATGCACGTAGACATCATTTTAGATGATTTATATGTTGTAATTTTGAAACTTTTTATTTAGTTAATAAATCGGCTTGGGGATGAGCCGCCTAGCTTGACTAGGTTCCAAACCCTTAAAACTTTGTGTTGTACTATTTAAACTTTTTAACAGGGGCAAATTTTCGACTCGCGCCCTGGGCATCCAAATTCTCAGGACCGGCCCTGACTATTGTAAAACTAAAATTTGACCCTCAAATCTATTCCCGGTTTCACATATTTAACCCCTAATTAAGTGTTGAAATTTAGTTATCTTACCCTAATTTACAAATATATATTAGTAAAATGTTCTACACATTTGATAAGGTAATAAATTTACTCAATTTTTTTTTTTTTTTTGAACGGCCAACGAATGCCCCGGAAAACCCGGGGACTATTTACACCAGTTGAGCTCATTCCAGGGAAAATCCACCTCCGCGAGCGGCCGGGTGGTAAAACCTGGGAGCTCAGGGATCGAACTTGTGACCTTTCAGCCCCAAGTCTCCCCTCATCGCCAATGCCCCTTCCAAAATGCTGTCCGTAAGAATCGAACCTGTGTCTCAAGTAGAGAACACATGCTTCCTACCACTACACCACAATGGAAGTTATATTTGATTTTTCAAACATGAAGTCTCATTAATTTCATTGAATTTATCAACTTAAATTCTCGATTGTATATTGTCTATAAATTTATACGTGTGTATAAAACATGTTTCTAAATACAACTCATAAGAAAACGGACATTAAAATTAGACATGACCTCGTTAATTTATTGATGGAAATATAATCGCTAATAGTGTTTTTTTTTTTGAACAGCACATTATATTACCACAAAGCAAAAGGAGAACAAAAGAGTACCCCAGCCAGGAGCTGGGCAAACTCAACACCACAGAAAGGGGTCAAAACATCACCCAAAGAACCAAAACCAAAAAAACTACCCCACCCTGGCCCCTTCCTCTAAAGTTACATTTGATCTAACATTGATCCAAAGTAAACAGTAACACTTTATCTCCTTTATTATGCTGGATATGGAGTGATTCTTCATGTTAAAAGTGGCCTCATTTCTCAATTTCCATAGCACCCAACAGGAAATATAGATAACAGCCTGCACCACCTCTTTTTTTCTCCTCTCCAAACTAGGCGAGCAATGAAACTTTAGGAGGTCGTTCATCGAGAAAGCGTAAACTGGGGGAATACCACACCAATCTGAGATGACGCTCCAAACCATAGCCGCAACCTCACAAGCAATAAAAAGGTGATCCACCGATTCGAACTCCATTTTGCACAGCGGGCATAAGCTCGAGCCTCTCACGACGTTCCTTTTAGCCAGGTTATCGAACGTCGCAATTCTCCCCACATTAACTCTCCAAACAAAAATATTAACTTTGCTCGGGACCATCCTGTTCCATTCCATAATGACACTCGAGGGCTGGGACTGATTATGAAAATAGGACTTCAAAAGAGAAACAGACATAGGACCGTTGTGCCTATCTCCAACAGTTAGCAGGTTCACATTCAATTTATCAAAAGCCCCTTTTATTCTAACTATGTTGCGCCACACACCAGTGAATGAAGTCTTCGAGGGAAGGGTTTGATGTCTTAACGGAACGCCATGAAAGCCCGTAATAACTTTACGCCATAAACCCTCCGGCTCCTCTATGAAACGCCACCACCATTTGGCAAGAAGACACAGATTGATGTTGCCCAATGGTTCTAACCCCAGACCCCCATCAGCCTTCGGCATCGTGATCTTATCCCAACTGACCCAGTTAATTTTCGCGGAGGTTTTAGAACCTCCCCAAAAGAACGTCCTCCTTAAGCTTTCAAGTTTATTAATCACATTGACCGGCGCTCTGAACAGAGAGAAGTAGTACGTAGGTAAGCTTTCCATGACCGATTTCAGAATTGTAAGCCGGCCACCGAAAGATAAGGTCTCCGCCTTCCACCTGGACAGCCTTTTTTCAAACACCTCAACGACCGCATCCCAAGATTTAATCCTGTTCATGTTAGCCCCTATTTGAATACCAAGATGGACAAAAGGGACCTCTCCCAGCCTGCATTTAAGGAGATTCGCAGCCCTGCTTCTATCATCCAAGTCCACATTTATGCCAAAGAGGTGGCACTTAGCAAGATTTACCCTCATACCTGAAACTAAGTAGAAGCACCGCAATAATCTTATGATATTATAAACATTGTCCTCAACCCACTCTCCTAAGAGGAGAGCATCATCGGCAAAGAGAACATGGGACAGCACCACACTTGAATTAGGAACCCGGATCCCCTTGAAAATGCCCGCTTCGCCAGCCCGCTCTAACATCAAGTGGAAACATTCCATGACAACGAGAAAGAGGAAAGGCGCTAGAGGGTCGCCTTGCCTCAGACCCCGAGTGCAATTAAACTCTTTCGTCGGGGAGCCGTTAAGTAAAACCGAGGCTCTCGAGGCTTTTAGCAGCCCACTAACCCACTCCCTCCACTTTACCGGAAAACCCATTTGACCGAGAGCTTCCAATAAAAACCCCCAATTAACGGAGTCGTAAGCCTTTTGAAAGTCGATTTTGAACAATAACCCCTTCTTCTTTGATTTTTTAAGCCATGAGACAACCTCATTGACCACGAGGGGTCCGTCTAAGATGTTTCTTCCGGAGACAAACGCCATTTGATTCTCCGAAACCACCTCCCCTATAACTTTCTTCATCCGATTCGCTAGCACTTTTGAAATCGTCTTAACAATGCACCCAACCAGACTAATGGGTCTGAACTCTGCAAAAGATTGAGGATCGGGGGATTTCGGAATGAGATGTATAAAGGACGACCCACAGCCATGGCTTAAGTGACCATCCATGTAAAAGCTGTTCAGAACCTCCATAAAATCATTCTCGAATATGTGCCAAAACTTCTTAAGGAACGCAAAGTTAAAGCCATCGGGTCCCGGAGCTTTATTGCTACCACACATCCACACCGCCTCCTTTAATTCCTCCCGAGAGAAAGGTTCGATCAACCAGGCTGCGTCCGATTCCTCCAAACGGCGTATACCTTGAAGATCCATCGACGGACGGTTACCCCGAGGCTCTTGAAAATGGTCTTTAAAGAACCTCCACGCTTGGAATTTGAGATCTTTAGGTTTATTGTACCACCTGCCATTCACATGGACACCATTGATTCTGTTATTAGTAATGTTTGAATTAATCATACCATGAAAAAAGGCAGTGTTATCATCTCCCTCCATCGCCCAACGAATGCGTGATTTCTGCCTGAGATCCTCTATTCTCCTTCTGTTAATGTCTAGAGCTTTACTCCTTGACTCCACCCACAAGTCCAATTCGGATTGGTCCAAGGATCTTAACTCAGCCTCCTTTTCCATTTCGTTACAGATTTCAGAAACCCTCTTCCACTCCTCATTATCCTCATCCCTTTTCTTTTGTTGCCATAATTTAATTGCCGCCTTCACCGCTTTTAGTCTTTGAGCTAGACGTTTATCGCTCCTATCCCCCACAACCTCCTGGCTAGCAGCTCCCAAAACCACGTCCTCCAAGTCCGGGCTAGCTAACCAACCTGAGAAAAAACGGAACGGCACCGGCCCGAAGTCAACAACGGTAGTTCTTAGAGACAGAGGGCTGTGATCCGATAAGAAGCGCGGAAGCGCCGTAAGGGACGCATCCGGCCACCTATTCATGAAGTTTTTACAAACAAAAACATGATCCAATTTACTAAATTTTGCCCCACCCCTGGCATAGCATGTAAACTTGAGACCCCCCATCGAGTATTCCTCTAACCCTGCTCTGTTGATGAAATCGTTAAAAATGGCCGCCGCTCTCGGATTGAAAGAGCTGTTAAGTCTCTCCTCCGGTCTACGGACCTCGTTGAAATCTCCCACCATAATCCACCAACCTTGCGTCCCATTTTTAAGATTAACCAACAGATCCCATAGCCTTCTCTTCTCCCTTAGGTCCTGTGGAGCATAAACGTTTGCAATGTTAACCACAACCTTTTCACTAACGAGCCACCCGGAGATCACCAACGCATTCCGATCTTTGAAAACTGAATTGAGGTTGAAGAGTGACGGATCCCAGGCAGAGAGGATTCCACCGGATCTGCCCGTCGAGTCTACCCACTCCACTTGAACCTTAGATCGCCCCCACACCTTCTGCATTTGAATCGATTCCCCATTGTTAGACAACGTTTCCTGAAGGCACACGAAGGAAGCTTTAGTAGACCTTTTAATATTTCTCAACCACTCCATTTTCCCCATATCTGCAACTCCCCTGATATTCAAAGAAATAAGATCCATCAGCACCCGATAATTTCTCCATCTTCCTCCACTGTCCTTCTGATCTCATTTTCGCAATCCCCCATCTCCATCCCTACCGCCGCCGCGACCGCCATCGTTTTCTTTATCTCCCCATCAACATCTGGTGGGGGTTTCGATGTTTCTTCCCCTGTACTGTGGATCCGATTCCCTTGGTTCAAACAGGAGCCTTCCCTGTCCCCATGGTTTGCCATGACACGATCGCCTGGTGTTTCCCCAATCACATCTTGTTCCATCTCCGATCCGTCTTGACTATGGGGAGAGATAAGTCTCTCTCCACCAGCACAAGAGGCAGTAGTCGCAGGGAAACTTTTTTGCTTTAAGCGAGGCCCACCATGACCTCTAAAAAGCCTCCGAACTCTCAGGCCCAGAGGTGGACTGCCAGATTTTGAACGGGCCCTTTTTCTAGGCCCAACACCCACGTTTATCCACTCACGATTAGAAGACGGCCCATGCGAATTGGACCCAGGGAGATTTGATGAGTTGCTGTCCCCACCGTCTTTGGTCCCATCTACACCAACACCATCATTTGCCTCTTTCGGAACGCCGCCGCCCTCGGGAGCGGTAGCCAAATTTTCGTTTCCCACAACATGGGAAACTTCATGCGCCTCTTCCGTTCTCCCATGCACCTCCTTCCCCTTGTCTCCGTTTGACTTCATTTCCCCTATCTCCGATGAAAAATTCTCCGGCGACTCCGGTAGTGTGCTCGAACTTTCCCCTTCTCCCGTGACATGACCGGATACGAAATCTGGCCTCCAATCTTCACACACCTCTGTAATGGCCACCCTAAATTTTTTCCCTTGCCAGCTGACAATACATGACCCTTTCACCGACGATGGGGATGACACCAGCACCCCAATGAAATCACCCGACAAGTCCCAGTCATTAAAACTTGCCTCTGATGGTTGGCACAGGACTCCCACCGAAGAGCCTATTTCATCGAAGACCTTACAATTCCACAGTTCCGGCGGGACCCCTACGATCTTCAACCAAGCCACCCGCTCATAGTTGAACGATTGTCCTCTCCACACGTCTAATTTAGAGAACCAGGGTTCCCAGAGTGCCTTCACGGCAATGAAGTCAGACGCATCTTCTGACGCAGCGAAAGAGATTAGTACATGCAAACCTCCCACGTATCTGATTTTCCATCCCTTCATCGGAAGCTCCGACATTAAATCAGAAAGGGTACAAAGGCGTTTTATATCGACCGCCTTCCCCAGCAAGGATCTACCGGCCCACTCATCGAGAGAAACAGAAGATGTATCCTTGATGACAATGACTTTCTCTTGCAAAGGAAGAGCCCCGTTAGCCCCTGCGACAGCCGCATAAGAAAACTGCCCAACCACCGGGTGAGCACTCTGAGCCGCCGACGTACCACCCCCCGACCGGACCGGTGGCCTTTGCAACCTGGAAACGTTCTCATTCCTTCTGTTGACAGGTTTGCCAAAACGATTGAAACGCTCCAAGTTCACCGACAGCTTCAAGAAATCCATGCGAATTCCGTTCAGCTTCTTTTCGAGCGTCCATTTGTCCTCCACATTAACAAACTTAACAAAACCAAACGGGTTGCCACCTTTATCCAATCTTGACGCAATGAACACATCAGCAACCTCCCCGAAGCGCCCGAAACTCTGCCACAAATCCTCCTGTTTGACCCCTGTTGGGAGATTCGCCACGAAGTAGGACGTGAGGGGTCCTCCTCCTCCGTATTTCCGACTGGAGGTACTAGGAATATTCGCTCTGTGACGCCGTTTCACCTCCTTCCATTCACCATTTCCCATCTCAGTGCCTTTCCCCGTAACTCCCTCTCTAACGCTCATCTCCGTCATCGTATTCACCCTTGCCAGAAACGAAGATCCGAAAACCGGAACCCGGAGCTCTCAAGACCAGTTAGAACAAGCTCGTATTCCCAAGCACCAGCCTCGCGAACGGAGGATACAATCACCGGTGAGGATGGGCGGAACCCTAACAAAACCCACCGGAGAGATCACTAGCCCGAAGCGAGACGGATGCGAGAATCACAGGTGTGCTAACCAGCCCGAATAGAGACCGCCGGAGTAGAAACAGGGAGGGTTTTCTTAAAGCATCCCCTAAAATAGTGTAACACCTTTTGTTCGTGTTAATGAATGATTTCGGGTACTAGCATAGGAATAATATATCGCTAATAGTGTTAAGTTAGATTTCTTTTATAGTTGATGATGTACCAAGCTATCACTATTCACTAATATAATAATGACACTAAATGAAGTCCACAAGCACGATTACATGATTGCGTGATAATTTAGTGATCATAGATGATGTTGGCATTTAGAGATGATATTCATTTGAAAAAATAAACTTACTATTGTTTCATATTTTTTTTATCTCACTATACATGAATTTTAGTATATTTAACATATCTTTACCCCGCTTATATTTGAGAAGCACTTCAACATAAATTAAGAGAATATAATTTGGCGAGAATTTGGTGAGAAGGATATGGGAACTCATTGTTATTTGGTTTAGAGGTCCCGTTGCCTGTAATTAGATTCCTGAATAATCTCATTGATTGGATGGAAGTGTCAAATTTCTTATCAGCAAAGAAAGAAATAGTCGATGCCATTATTTTGTACCCTAGTGAAGCATTTGGAAGCTAAGTAACGATGTGACATTCTTGAAAGAAACAATACAATAAGGTGATGCTTTTCGACGAAATATTGCACTTCTCTTTTATGTACGTGGTATATTTAGAAACATGTTCGTCTAAAATAAAACAGAACAGTAATTCTATTATGAATATGATTACACGGAAATAATGAAACTACAAATTACAATACAAGGAAAGGAATGCGAAATGTTACAACTTAAATAAAGGTTACAAGAAATTATGTTACGATTATAGCGAAATAAACAAAATACAATACAAATAAATAATGTGTGAAAAGTTCATACAACTTAAATAAAAGTTACAAGAAGTTATGTTACGATTATAGCGAAATAAACAATATACAATACAAATAAATAATGTGTGAAAAGTTCACATAAACTTTCAGAAGAATTTTGAGATGAAGAATAAGAAATAAATAAACAAGTAGAAAAGGGATCCCTAAGGATTACGTTAGAATCGGGGCCTTTAAAATAAATTTCAGGTCTCCACGCGAGTATCCATTTGTTTCTAACGGTATAATAGCCAAAGCTGACTGTGTAGTCAGGGAGGAACAACACTCAAAATGTATCCTAATAAAGAAAACATTCTTTGAGTGAAGCCCAACTTATATACAACTTTAAGTTTCACTCGCAAACCAATCTTAGATAAGTTTCCATATTTTTCCTTAATACATGCCTCTCAAATTCACAGCTTTGCCAACTTTCAACCTTTATCTTTGAGCATCTATATCATCCTAGCTCGGTTTTGGTCGTGGTTTGCTACATTTGGTCGTGGTTTGCTAGTCGTGGTTTGCTACATTGAAAAGCCTTCACAATATACTACACACACCCATAAAAAACCAGCTATATTGACCTCAGTTGTATACTTGTATATAGTTATCTCAGTCCAAGGTTGATGAAAAACTTATTTTCACAACTTCATGAAAAACACATATTCACTATTTTTCTCTGAAAATTTCCAACAATATAGTAGTAGAAACCGAAAATGTAATATTAAGTGGATACAGTGGCTATGTAACCCCTATTGTACCTATGATGTTTTTTGCTCATCTAGTGTCTTGCTAGTTAGAGTTTTATATGATGCACAACCGTTCAGAAAAAACACATAATACTACAAGAACTCTAATATATAATTGTACGTGATTATTAAAGATAAATATATAGTGCAAACGAGAAAATAGAGTTTCATGTGTTAATTTAAAACAGTAAACATAAAAATTTATGTAGTTTTACATTTTTTATTATTTAAAACTAATTCTATATTTACATCTTTATATTGAAAAATGTTATATGGGTTTTATGTCAATATATCACCGATCTCTAGATGAAAAAACGAAGATTTTGATGTTTGAATCCAATTATAAAATTATTAATTATCTAATACCGTGTTTGACTAAAAGAGCTAAAAGAAACCTTTTAAAACGAATTAATATGATAATAAACTATAGTTTGTTAGAAAATGTTATCCCATGTGTACAAAGACGTAAAACAAACAAGTAGGTGAGATTATAGGTGAGATTATAGGTGTCATTCAAGTTGTTTAATTGGTAATCAAGTTATTTATATTGGGTTTGAACTTTTAGACGTAAATTATATCAAATATCAAACGAAATAAATATGTTTAATTGGTGATTGGGTTATTTGGTTTGGGTGCAATCAACTTGGTTTTCGACTTTTCAATCGATAATCAAGTTATACTAAGCATGTTTGGGATTGCTTATAAAAACTACTTATGGCTTTTGGAGGAGGCAAAAAGACAAAAATACCCCTCCAAAAGCAGCAAAAAGTCACAATGTTATGACTTATTAGCTTTTGGAGGGGTATTTTGTGTCTTTTTAGTTCCTCCAAAAGCCATAAGCAGTTTTTATAAGCAATCCCAAACATGCCCTAAATGACCAACATTCACTACAAGAAAAACAAACCTTTAATGACACGCGAATTATGATAGATATTGATTTTATGATACGCAAAAGTGTGTTTAATAAAAAAAATTGTCATAACTTCTAAAATCTGAAGAGTATATCACATACATTTTTGCGTGTCATAAAAATCAGTGTGTCATAAAAATCATAAAAGAAAAAAAGACACGAACTACACTTGTTAAAATTGTGTGTCATCCCCCTTTGTCGCCTTATGTTTTCATCTTCTACTCGCACAAAACCGATTCCCGCTTCGAATCCATCTTAGGTCCATCACTCCACACGTAAAAACCCTAATCTCCATTCTCACCTTAGCTTTATTCTCACTCCACACAGACTACACTTGTTAAAATTGTCTAGGTGTTCTTACATTGTGGTCTCACACGCACTTCTATTTTAGGTGATTCTTAGGAAGTCATCTTTACACATACTGAATCTTTCCGAACTCCCTAAGGTGAGTTCTCTAACTCTTTCTCTCCCTAATGTGCACACATAACACGAACTGCAAATCCTTACATTTCGAACCGTTAATTAATGTGAATGCGGGGTAATATTTAGTTGTACTACGAGGTTTGACAAATCTCACCCACGTTAGTCGCTCTAATTCAATTGGAGGTCGAACAAGTGTAAATTAGCCTATACATTATCACCATTGTCTGTGTTAGGCATGTTGGAAAGGCAAGACAAACACAAAACAGACACGCTTCGGTTGTGAACCACGTAGTGATAGTAATTATGACCTAGCCAGCTACAAGTACAACTGTGATTACACTACAAACATTGTTCTTACATTATGTCTTTTTATAAACTCACCAGCCTTTGTGCTGACACGCATAGCATGTCTCTCGCAGGTTGCTGAGGTACATGAACGTTAGGATGCATATGTCTTGTGGGGTCATAAAACTACGTTTTCAAATACTAAACTTACATAACCTTTTGGGTTGTTATTTCCGGGGTGTGTATTTTGCGCATTACTTATGATTTCATTTTCATTTACGCTTCCACAAACTTAAACTGTATGGTGTTTTAAACTCATTTTTGCATGGTTGAATTTGGTTAATGACTCAGCTCTTGGTTTGTCACACGCCTCGCAGTAAACCACGCATGTGGAAATTGAGGGGGTGACTTCTCCAAGCCGTGTGGGCTTGGATTCTCGGTGGCAAGCATGTGAGCGACCGCTGATCTCGGTGACAGTTTGGATCAAGGGCTGGGACTTGGAACTTGGCCATACGACTTTGGGCCTAGGCCATGTACTGGCCCACACAATTTTGGGCCTTTTTTACTTTTATTCTTGATTTTTTTAATATTTTCCTCCTCGTTTTCCATGCTTTGCTCATTTGAAACCAATATTTATGTCTTTCATCACTTAAGCATTTAAATTTAAATACCGTATGACTTGAACCGTCAATCTTAAATCAATATTTAAGAGAGAGACACACTACCTTATTGTAACATCCCAAAATTCATAGATATATGATATATATATTAAATACGTGTTTATATTATAAATACGTGAGCTTGATTGATAAATACGGTAAGACTATACATTGGATAGGTTGCATGTGTTAGAATTATTCGTTTGATAGCCAATGTGATAAATTGTGCATAAACGAATGTGTTAAACTTTAAATAAAGTAGAATATGAGATGACTATGTGTTTATATGAATAACATGATGATACATGAATCATTTGATGGATGTATACATGTAGATACGTGTGTTAATAGTTAACGGAAAAGTAAAAGGACTAAAAGCGTAATTATTGTAAAGTTATAAATGTATGCGGATATTATACGTATATAAGTATCCCGAGGCTTAGAATATAGTAAAAATATATCCTACTATGATTTATAAGGTGAAATGATAAGTATTGTAAAGTTTGAGGGGCTAAAACGTAATTTAGCAATTAATAAAGAAAATATATATAAATGTATATATATGTTAACGTACGAATCCCGAGCCTTAGAAACCTTAGAAAATGTTAGAAATATGCCTTATAATGTTTTGGTACATAAAATGATAAAAGGTTGAAAGTATAGGGGGCTAGAATGCACCAAACCAAACCACAAGGACCAAAAGAGTAAATTACAAAAATCTGGCCGAAAAACCAGTGGCTCGCGTATCGCGAGCCACTCCCCTCCTTCTTGCGCGATACGCGTAGACCAACAGCAGCAACTGGTCGAATTTTGGCCACGGTGACGAACTTGGAGCTCAAGATTTCAAAGCTACGCGTCGTTTTTCTTCGAATTAGTCATCCTAACACCTGTAGGCACCTCCCACGACCCTCCCTACTATAAATAGAAGCCCCAATCGTTCATAAATCCTCACCAATTCACGAATTACTCACCTAAAAACCCCATTTCTGCCGGAATCTTCGTCGGAGCAATACGAGCAAACGGAGAGGAATTAAGAGTTGAATTTCTGCAGTCAAGCTTCTTATGGTATGATCTAAAATAACCTCTTTCAGTTTTGGCTAATTCGATCTCTAAGTATGCTTTCTAAAAATGATGTAAAATTAGGGTTCTTGAGCTTGTTTTGTTTAAATCGGGTGATCGGGTTGGAATTAGGGTTTGAATTTTTGTAGGTAATCATAAAATAATGTATTTTAAGAAAGCCCTAAGTTTATTTCACATTTGGAAAAGGTTTGGTAAAGGTTTTATTAACGGGTCAAAATTAGGGTTTTCATAACGTTACTCTGCCCAAATTGACTAAACGATGTTGAATTAAGCTTAGATCTTTTAAAGGATATTATAAAATGTTATAATGAACAACACCCTAAGTTGGTTTGAATTAAAAATGAGTTTTGATAATAAAACGAGAAATTCATGAAATTAGGGTTTCTAAATAAAGATAATTATTATAAAATAATCCGGAGGGTATGGGTACTTGATTTTTGATCTTATAACATGTTTTTATAATAAGTATATATGAAGTTAAAATGGATAAATAATAAAGTATTAAAGATACCGAGTTAATCGGATATTAGAGGTTCGCGCGGACCGGAAGGGTAGGCACCTGTACACTGGGGTTTCTGGCAATAGCGGGGGTGTCGCCATCCCATCTGGGCAATGGCACCTCAACACTGGGCGATCCCGGAGTGAGTGTCTACTTATAGGAATGCGCGTCTTCATATTATCAATAAAAAGGTTATTATGCCTATAAGGGCATTTTGGTCATTTTGACCTTAAAAGAGATAAACCCTAATAAAATATTATTAGGATAATAAGATATAAATAAACGTAGGTATTATTTATAATGACTTTGCATTAATGCAATCCGATACGCGATTAGGTTAATTGTGGACCATAACGGAGGTTCTGTCTGAATAACTGATTAAAGATATCAGGTGAGTTCTATGAGCCCACTTTTAAATGTTTTAAATATTTTAAATGTTTTCGGGCTAGTATACATACAATACTTGTGAACATATATTCAAGATAATTGTGACTTGATATATACGTGTTATATGATGAAATTGTTATTAAATTGCTTATACGTGTTATGCAATTATGTTGATTATAATGTGATGTGTATATACGTGCTTTGAAATTAAGTAGCCAAGTGACTAGGGAATTGTTAGTAAACATTTAGTGAATATGTATGATTATATGAGAACAAGTGATGCATTTGCTTATATTAATATGTGGTGGATACGCCGCTGGTACATCCTATATATATACATAGTAGTATAAGTTACCCGGTATATTGGAAGTGTGGAGGATACGCCGCTGGTACATCCTGTATACATACACTAACGGTAAATTGGGGAATGTCCATTTGTTGCAGTATATGAATGCCTTATCACTGTTTAATAACAAACCTAAGGCATCTGGTTATTTAACTAGGAGTAGGTAATATATACGATCGGATAATGAGTCATTAAGATGAGAAAATGACCTAATAAAGATAAAGCATGAGTTGCTACTAGAACCTAATAAAGTTGAAGCATGAGTTGCTAATATGACTTATTAGAATTAGAGCATGTGTTGCTACTGAAGACGAAGGGTCGCTGCTTCCCCATAGTGGTGGCTTAGGGAACCGTGTACGGACGGAGCGGCAGTCGGACATCGCAAAAGCTATCTTACGAAAAAGATAGGATGACGATTGCAGTGGCGGGCGAACCTTTCGAAGGAGATGAAGAATGAGGAGACGCTGCTTCCCCATAGTGGTGGCTTAGGGAACCGTGTACGGACGGAGCTGCATTGGGCCGTTGTAATAACTATCCTTCGAGATGGGACGGAGTGTGCAGTGGCGGGCGGACTCTTCATGGAGAACCAAATTAGTTGGTTGAATATAGTGACCTAGAAGTTTAGCCTAGGGTCATGGTTAAGATAATAAGATATATTATCATAATAAATACGTGCTAGAATTTATATGTGATTTATAAATGTGTGTTGTGAAAACCAGGTAAACACTTTAACGGTTTTGAACTAAACAGTAGAACTCACCAGCGTAAGCTGACTTTTTAAAAGTATGTATGCTAGGTTCTGCAGAGACGTTTAGAAGTAAAGGCACGGATCTTGCGAGGACGGGATAATCGGGAAAGCTATCAAGGAAGGATTTCTGGCAAGCTGGCTTAGTTATAGATTTCGTATTCATAATTAGTTATAATTATGTACAATATCTCTCTTACTGTAGTACTTGGCTTATATAAATAAAAGTTTTAAATTTCCGCTGCTTAATATCTCTGTTGATACCTTGTGTTCATGAGTAAATCCGATTCGTGACCCCTCCTAGTGCCAAGTCTGGGAGCGGGCGTCACACTTATTAAGCACCAAGATTTGTTAAGAGTGTATGTAATGCCACCACCACATACACTGGTGGCTGTGACTTGGATGCGCGACAACTCTGACAATTGCAATACTTGAGACAATTTGCCACGATTTACATGGTTTAACGGTGGTCAACTGCCGCTTCTTTATTTCCTATTTTACATGAAGAATTCTTTGCATATCCTTTTAATATTATCTATAATTTATTTATTTATTTAGGTATTGCATATCCCTTTCATATTTTTTCATCCATATTCCAAAACACAATAAGCATCCGTATTTTCTCATCTAAATTGATAGAGATTTTATTTTCTTTCTCTTTAGACTACTAGTAATTAATTAAAAAATAAATAGATTTTATTTACATTTTCTGAGAAACAAAGACGAGTAGAAAACTTATTTTCGTCGTATTTTTTATTTTCATTTTGTTGTTTTATAATTTTAAGTACTTTAATGTTATTTGTTTATTTTATATAAGATATAGTTTTTTTTTTAATTAATATAAGAGAAAATAATAACAAAAAATTAAAATGTGAGTTGAAAAAGTGAAGCATGACCATTACACAGAAAAATAGTAAAAGTGTGGTAAGATAATGTGGCGCTAAGGTGTTAGAAAACAAGTATGATGAATGAAAAGTATGGTAAACGCATTACCAATACCCTAAGTCCTTGCATGTATTAGTTTGTGTATAAATAAAATTATTTTACATCATTTTAATATAGTAAAGTAATTAAGGGACATACATTTTTTAAAAATGACTAATTCTACTATAAACAATTTCAAGACTATAAACAATTTCTAAGACCATATGAATGGTAGAATGGAAATTCAATGAAATTTTGTGATGTGGCGGCCTAGGTGCTTGTCACGTGGCTTAATAATTTTCTCTCTCTTTTTTTTTTAATAAATTTAAAATACAATAATTTTAGGATAGAATTGGTGGTGTAATATATATTGTCGTGTCAGATAACTTTTAGGCCTTAGAGTTGATACTTTTAGTCTTTTTATTTAATTTAAAAATCATTATGCAATATTTTTTATTCCCGTTCTACTTACCTTTAATTTTAATAAAAAAAACTCAAAATGTAACGATTTAGCTAATGAGTTGGTGATATAAATATATAATGGGTATAGTCGAATAACCTAACTTTTAAACCATGGGTAATACTTTAAAGTTTGACTTCTAGTTTTAATGTTATTACGTATATTTTTTATTTTTTTTACTTTACGTTATAACAATTTTAACTGTTATTTTTTTAACTACAAGAAAACTCGTGTTACAAATCTAGTTTGGTACAAAGGACTAAAAGAGAGTTAATGAGTAGTACTGTAGGAGTGCTTTGAATAACTCTGTCTCCTGATTGACATCACTAAAAGTCATCACATGCAAAATTTATGCCACGTAATTTTGTTTTATCTTTTTGTTTAAACACATAAACATCAAAGGGGAACCCTTCGCCCTCATATTTTCTTTCTTCTTGCAAGCTTGATTATATTTCATCTCAGCCGCACCAGCACCAAATTGTTTCCGTTCACTTATCGGCCTGGTTTCATCATCCTCACAAGTCACAAGTAAGTTATCTAATAAATTTTATCATGTCTAATAAATGTCCAACTACCAAAAGTCCAAAACCATGACATAATAAGTTGTAATCATGAGCTTAGTTACCCAAGAGGTAATGGTTCAAACTTCATTTTAAGACGTGAAATAGATTTGACATATATTACAGACCATGAGCTTAGTCCTTCACCTTTTGGTGTAGTGGATATGGGGTCGGTCGGTGTCCGAAAGGTCGCCGGTTCGACTCAGGCCTCCCACAACTCGTGTAAAAAGTCTAGGTGGGCTTATAACCCGGGTCCGAGGCCGGGCTGGGAGGGGAGAGGGGTTACTGTAGCGGGTAGGTCTAGGGTAACTAGTCTCAATACACTGCTATAGGTTTCCTCCTGAACTGGCTTGCCAGAATATTATTGAGTAGGTGGCTAAAAAAGCCCTCGTCTGTGATTTGAAATCACCCTTAGAAAATAGATTTGACAAGGATCAGAGTAAGATTAAATTTGGTCTTTCAAAAAAATTGTAACTATATATTATTATTTTTATATTTAACGTATCTGATAATTATTATGTATATATATGAGGCTATGTGTAGTCATAACCTCAATCCTTTAAAGGTTATTCGTCATGTGGCATCCTAGTCAGTAAGGGGGTTATGACTAAAAGTGGTGTAGTGGGAGAGTGTTATATTTACTAGTGTCATTCAATTAAAAGAAAATTTTTTTTAACCAACCAATAAAGACAAAGCTGCAAAACATGGACCAATCACAATCAAGGGGGAAGAACACCATATATAAAACGCCCAGGGGAGGGGGGGGGGGGGGAGGGGGGAGGGGGGAGGGGAGGATTATAACCCCCATGCGTAGTGGTGTTTGGGGGTTATAGGGCGCTATAAAGCTCTATAACGTTCCATTACATATGGGCTAATGACTCTCAAAATTTAATATTTACAATACAACCAAGCTAGTTTTTGAAGTTATAAAAAGACGAATCGAAGCATTCAAAATTCATTCTCTATCTCAAATCTCGAAATTATAAAGAAAATTACTATAAATCTATATATATCATCTTATTTTCTATCTTTGTAATCTATTCTTATAATTTGACGTAAAAGAAAAGTGTTCCTCTATACTTTTATATTACTATTTAATTCTATGGTGGTAAAAAGAGATTTTTTTTAAGAGAATTACAAAATAATTATTTAATTAAATAGTGTTAGATATAGAGAGTGAGATATAAGACAATTTATATGAGTGATGAATATATAAAATTATATTTTTAATTAAATATTATAGTGATATGGATTAATGTTATAAAAACCGGTTTTGAAGTTGAATCGGAAAAGTTTTCAGGACGGTTGGATCAGTTAGACCGGCCGGTTCAACCGGTTAGGGGATTTTAATATATATTTCTATAAAAATGCTAATAAACTTATACACTCCAATAAAAGTAGTTAAAATACAATTTTAATCCACAAAAAAATAATACCGAATAGGTATTTCACAAGAAAAAATAAGTTTTAAAGTTCACAAATAATAAATAATAACAATAAAGTATACACATATAATAAAAATAATTTAAAAAAATAAAAAATAAGAAAATCGGTTGAATCGGACGATTTAACCGGAAAAAACCGGTCAAAACCGAAAAAAAACGGCCGGTTCGGATTTCATAAAAACCATGAAAAAACCGGACATAAAAAACCGAAGACCCCCAAAAATCTAGTCGAAACGGTTCAACCGGCCGGTTCAAACCGGTTTTTAAAACACCGAAAGGGATGTTAAAAATTTGTAACATGAACTTTAATTAATTATAACTAGTATTACTATTAAGCCTTACACTTTTCTATTTTAGCCTTTTGCCCCTTTTTAAATTTTCTTTTATTGCTCTTTGAAAGCCGCCCTGATCTTCTCCGATCTACCGACCGCTGCAACCCTCTCAAGATCTGTCATATTTTGATGAAGTCGACAAGTGAGGGTTCAACGGTGGCGGTAAAGATGGCCAGACCTAAGTTTTGTTTTTTACATTAAAAAAATGTTTTTCTATTACACCTTATTACTTGCATTTAGACTTAAAAAGATTTTTGATGTGAGCAGCTTTGCTTTTGGACTATATGCATAAGCACGTATCAAATATAAAATCTTCTAAACAGAATAATAAATAATAGAAAATCCGACGTGTTAGTAACTATGTTGTGGTTGTAGTTGGTGTCTTTATGTCTACCAACTCTATGACTTTTAGCAGAAAGTTTTCGTGTTTTACATATAAAATTGTTTGGGGGTGGGGTTACTCTAATAACAAAGAATTAAAAAATAGAGTAATGAAGCTTTTTTTAAGGTAAATGTAAGGTATTATTTGGTATGTAGGAATTGACCATGAAATAGAATGTGTTATTATATTCGAATGAAAAAAAAATAACATGTTTCATAGCAAATTGAAATATAATGGATCATCACATAAGGAATGTGATTCCATCGATTTATAAAGATTTTTATATGTTAAGAAAGTGTTTTTTTTCGATTTAATAAAGTAATGGAAGAGAAATTTTCATTCAATGTGATTTTTTCTTAAAATTTTTAAAAATAAAAAATCAAAACTAAGAACAAAGATAAAACAAATAAAAAATAAGTTCAAAATATAAAAGGATTATTAGATTTTAATAATCCCAGTTATTGCCTATTGGCCGATATTAATCCGTATTTTTTTATTCCCTACAGTAAACCAGATTTTAAAGGTATTGGAATCTATTAGACCGCCATTAAATAACCACTAATGCGGTTAATTAAAATTTCACTTTTTGATAACTAGGCATCACGGTGACGTCTTATCTGACATTCTTTTGATGTGTGTGAAGAAATTTTTTTTTAAAAAACAACCAATCATGATTATAAGCTACTAAACTCCTAAACAAAACATTTCTTCATAGCATCAAATTAAACATACAAAAACCTTAAAAAAATAATGTGTTTGAGTTCAGTCATAAAATAAATGTCACATAAGTCGCCACCGTGATGTCCAGTCATCAAAAAGTAAAATTTTACTAAACGACGTTAGTGACCATCTAACGACGCTCTAATAGATTCTAATACACATAAAATCTGGTTTATTGTAGGGAATAAATGAAATACGGATTAAAAAATAACGGCTAATAGATAATAAATGAGATTATTAGAATCCAATATTCCAAATTAAAAATAAATAAAATAATAAAAATAAAAGTAAAATAGAAAATAAAAATAAATATAAAAACATATAAAATACATAAAATTAAAATATTAAAAAAATAATTTCATAAAAAGTTCAAAACTAAAATTAAAAATTAAAAAATAAAACTATAAAAAAATATATTGATTTTAAATAAAAATGTTGATAAAATTGTATTCAATTACTTTAGTTTTACTAAGAGCATGTTTGGGTAACCATTATAAATTAACTTATTGATTTATTACTTTTTAAAAAGTTAATAAGTTAAAAATATTGTTTGGGTAGTGCAAAAGCACTTTTCAAAATAACTTTTGAAGGAGTAAAAATGAGATTTCTAAAAGCACCGAGAACTTGATTTTTAAAACTCCATTTGATTTTAGACAACAAAATTACTATACTACCTCCACAATACCCATGACCTACCTAAACGTTATATAAAAAATGTCATTTTTGATCATTTTATACATATAAGCTAATTTAAACATTTTTAATTTTTTTTTTTAAAAAGTAATAAGCTAATAAGTACTTTTATCTAAAAGTGATTTTGCACTCAAATAAACACTCCCAAACATGCCTTAAATAGTAACTATCAAACAACATAAAATAATGATTTATTTCATTCTCGCATTCTTATAAAACAAGACGATAAAATAGTAATGATCAGTTTCATTTCCATGACTATTCCATTCTATCATCCATTATATTCCTTTGTTCGCTTCGGTATCTCATCCTATAAAAAGAGCCTAAGTGTTCAAACTTCTTTTGGGTTAATTTAATTTAGTTTGATGTAAATTAAGTGGGTAGGATATATAAGATACATCTTGCCGTTTAAAAAACATATAAAAATGTGCAGTTGTTTATTTGTACTAATCTGGCTCGTATCAAAAAACAATGGTTCTTTAATCAACCACAAGAGGTGTGAGTATAAAGATTCAAACTCAATAGTTAACTTTATGATTTTTCTATTGTTTAAGTCTAGCCAGAATGTTTGGATGTATCCTTTAAAAAGACTAGTATATAAATTAAATAAACAATACTATCATAATTTGGTTATAATAAGATATGCTATTTAAATTAAGCTAATAAACTACACATATAATGTGTTTCTAATAACCAAAAGGTTGGAGGTTTAAATCATGCAAGCTACAGATGATGATATATTTATCATAGTAAATCTAGAATATTTACATGTGCTTATCTCTTTTGCTTTTGATATATTTGAGTTCTTAGCCCCGGAGGCTGTTGAATCTTTTAACAAGATTTAGCGGTCGTGAATAGTAATCTCTCGACCCTTAAAGACATAAAACTTTATTTTTAGTAGGATCGGATTTGTTATTTAAATGTGCTTACGGTGTAGCGTGTTGCCTGACCTGTCATTTCGTTGTAAAAGTTGATAATTTATACATAATTGATTTAATTATCTAGAAATTGTTGCTAATCCTTTTTTAGATAATAATTATGTTTGGATGTATCATCTAGGCTGCTTATGTGCATGGAGAAACAACTCTAAAGGGTGTGCTAAGCTAAATGCATTGACTTTGTGTTTTCATGGAGAGAAAACAGATGGATGTCAAAAATGGTTCACTTTACACACCACTTCAAGCAAACCCACCGTCTCAAACAACCGAAGATTTTGTCACTCCGAAGGCTAAAGCAGGAGCTCTAAGTAGACTCACCTTCTGGTGGTTAAATCCGTTACTAGCCAAAGGAAAAAGTAAACTTCTTAACGCCCAAGATATCCCCAAGTTACAACCAGAAGATAGAGCTGAAATATGTTATTCAAGATTCATGAAAACATTGGAGAACCGAAAGGAGAAGAGCGTTTCCGGTGGTAATCCGTCGATCTTGTCCACTTTGTTTATCTGGCAGTCGAAAGAGCTCGTGATCACGGGGCTCTTTGCATTGATCAAGGTGCTTTCTTTGGCTTCGGGACCTCTAATTCTTCGCGCTTTTATAAAGGTTTGCCAAGGGGAACAAACATTCGAGCATGAAGGTTATTTTCTCACGTTAGGCTTGTTTCTCGCTAAATGTTTGGAGTCGTTATCGGAGAGGCAACTCAACTTTCGAAACCGAGTGATTGGGTTGCAGGTGAAGTCTATGTTATGTGCAGCAATTTACCAGAAGCAACTTCGGTTGTCTAATGAAGCCAGAATGAATTACTCTCCTGGCCAGATTATGAACTATGCAACTGTGGATGCTAACCGAATCGGCGAGTTTCCCTTCTGGTTTCACCAGATATGGACCATAGGTCTGCAAATATGTCTTGGGATATTTATAATCTATTTTTCAATCGGAGTAGCCGCGTTTGCAGCTTTACTAGTCGTGATCTTAACGGTTCTTGGGAACGTACCGTTGGGTAAGTTGCAGCACAAGATTCTCACGAAGCTTATGGCGGCACAAGACCGAAGGTTGAAGGCTATAACGGAAGCCGTTACAAATATGAAGGTTTTGAAGTTGTATGCTTGGGAGAGGCATTTCCAGAAGGCAGTTGAAAAGTTGCGAAACGAAGAGATGAGGTGGTTATCGGCGGTTATCTCACAAAGAGGCCTGTACTTATTGCTGTTTTGGTCGTCGCCTGCGATTGTAGCAGTTGTGACTTTTTATACGTGTTATTTGATAGGAATCCCGCTTGATGCCAGCAATGTATTCACGTTTCTGGCGACTATACGGATCATTCAAGAGCCGATTCGTCTTATTGCTGAAGTTGCAGCTGTGTTTATTGAAGCAAGGGTCGCGTTAACACGTATTCTAAAGTTTTTGGAGGCACCCGAGTTGCAGAAAGAACGAAAGAATTATGTAAACGTTGGACAACGGCCGCTAACAATCAAAGCTGATGTGATTTCATGGAACGACTACTCTTCAAAACCGACCCTAACAGATGTAAATCTTGAAATCTCGACGGGTGAAAAGGTGGCTATATGCGGGGAGGTTGGATCGGGAAAATCAACTCTTATATCAGCTATTCTAGGAGAGGTTCCAAACATAAAAGGCACAGTAAGTCTCTATTAAAGATCAACTCTATAGTCTATACAGAAAACAAACATGTTACAGATTGTAAACCTATTTCTTTGGTTTCAGATTGAAGTTTATGGAAAGGTGGCTTATGTTTCACAAACAGCGTGGATCCAAACAGGCACCGTTCGAGAAAATATTCTGTTTGGGTCAGTAATGGACGATGAAAAGTATGAAGAAGTAGTTAAAAAATGCTCACTTGTGAAGGATATCGAGATGTTTCCATTCGGGGATCAAACAATTATAGGGGAAAGAGGTGTAAATCTGAGTGGTGGACAGAAGCAACGAGTTCAGCTTGCACGCGCATTATATCAAGATGCAGATATATACCTTTTGGATGACCCGTTTAGCGCAGTTGATGCCCATACTGCAGCCAGTCTGTTCAAAGTACTTATCATTCTCATGACTGGTTTTGATATCTTATGCAATAAAATTATGCTAAGTTAACTTGTTTTTATTTCTAGGAGTACATTATGGAAGCACTATCAAGCAAGACTGTGTTACTTGTTACTCACCAAGTTGATTTCTTGCCTGCTTTTGATGACATCTTGGTGAGCAGACCAACTGAGGAAACCACAAACTAGTCGTTTTTTTTTTCATTTTGCTCAGTACGAAACTTATGTGTAACGCTTATGATTGTGTTCACAGTTAATGGTGGACGGAAAGATTGTGAAAACAGGAACATATGCTCAATTGCTTGCTTCATGTAAAGAGTTCCAAAGCCTAGTTATAGCACTTAGTGATACTTCTTGTTCAGACAATCTATCAGCTGATGGTTCTCAACACAAATCTAAATCCACAAACCAAGAAATTGAAGATATTTACATGAAAGAACAAATTGTAGGAGAACAAGAACAACTTATAAAGCAAGAAGAACGAGAGGCCGGGGATACCGGCCTAAAGCCATACAAACAGTATCTTAGTCAGAATAACGGCTACCTCTACTTCTCTCTGTCGGTTTTATCACATTTCTCGTACATAATTGGACAGTTCTTGCAGAATCTCTGGCTGGCTACTGAAGTGCAGGATGTTATGGTCAACCAATCGAACATGTTACTAGTTTACATGGTCATGGCTTTCGTGATGATGTTCTTTTTGTTCGGTAGATCTTATTATGTGGTTAAACTTGGAACTAAGGCATCTATGGCAATTTTCTCCAAGTTGATAACCTCTCTTTTCAGAGCACCAATGTCATTTTATGACTCGACGCCTGTAGGAAGGATAATCAGTCGGGTAAGTCTTGTTACATATGAATCTAATGAAGTACAGGAAACTTATGAATCCAACTGTTGTAGGTCTCTTCTGATCTAAGTGTTGTAGACATTGAATTGGCAATGAAGTTTACTGTTGGAGTAGGCACAACTATGAACACCTATTTTAGCTTTGGAGTCTTGGCGTTCCTAACTTGGCCTATCTTGTTCGTGATCATTCCTACGGTTTATGTAACAATGCTTCTACAAGTAAGAAAGTGTGTTCCTGATTTTTTTTTAACCATGTGTTTTCACTGATCACCTTATTTGTTTTCACTCAGAGATTCTACTATGCTTCTGCAAAGGAGTTGATGAGATTAGATGGCACGAGTAAGTCGTTAGTTGCAAGCCACCTGGCACAATCGATTGCCGGAGTTGTTACCATCAGAGCTTTTGGAGAAGAAGACCGTTTCTTTTTAGAGCATTTGAACCTTATCGATGGCAATGCGAGCCCATTCTTTCACAGTTTTTCAGCAAACGAATGGTTGATTCAACGTCTAGAAATGCTATGTGCGGTTGTCGTTTCTAGCTCTGCCTTAGCCATAACTTTACTTCCCTTTGATGCTTCTCAATCAGGTTAGTGATTTTAAATAAAATACATAATCTAAAGAAGTACTAGAAATTAGAGAACATTTGCCTAACAAAATTGTAATGGCAGGATACATTGGAATGGCTCTTTCCTATGGTCTATCATTGAATATTTTCCTTGTTATTTCTGTTCAATTCCAATGTCAGTTATCAAATCTGATAGTTTCAGTTGAAAGATTGGATCAATACATGCATATTCACAGTGAAGCACCTGAAATCATAAAAGAGAACCGACCGTCAAGAAACTGGCCAACTTCCGGTAGAGTGATCATTGAAAACCTGAAAGTGTGTAAGGTTTTCAACTTTATTTACAAGTACAAGATTTCAAAAGTTATATACCATTTGGTTGTGTGTTTGTGCATGATGCAGATAAGATACCAACCGAATTCCCCGTTGGTTCTTCAAGGAATCAGTTGCGTATTTGAAGGAGGTCACAAGATTGGAATCGTGGGTAGAACGGGAAGTGGGAAAACGACTTTGATTAGTGCTTTGTTTCGACTAGTTGAACCTGCAGACGGGAGGATAGTTATAGATGATATAGATATCACTTCCATTGGACTTCATGACCTTAGATCAAGTTTTGGAATCATCCCACAAGAACCAACGTTATTCAGCGGCTCGATTCGATATAATCTTGATCCCCTATCCGAGCATAATGATCAAGAACTATGGAAGGTGAGATTTCACAAGTTAAACAAACCATGACCATAAACAAATGCTAACTTCCATTGTTCACCAGGTTCTTGAAAAATGCCAACTTAGAGAGGCCATTCAAGATAAAAAAGAAGGATTGGACTCGCTAGGTATGAAATCCGACTTGTTTAGTTGTGAAACTACGAGTCGTTAAGACTTAATGACATCTAACAATATAAACACAGTTGTACAAGATGGCTCGAATTGGAGCCTGGGACAACGACAACTTTTTTGCTTAGGAAGGGCACTTTTGAAGAGACGAAAGATATTGGTACTCGATGAAGCCACAGCTTCAATCGACAATGCGACAGACACCATTATACAGAAAACAATCCGAGAAGAATTTAAGGATTGTACTGTAATAACAGTTGCCCACAGAATACCAACTGTTGTGGACTGCACACTTGTGCTTGTTATGAAGGATGGTAAGTCTAAGTTCTTTCCTTCCTTCCATTCTTTTAGTGGAAGTCAACCATTGCTTTCATGAAATTTTTGTGTTACAGGAAAGGTGATGGAATATGACAAGCCCATGAAATTGATGAATGAGCCAACTTCCTTATTTGCACAGCTTGTTAACGAATACTGGTCGCAACATAAAACCTTGTAATCGAACAAGGTAAGCTTCGAATGATTTGTTACATCTACATATATGATTGAAAGTTTGTAACATCATGATCATAAACCTTTTTACCAGAATGTTTAGAACTGATTTTTTGAAATCTTAACACCCCTAGACTATGAAGATTCAGGAATAAAGATTTCACAATGCATATCCATCCGATCAAATGAGGCCTCATATATAGCAGGATTACTTCTTCATGATCGTCGAGAGATTGAGACTTTAGGTTACGAAATTAATTACTTTTAAACTCTGTGAACTGAGCAGAGTTATTTAATTATGCTACAATTACAGTTTCTCGTTAAAAGACTTGATTATGATATGATATATGTTGCTAGCCAAAACCTGTGAGGTTAGCTTGGATTCTGAGAACAGTGCAAGACCAGGAGTTTCCTGTGCCCATGGTGTTCTCGGTGACTGTATGGAGCTATTCTTCGTGTCCTCAAACCGGACTTTTAGGTGCCAATTATCAAAATAAACCGTTAGAAGATATGTATATATAAGAGAATGATATGTATGCAGAGAAATGAGTTTGGGAACTTGTTTCGGATGATATTTGGTCTGACATATGTTTGATATTATGATGACTATCTTCTAAGTCCAGAAATCTAAATAATTTAAGTAGCTAGAGTAAATAGAATGTTGTATATATACACGAGTAGCATGTGGTTAGTATTACATAAGTGAAGTTTGCAATGAAAATAAGGAAACAGTATAAACACACAAAAACATGGAGGATTATAGCAGGTTAATGAAGATAAGAAACATGCAATCACTTCCGGTTTTAGGCATGATTACTTATTGATGACATAACCTAGGTAGCTAGAGTAAGTTTAGTGTAGTATCCACAAAAAGCATGCGTAAAGTAAAACTAATCTTTGGATTGGTTTGATTAAAATCTACTAATTGCATAATAGGTTAAAAACATAAATTAATTATTGTGAACAATAATTGGAAAGAACGATCATTCCAAGGTTCAAGATTAATTGCAAAATATACAAGTAAGGTTAATTATCATGTTGAAACACTATATAGACATAGTCACAATTAGAATCAAAAGCAAAGGATGATAGCAACAACTCAAATCCAACTAAAAAATGTATTTTTATTGTAAAATATAAATTCACTAATTTTGATTTGATTATGGAATTAAACTCAAGCTAAATTAAATGAAGTTGGAGATAAGATACAGAAACAATTAACACAAAAAAGAACATAAAGCACAAGATAAGATTCAAGAATCACTTCTGATTTCAGGTTTAGTTAATTGCGATACTTTCACATATGATGAAATAAACACTTAACTAATCATATAAACATAACGTATATAAACTATCCTCTGGGTCTTTCGCGGGCTGGGATAGGCCCACACTACGTTTGATGGGCGGGTCAAGTTCAAAACCCGCACATCTGGTGGAGCCTCTATCAGCCAAAGGATCTCGCATAACTAACTACCGCATTATGTCGGATCCTCCTGCCAATCCGTCTCTTTTTTTAATAAGAAATGTCACTCTTCTTAAGGTACACGCGGTGTGCAAGTTAGCCCAGATGCTCTCTCTCTCTCTCTCTCTCTCTCTCTCTCAAACCCTAATCACATATTTTCATTCGAGTTACCGATTCTCACGCGAATGGACGTTACACGGACCATTCCCTCCCTGTACAGCGCTAATGCGCTGTTACATGTGCAGGTTAGCCCAGATTCATGGAGCAGTCGACTCAGCATCAGATCATGATCCAGGCATAGGTGGTTCGAAAAGCACATTAGAGATCCGATGTGATTAGTCTGATTGACCCGGTCGTCAAATTTCTATATTGACGCCATTCGTGGAACATGAACCCACAACACAACCACGTGGTGGGTTCGTTGATTATATCAACAAGACATCTTTTAATTACACTAACTAGTATGAGATGAAATCATCGAGTAAGCAATAATAAATCATTTTCTAATTGTAACAAAAATCAATAACAATAAGCACAATCAAGATGCATTCATATATCAATGAGTAGGATCATTCAAGTGTCGTCGAATATAAATATCTCAGGCAAAGTTAAGAAATCATACCGTGGTCTAGGTTGTTATCAGTTATCACCGGAAAATAACTAGTCGTAACCGGCAGAAATTAGGCCCTAATCCGTTAACTGCTCCCTTCATGGTGCTTTTTCAAATGGCCAGTCCGTATTTTCTTGGTCCATTTTCACAGCCTATCATTTTGTTTTGAGTGAGCCCACAATACTATGCCAATTAAGTTTAAATATCAGCCCACTAATTAATTTTATTTGTGAAATGAAAGCCCAATACACTAAATCAATGTAAACAGCCGACATAAAAATAAATAAACATATTTTTATACATGAAGATAAATTCATAAACAAAACCCTCTAATTTCAACCCAAATAAATAACACGTTCAATAATTCATCCTAACATATACACATACAAAAACCCTAACTTCAAGCAAAATCAACCAAAGATTCAAACATTTGTAGAAGATATTCAAATATACACCTATAAAAAAGTCTTAATTTCAACCCAAATCAACTACATATTCAACCTAAAGACGAGTAAAAACTCGTTGAAATGAAAAGAGATGACACAACGCTCTGTGGTGGTTACCAGTGGTGACAACATGATGATAGAGATGGTTTGTGAGGCTGTGGTGTTTTGGACTTTTGGTGGTGGTGAAAAATGTATTTTTTTGACATTGGTAATTCTTATTATATTATATATTACAATTTAATTATTTATTTTAAAACAATTCACCTATTTTCTTATTCGTAGAAGGTAGATGAATCCTTACGAAAATATTCTGAATTGAATGAAAATACTTAACCTAGCATGGCACACGTCAAGGTGCTTCTCCTCGCTAAGGAAATTAGGGGGGGGGGGGGGGTATTACGGTCTAAAAGTCTTTGTCAGGTCAGATTATTTGGATTAACTGGACAAACCTAAAATGTAGTTAGGGACATTTAGGGTAAGCTTTCGGGTTAATCTGAATAACTTAAATAGTAATATATGCCAGTTAATTATTTGAGCCTACCAAAAACATACGTTTGTTTAACTAAATATGCAGATTTGAACCATTTGTTTTCTTAGTCTCAAGTTCAGAAACCACTTGTTTTATTGGTCTCAACGTATACGTTAGTTTGAAAATAATATAACCCTAACATTTAAGTATTTTATTTTAGGAAAAAAACATCAAAACCATCGCTATTGAAAAATATGTTTATGTAAAACTCGACTAACCCAGCCCTAATAAACTGAGAATCAACTAACCCGAATCTTAATAGGAATGAGTCACGGGTGAGATTTTTTTATATAAAAAACCTGACTAATTTGACCCTAATAACCCAAAACCTATATCGGGTAGACCTGATTAACAACAATAACCGCAATCATATTAAATTATGAACAAGATAATGTTTCTCATCACTACCGTAATCATATTCATTTGCTCCACATTCATTGTTTTCGATCTTTGATTAGACGCCCAACCTGATCAAGCACATTCATAGAATTTGGAGAGTAAAGTAATGCTTTTTTGTTGCTTTATGCTTAGTATTTTCCAGTTAAAAACTTAAAGTAGAATCTAATTTACTAAAAATACACTTTCTTATATGTGACCATTTCTGGCGAGGGCACTTTTATTCTACCTAAAAACTTTAATTATAAAAACAATTATGTTGCATATTAGTTTTTTTTTTAATTGTTTCAAAGTGGTGACGTGAAGATTCGATTAGAGTGCTCCATTTTGAAATTAAAAATAAGTAGAGGCTACTATTAGAACATGTGCGTTGCGGCAATGGAATTAACAGTAAACAAATGTGTGTTAAAACTTTGATAAAAATAATTAAAAAATAAATACGTCGATTCCTCCTGCGTTAGAGGATTGGCGTTAATGATAAAAAAACAAAACCGCTATTAAATTTTTTTTTAAATAAAAAAGATAACAAAAAATAAAAACTCAAGTGAATTACAGTTTTCGTTCCCATGATTTGCTCAAATTAACACGTTCAGTTTAATAGTTTTCTTTTTACATTCTTATTTCAAAGGTTTAAAATTTTTAATAGTTTCAGTCCAGTATACTATCATCATCCATTCTTCTATTACATATTCCATTCTTAAATACCGCCTTATGATTCCCATTTTCCCGACAGATGAGAGATGCCCCGTTTGTCGCAAGGCGTGTTTGGATGCGTTTGGGGAGCATGCTGTCCATTGCAAAGAACTCCCGGGGTTTAAATATCGACACGATCTGGTTAGGGATGTTCTATTTGACATATTCAAGCGCGCGGGGATTTCGACGAAGAAGGAAGCTCCGATCAACTTCCTGACGGACCCGTCTGATGGGCGATCGACCCTTAGACCGGCAGACATCTTGGTCTTTGGGTGGATAGGGGGGAAGCATGCCTGCCTGGATCTAACCGGGGTCTCCCCTCTAGTGGGCTTGGGGCTTGGGGAGTTCAAAGTGGGTCAGGCGGCTTCTAAGGCTGCGATGGGGAAAGTGAACAAGCACGAGAAAGCGTGCATTGAAAATCAACATGTGTTTGTTCCTTTTGCTTTTGACACTTTTGGGTTCCTCGCCTCTGAGGCTGTGGAAACCCTGAGTAGAGTTCAACGGGTCATGCATGGTAATGTGGTGACCTCTGGTGCTAGGGATGTTGTTTTCACAAGGCTCAGTTTTGCTATTCAGAAAGGCTTGGCGGCGCAGCTTGTTGCCCGTCTCCCTTACCCGCCGGGGTGATTGTCCACTTGTATTTGTATTTTTGTGTGTTCTTAATAAAATGAATAATCCTAAATAAAAAAAAAATATATTCCAGAAAATGATCTACATACCCTTATCTCTTTAATTAAATAAAATATATTAATTTACTTGTTTCTCTCTATCGTCTATCCTCTTCTTAAATTGCGCATCTTTCATCAGTCGAATCAAGTGCCGTTTTTCTATTTTCCGTGGCAAAAGTGGTTACCTGTAAAGGTAAACTTACTGGCTTGGCGATCGGAAAGATGGCGTTGCATGCCTGAAATGCAGCGTTGGAGTTGTCCGTCCTTGTGGACTTTGCACGTCACAACTGGCACATGCATTTTCTCTTTTTTTCCGCTCTCACACTAAATTAATTTAAATGGGATGCATATGAAATGATGAATATATTAATGTTGAGGGTAAAAACTTCATGTAATAAGGATGGATAAAACTGATATACTAAGTGGACTTGTATTAGGAATATTAGGAAGGGCTGCAATAGTCTTGTCTATAACATTTGGTTTCCTAATATATGAAACCCTAGTTGAAACTTGACCAAGCCTTCAAATCAACATTGGTAAGGTTAGCTTTAGATGGCTGTAGGTAATTCATGTCTAGGGATGATGACATGGTTTTCTTTTTCATATCTTATATTTAGGATTTACCGACTACGATTTGTCCTATTGGTATTGATAATGATAAGAGATTAGTTGACTAAGAGGTTACTATTTGATTTTTGAACCCACATGTTTTATCATTTGGCCATTCGTGGAGTTGAATCTGAAATGGACCCAAATGATGGCCTCGATTACCCGTACGTTCTGTGCTCAGAGCGTGTCGTGAATAATAATGTTATGTAAATGTTCACCCCTAGATGACTTGATTGAAATTCAATGCCGTTCAAATAAATCTAGGATCTATTCTTATAGCTTTTTTATAATATAGGTAGATTTTGTACATCATAAAGATAAAATGTGTTTAAAAATATGAATAAAAAAACAAAAAGGGATAAAGGGTATCGTTTGAAATCTTGAAGAGAGTTCTGAGATGGGAAAAGATGGATGTGAAAGAAAGGAAGGGAGAGAGACACTAGACGTACGAAAATAAATTCTATAACTTATAATTAAAGAAATAAAGGGTGAGCACAAAAGCTTTATACTCTTTATACTTAAACAAATAAATATATGTTTCTTTTATTTTTATTTATTTATTTTATACTCTTTATATATAAACAAATAAATTTTATAACTTATAAATTATAAAATTTTAACATAACATTAATAAAATAAACTACACTATATTAAATAAAAGTTCTAATTTCAGTATTATTCTTTAAAAATTGATATTTTTACCGCATATTCCTCCTTTAGATTCGTTTTCCGATATTTCACAGATCATGACCAGGAAACCATTACCGAAGTCCGCATTGCTCAGAGATTGTCTTCTCGATGACATGAGCTCCTGCTCTTCAAACAGCTTCCTATCGTATCCTCGTCGTCAATGTTGCACAACGGTTGCTCGATTCCTTGTGGAAAGGATCTCAACAAAAAACGGTAAGCACCACTAGCGATCGATTGTTGAAAACATTATGAACCGTAGATCCGATTTTAAACTGAAACAATCGTCGATGCTACAGAAAGCTTTTGCTATGATGATCAATGCGTACATGTATTTACCGTTCGCCAGTGCCGGAATTTCTAGAAGGGCTAGTATTATCCGAGGAGTCTATCTTGGAAGCTCGGATTCTGGAGGAAGACGAATTGTCAAAACGAAGAGGTCAAATGGTTGACCTCATTCATCTATTTACTCAACAAGAAGGAAATCACTTCGCGCCCGTCACCGTCACAGGTTTCAATCGCCGTCACTACCGCCAGTACAACGGAGTTGGTTAGCTCAACGAGTGACGGTAACAGCTGGTCCGACAGCGAGTTTACCACTACAACAACTGAAACTTTAACCATCGGAAATTTCTCAATGTTAGTTTAGGTCAAAACGACGTCGCGGATGAACTACTGGAGAATAAGAAGACGACAAATGGAAATGGATTAAAGGAAAATCTCATTTTGAATATGACATGGATTAGAAATTAAAAAATTTATTATATGTTAGCATGCCACGTCATCACTTATTTAATGGTGTTAAAAAAAGTTAACGACAACTCCATTAAAAAAATTGCATGAAGGTTGGGACTGATGGAAAGAACTTTTAAATATGGGATCATTGTCGGCCAATAAGTAAAAGTTAGGATTATTTAAATTTATTTTTTATTTTTTTTATTTTATTAAAAGGGTTGATTTAAATGATCAAAGACATTATATCTTTACCCAATTCATAATTGACACTCTCACCGCCTCACGTCCAGCTGACCTCTCACGACTATAAGGGCGATTTTTGCGTGAACGTGACATGCACATGTACATCTCTCACAAAGTATAATCGGTGTCTAAGGTGGCTAAATAATACACTAAGGAGATGGGGGTTGAACCATGCGTTGAGCAACATGTCACTCTTCGGTTTTTGACATGACTTCGTTTGTGTAATTATTTAATCCTAGCAATAGAGTGTGGTGATGAATTCTTTTATGATTTTCCGATCCTACCAATAACACCCAACCCCATTTGTTATCATCTTTACCCTACATAGGTCTTCTCCATTTATCATCATAATCATCACAACTGTTGTGAAACTTTATTTAAGGCGGAACTATAATCTAGACAAAATTACATATTTTGTCTTTTAACTTTATCTATTTTTCAACTTTTATTCTTTATCTTTTTTTGTTACACTTTCTGTCCTTTAATTTTTTTTTTCTTTCACCTTTTGTCCTTTTTAACGGATTTCGTTAAAATCCACCGTTAAGTCAAGGGTATTTTTGTCTTTTTACTTTTTAGAGTAGAAAAAATTATATATTTTGTCCTTTAACTTTGCATATTTTGCAATTCTTATCTTTTATCCTTTTTTTTTGTTACATTCTATATCCTTTAACTTTTTTATTCATTCATCTTTTGTCCCTTTTAACATATTATATTAAAATCCACCGTTAAGTCAAGGGTATTTTTATCTTTTTACTTTTTATGGGTATTTATTATACCTAAATAAAGAGGAAATGTGTGTTATGTAAATCTGTATTTTTTTTTCTTATCACCCCACCCCCCACCCTAACCTTAAACCATCACCGGTGAAAACCTCACCCCCACTGTCGGTCGGCCGACGACATCCCATCGAACACTGTCGACGACCCTCCGGCGACCTCCCATCGACCTGACATCGGGTTTGTCAGGGGTGGTCGTCGGTGAAGCAGGTGGCCTGGTGACCGCCGACGTTTGACGAGGACATGTGTGTTATGTAAATCTGTATTTTTTTTTCTTATCACCCCACCCCCCACCCTAACCTTAAACCATCACCGGTGAAAACCTCACCCCCACTGTCGGTCGGCCGACGACATCCCATCGAACACTGTCGACGACCCTCCGGCGACCTCCCATCGACCTGACATCGGGTTTGTCAGGGGTGGTCGTCGGTGAAGCAGGTGGCCTGGTGACCGCCGACGTTTGACGAGGAAATGTGTGTTATGTAAATCTGTATTTTTTTTTCTTATCACCCCACCCCCCACCCTAACCTTAAACCATCACCGGTGAAAACCTCACCCCCACTGTCGGTCGGCCGACGACATCCCATCGAACACTGTCGACGACCCTCCGGCGACCTCCCATCGACCTGACATCGGGTTTGTCAGGGGTGGTCGTCGGTGAAGCAGGTGGCCTGGTGACCGCCGACGTTTGGCGAGGAGACGGTTGAGGGTCGTCGGAGGTTTGGTCGGGGCAGAGAGGTCTCAGAGATGAGAGGCCGCCGAAAATTCGACCGGGAAAGAGGAAATGGGGAGGGGATCGAGGCTGCCTTCTTTCTAAAACGAAAGTAGGGGTGGGTGGGGGTGGGTGATAAAGGGAAAAAATACAGATTTACATTACACACCCTCCTTCTTTATTTAAGTACAATAAATACTCATAAAAAGTAAAAAAGATAAAAATACTCTTGACTTAATTGTAGATTTTAACAAAATCTTTTAAAAAGGAAAAAATGTGAAAGAATAAAAAAGTTAAAGGATAGAGAATGTAACAAAAAAAGATAAAGGATAAAAATTGCAAAACATGCAAAGTTAAAGGACAAAATATGTAACATTTTAACGGAATTTGTTAAAAAGGACAAAAGGTGAAAGAAAAAAAAAGTTAAAGGACAGAGAGTGTAACAAAAAAAGATAAAGGACAAAAGTTGAAAAATGGGTAAAGTTAAAGGACAAAATATGTCATTTTTTCTATAATCTAAATTAAGGGTGCTTTTTTGTGTTATTTGCAAAAATCTAGACAACAATGTCACATCCCAACTGATAAGATTTTTATGTGCACGCATTATTTGAAGCTACATATGATTTTTGACATGTATTTAACAAAACATGATATTTTACTAATTATTTGACATGACACATTATTTGATTGATTACTACACGAATCAAGATACAAGATTCCTCGATATGTGTATAGCGAATTACTATATATATGACCATATGTTATTTCATTTCTTCATTTAATTCTCTGAACATTTATTTATGTCCTAACGTATAATTAATTTAAATAAAATAAATTAGTAATTGCGGGTTTTGAGGTTGAATTTCTTGGCAACATATTAGTGTTTTTCACCAATCACCCAATCAGGTGTTATATTTGTCATTATGTTAGTAATATTTAATTGTTTTGTAATTAACCAAATATGTTCTTTTTCAAGCGTTCATGAATCTCTAAAACTTGATGAACATGGTAAATAACACGTTACATGAGAATAGTGTCGTAGTCATCTAAAGATCGATGAAAATTGTCGTTGTTCTTGTGATCAAAGTCTTCCTCAAATGTGATCTTGGTGGCGAGAACAAGGGAACCTCGACACTGAGACGTTTTGCCCGTTTCATCTTGGTCTCAAGAAGTGATAGTTTCATTTGGATGGAAAATACATTTGGGAGTATGAAGGTAGCTAGGATATTACGGGTGGTACATCTACCTATACATTAAATAAAACATATTGGGTTGAGTTGGCACATAATAAGTGTGTCCACATCATCAATTGGTGATGTGGCACCCTCTAATAACATTAAAATCCTAGGTGTAATTTTGTTAGTTTTTTAGATTTTTTTAAAATCTAAAGTATTAAACTTAAAATATAGGGAATGATATTCGGGGCAATGAATACCTACCTTTTTTAAGAAAGTCAAATTAATTCTCCATTTAAGATTGAAATTTAAATTTACGTAAATATGGTTGACTAAATTTTAATCCAATACTTGCTTTTAATACTAAGTTTCCTACAAAATTGTTTCTTACTGGTTTTGGAAAGTAAGTAATTCTACATCTTAAATCAATTTTCTTAAGTCTGTACATATTAAAAGATCTTTTGATTTGCATGAATATTGTTTTCTTAAAATAAACAATTTTTGAATTCTTGGGTCATAACTCATAAGTAAAGATTTAGTGCTAGATTTTGTATCTGTTCATGGTGTCTTCAATTAGGTTTTTGTAGATGAAAAAAATATGACAATCATTTTGTCCTAAACCTATGATTTTCCTTTAAGACATTAGAAATTATCATCTATATTAGTGTCATGTTCAAATATTCCATCCATTGATTATACTGTCATTGAGTCTTAATAAGTATTTTTAAAAAGGGATATCATATTTTCAGGTGATTCTATTGAGGACAATGCTCCAACTTCTGGATATGTATATAGAAGGATTGGACAGTAGGTTAAATTCTGTAAAATTATGTACGATTTGGTTGTGCGGGTCGTTTTCATGCAGAGACAACCCCAGGCGCTCTAATTTTCTTCATCCATATTCAATGAATATGCAAAATATTTGTTTCTTTGTGTTCGAGAAATTGGAGATTTACTTCATTCATTATTGTTGTTGGTGACTAAATTAACATTTGATGTTGGTTTTGTTTTATTCTCTTTAGATTAAGATGAGCAAAGATGGTAATTTCAAGAAATTCACGTCTTAAATGCAGAGCTACAGGTGTGCAATTTATTTTCCCTTTCAAAACATCTGTATAACAATATCTATTGTTAAATTCACTTTGTGATCTTTAAAAAATATATATATTAAGTTGGGCATTATATATATTACATTTAGTTGGGGGTTCTTTGTTGTTAATATATTTATTTCCAGTCAGTATTTGCGTACATCATTAGCAATACATCAAAAGCTCTATCTCTTTATTCAACTTAGAATCTGATTGTTGCTTCTTTTATCGGATAACGTTCACATTGACATTTGCTGTGAGTACTCATATTCGGTTTCTTTCCTTTGCTCAATTCATATTTCATTTCCAGGATTGGTTAACACGCTAGCTAGGGGATCTAAGAGGGGCTTTTGCTGCTACAGAGAGAATTATTTCATCTTATCGGGGTCAAAAATTGATCAAGCATTAGCTTATGGCTTGGAAAAAGACATCAGGCAAGAATTACAAGTAGATGATAACTTAAAAATGTTTTTCATCAATGACTCAAATGACAAAAGGGAGTCTAAGAACACGAGGTACATATCATCTTTAACAGCAGCCAGCAGTGTTTGTAGTCTTGCAGGTTATGCTGATGTGGATGTAGACAAGTTGTATTCTTCATTCACATGTAGTTTCAATTTCTGGATGGATGGTATGTCGATTTTAGTAGGCGTACCAGTGGTTCAGTTTTATTATTATTTACATTCAACTAATTAATTATTAATTATTGCTGCTTTAAATTAGTACACACATCAATCTCCATAGTTATAGCTTGAGGTTTTTAATACTTAACGGTTTGATCTAAATCACAACTTTGTTATGCCATAACATGTTGTATAATTGCAATGATTTTTGGAGAGTGGTATGCTATTGATTATAAAAAATGTAACGTAAGTATAGAGCTAATTTATAAATGTTTTTACTTTTTGCTTTAGTTGTAGCTGAATATATTGAACCGACTCTAGCAGGCGATATGAACATATGGTTGTTTTATATTTTCTTCAGGTGTGTCACTGTGTGTCAAAATGCTTAATTAGGTACAATTTGTTCATAAATGTTGCTACCAAATAATGGTTAAAAATGTAGATTTAGTTCTTAAATGGTGTACCTAATCGTTTCTTCTATTTATTTCTTTATAGGTTCTTCATTTGCTGCATAATATAAATGGCACTCTCTTCTCAGTTGTACAATATCATGTGGGCATGGTGATGTATTAGATCAATCCCCATTTTGGTTTTGGTTTCTAGGATCATTTAGATGACATCTAAAATTTTGTTTTGGTCTTTGGAATGAATTTAGGTCCACTTTCATATTGAATTTAGTTTTCGAAAATTTTGTTTTGGTTTTTGGAATGATAACCAACTTATGTGTTAATTTTGGTTGCAATCTATTTTACCTTCAAAATTTACTATAATAGATTATAATAATTGTTATTGTTTAAAAACCCCAGCCATACGATGCACGTGTATTGAAAACTAACATATGTAACAAAGAACATTTTTTAAAATCTCTTTTTTCAAACTACCAAGTTAACTTTTACTTAATATTTGTTTCGTTTTTTGTCTTATTTATCTTCTTTTCTGTTTTATTTCATATGTAGTTTTATGCAATCTTTTACTTTGTATTCAATTTTATATTATAACATCGGGTATTTACCCAGGTGTTGTTCATCCCCATGGTCCAAGGCGCAATTGTAAGTCTGTAAACTAGATATTAAGAGGTGTTTGTCAGATCAAATTAAGATCATAAAAGGTCACCAATCACCCAAAATTAAATTGTTATTGTAATAACATAGGTCCTTTGGTAGTGTTAGCATACTCTTAATATGTTTCTTTAGTAATATTAACATATTGATTGGAGCTTCTTCACTTTTGATGAAGCAACGTATAACTATCCATGCGAGAATACTGGGTTCTTTAAAAACAATCTAACTTTGGAAAGAGATTTACATTGCTTTTGTTTATAGTCATTGCAAAACAAACTGAAATTGCAAACAAAAAATGTATTAAATCTTTATTTTAGATGAAAACGATCGACAAACAAATGCAATAAAAAACATTTAAGTTTCTTTTTTCAAATTTGTAAGTTACTCTTATTTAATATTTCTTACATTTTTAGTTTTATGTATTATTCCTTTTAGTTTTTATTTCGAATTTAGTTCTATGTTATATTTCATTTCATATTTTCGGTGGAAATTTCAGACAGATTCTTCCCGTGCTTCAAGGCACTTCAAATTAAGATGTTGTTACTTAATGCCTTACTTCGTCTCATATTTAGAGAGAGTGTTAACAAAAAACATGCGTCTTCTTCAAGGTAACGATCCATCAGAGATACAAGAAACAACTGATTTTGCTTGATGGCTTTTGGATATTGGAGAATGAAAAGTCGGTAGAGATAATGATGGTGAGTCAAATATAGATATTCCTTCTGATCTTCTTATTCATGATTCATCGGATCCAGTCAGTGATCTTATTGAGTTTGTTTACCCTTCGCTTCTTGACAACTTCGGTCATCGAGATTTTTGGTCAGAAAGAGTTGTTCTCGCACCAACTAATGAAGTTGTCGATGATATCAACAATCGTCTACTTTCTTTGGTTCCCGGTGAAGAGCATGAGTATTTAAGCTCATACTCTGTATGTTATGATGAGATGGTAGGTGACAACTTTGATCGTAACATATACTCACCAGACGTCCTGAATTCTTTACATATATCTGGCATTCCAAATCATCGACTTGTGTTGAAAGTCGCTGTTCCTGTTATGTTGCTTATTGATCAGAGGAATGGCCTATGTAATGGAACACGCCTTCAGATCGTATCTTTAGGAAAGCACGTGATTGAAGCGGTTATTATCTCTGGAAGCAACACTGGATTCAGGACTTTTATTCCTAGACTTTCCTTGGTTCCAACAAATAAAAGAATTGTTTTTCGGTTTCAGAGAATGTAGTTTCCGATCTTTGTTTGTTTGCAATGACAATAAACAAAAGCCAAGGTCAATCTCTTTCGAGTGTTGGATTGTACTTGAAAGATCATGTCTTCTCTCATGGTCAATTATATGTTGTTTTATCAAGGGTGAAGAGCAAGAAGGGTCTGAAGATCTTAATTTTGGATGAAGACGGTCGTCCAACAAATGTAACAAGAAATATAGTGTATAAATATATCTTCTCAAATTTGAAATTGTTATTGAATGTTTTTAATTATTATTGAATATTGTTTTACCGATAAGAATTTTTTGGATAGTATATATATCTATATTTTTTTACGTTTTAGACCCGGGTATTTACCCGGGTAAGTGGCTAGTGTTGAACATTATGAGAGACATCCGTATGTAATGATGTTATCTAAAGTGAAAAATGTCTTGCAAAGGACCTGACAAGTCATAATATGGATTGGCATAATATTTTGTTCATAGTACAAGAACATAACTCCGATAACATGTTTAGGTTAAAAACCATAAACATTGCACGCCAGAAGACGAGTTTAGACAACAAAGAAGGATACACTTGAATGCAATTCTTTTCTCACTTTTGCATTATGAGGGTTATGTGCATGGTTATTGGTTAAATGAAGACATCAATGTCTTGAAAGATTTTTATTCTTGATTAACCCAAAAACGTTTCTTATATGGTGTGGGTTTTCACACGTGTTAATGACAAACATGACATACAACACAAAACAAGTCTAACATGTCAGTTTTTGAGATTGTAAAAGTAAATTAATTTGATGAAGACGAAATTTTGTATAGGTTTTAGTCTCATAAGTTAGAAAAGGGAGGATAACTTTTGTTATTTGTCAAATATAGGGATAAAAACCATTTATATTGTTTAAGGAGTTCCTTAAACCAAAAAGGGGTGCAATGGCCTGATCAAGAGAGTCAAAGGTATGTGGTGGTATGTGCGGTATCCTTAAATTCGACTTCTACCTGACTCCTTATAGTGACCAAGGCTAGGAATACCATGCTCTCATAACCTAAGCAATCCATATTCATCACTCGTCTAATTACTTAATTACCTAATAGGGTTTCTTCCCACCTTTGCTATGGTGTTCATAACTTGATCCCGAAGCACTGCTTTTCGTGTAGCAACATTTGATATTCACACTAGAGATCAGTTTGACATGATGATGTTGAAATCAAGATCGACATATAATTTTCGTCCGTGATTAGAGTTGCCTTTTTCTTGCAGATATCATTCCAAAACCAAAGGACTATTCAAACAAGACAATTTTTTTCTTTCTTTTCAAACATACTATTAAACTGATTAAGTCCAAACACACATGTCCAAACAAAACCGTAATTCACAAGTCCAAACACACAATGATACTACGTGGCGTGGAAGTCACAACTCGATTGGGAAATGGAAGTGCGGTTCCAAGGGGGGTGGACTAGTGTTTGCACTCATCCTGCAATTTCCTAGTTACGTCACATCCACAGTGCACACCCTAATTAAGTATGAACACCTTAAATAGTTCGACCATACATTTTTTATTTGTGTTACAATTTTTTCTTTGTGTAAATTAGAATTAACTAACAAATTCAAAGTAAAGGTTAATAATGATAAAGTTGATAAGAAGGATTAGTGTTATAAATATGGCCCATGATTATGACTTGATTAGAATTTCATTTCCAAGGTGGGATATGACTAAAGTGAACTCGTGTTTTTCTAGCTTAAAAGTTGAGACAAAGTTTTTTGTTTGCTAATAAAGGGCATTTTCATGTTAAATCATGTATCACTTTGGCAAGACAAATGAAGATATCTATAAATCTTTTTATGGGCAATCACACACATAAAGGCTACTTACTAGGCTAATACCTCCTGAAAAGAGAGCTCATGAGCATATATTACATGGAAATCTTGATTAAGAAATAGTTAGTTGTTTAATTCATATATATGGAATCTTTAGGTTCATGTATAGTTGCTTTAATTATAAAAAATTTCCCCGGAACTCTGTAGTTTGTAACATACTTTCACAAAATAAGGGACAACTTTGACTAACCATATATTTTTACATGGTTTTAAACTTTTAAATCTAGTTGAATTTCTGTCTAACTTTTTTGTACTTTAATTTAAACGTATAAATTTGTTTACAATTATAATAGTGGAAAGTTATAATACGTATGTACGTATAATATAGTGTATTTGTTAACAACACATGTGCTTTGTATCTCTATCTTTTAGTTTCTCTCGACTTTCTCAGGTTTGTTTCTTCTTCAACGTTGTTTTCATGTGTTAGTTTGGTAAACTTGTTCTTCTAATTTAACTCTATCGCTTTATGATACATAACATAAAGTTAAGAGAATACTTGAACATATTAATAATTCAACAACAGTGATTTTTTGAAAGATAAAATCTTGTAAAACTTAAGAGAATATATGTACATTATAATTAAGACACAATGATTTTTTTAAAGGTATGATTTCCGTTTTTATATAAGAGAATATATGCATGTATAGATAATTATTAAATCAATTATTATTGCCTAAAGATGTTCTATATGTTCCCTGCAGTGCTCTAATAATTTGTTTTAAATACTAATGAAAAGAATATGTCATGGAAGAGATCAATGAACTTTGTTCTGTCCATGGAGATTGGAGGGTCTTTACGAATGGAAAGGAAAAGGAATATATATATATATATATATATATATAGGGAGATGATCATTTGAGAACCAATTGAGTTTGAGAACTAAAAAAAATAATCTCAGTCACTAGTTTATATATATGGAAAACCACTCTATGAATTATAGTGGTCCCCACATGAAATTAGTAGTTGAGATTTAGTTCTCAAAAGTTTATCAAAATAAAAAGTTCTCATTTGAACCTAACCCTATATATATATATATATATGAATATTGATTTGATATAAACCTAATCATACATGATATATAGCATTGTAGAGATTCCGTTGAAAATTTTAGATGACTACGGATGATATAACTAGTAAACATGTTCTCCTCATGTAAACATACTTTATTGACAAGGGGGTTTACGATTAGTACTTTGTTTTTTAGTACAAATGGCTACAAGATTTGCTATAAACTTTTACTAAGGTGGCGGGTCCAAATTAAGTCCATAGAACCTGTCCAAAATGTGAAGTAGGTAAACCTTTTTCTAAGAAGAAGGATAAAGCTTGCTCTAATAGCAAGACGCTAGGGGGCGCTAATACATCAAGAAAAAAACCCACCAACTTAACATTACAGAGAAAATTACACTAGCCCTCCAAGAAAAAACACCCAAACACCCCCTAAGAAATGCAAAACACAACATACCGCCCGAAGGACCAACTGATTATTCATCTAAGATCGACTTTGACTCCTTTATCAGATCCTTTAAGTGCTCCTCAAAGCCATTCATGTTTAACCCCACCATCTCTCACCGACCTCCTTCAAATTAACAACTTCCAATTAAGTGCTCCTCATGTTTAACACTTTCAAATATTTTAAACAGATGATAACATATTTTTTATTACAAGATTTTCGTGTATGAATTTGGTTGTAGAGAATTTCGAAGGAACCAAATGCTCTCGAATTATATTTAACATATATATTTAAGTAATACAAAAATTATTACTAATAAAAAGATAATACTTCTAATTGCCTCGATATTAATTATCCTTATATTTGTGTACAAATATTTAATAGATTCTCGTAGTTACCTTTCTTTTGAACAGAGTAAAATATTATTACAAAGCCTACTATAGCAATTAGCAAATTGGTAGAGGCAAAGTTATCTTTAAGGAACATTGTTACAAAATGATCATGTCATTTGAAATGTTCAATATTATATATATCTACTGTTGTAGTGATGTCCAACCATGGATGTCTTATGTAACTATATATAATGGTCCTTCTCCAACTCAAAGTCTCAAAGTACCCATGTGGCCATGTACCCAAGGAGTATCACCCTTTTCTTCCTCATCCACAACCATCTCTCTCTCCAACACATTCATTCAAGCCTCTAAAGCTGCTTAATGTTATATATATCCCATGGCTTCTGCAATATTGAACCCTGTTGATACTTCTAGCTCTAGTTATATATGCACATATATCTAATTAAACTGTTTCAAGGCATCCATATGATTTGTGTTTTTAATCAAGTTTCTACTACATGTGTTTTGTGTGTGTGTATGTGTGTGTGTTTTAGGGTTTTGGTTGATAGAAGAGAAGAGAAAGAGAGCTTTCTTCGGTCCACCCATGGGCTGCGATAAGATATCAATTAGCTGCCGACTCATTCAGCCAAATACTAAGTCAAAAGTAGTAGGCTAGCTATGGTGCTCAGTAAATGATTGAATGATGCGGGAGACAAATTGAATCTTAAGTTTCCTATATTTGGACTGAAGGGAGCTCCCTTAATCATTGTTCCAGCTAAATCAAGATTTATTCCAAAATATTCTTGTCAAAGGTACATAAAGCTTGTATTTGTATCCCCTTTCTATTGAATGAAGATTACAATATGATTTGAATAAAGCTATAAAACATTCATCAAGGTTAGTAAGTCTAAATCAAAATTATTCTATATACCATAGAAGTTAATTCTTACTGTTTTACTAGATCATTTTATTCCAAGTTTATTATCAAGATATATTCATAATTAAATTAAGCAGTATCTTTTACTTCAAGAAGTTCAGGTTCCGAATATTGTGTCAAACCCTAACATGGTAAGGATGGAAGAAGAGTTAGGGTTTCTGAACTTGGTTTCTTGAGCAACATCCACACACACAACACACTGACAGAAGTATGTTTTATTTTTGTATCATGGCTGCTTACAGCTAGCCTTTATCATTTCTTTTTCTTTAATACATGTAGCATTCACATCTTTTGCTTCTATAATTTACTGTTTAGGTTTAATGATAAAGTGATAACTCTCTAACCAACCGAATGATTTTAAGTTTAATGACTACATAGTACGTTATGATAAATATTTTTTAACAGTTATAATTATCAAATATGTAGTTTTATAGTTTTAAACTCATAACCATTTAACACTTAAGAGTTTATATGTTTCATGTTTCAACCAAAGGTTTTCCTGCTGGTTCATATTATTGAACAAAGTTATTTTTCAGTACAACTGACAGTTGAAAGCTGAAGAAATTTAGGGTTTATGAAGGTTAAGTTGTAAAAAACAAAAAGGAATCCGTCCAATGCATCAACATAACTTGAGCTTTCTAGCTGTCAAACTCCATGACAAAACTAGAGTGTTGTACATTGTGCAGTATGTGTTACCATTGGATTTTGATGGTTTAGAGCATGCAGAGAAGCAGCAGATGGGATATGACAATTCTATCTTGGATGTTGCCCTAGCTTAGCTACTTTACAGTTGCAACAAGTTCCCAGGCATGTGTCCTCCAGTGGGCTGCAATTACCAAAATATCCTCGATCTCCTTTCTCCACCAGCAACCAGATCTGACACTCTGATTGAACCGGCGATTTTTTTAAAGAAAAATAAAACAAATCTTGGAAGTGTCTTAATTAACATTTCTTCATTTTCTTTGTATTTCCTCTTAAAATTACAGAAGGTATATTACCTATTTTATTTTAATCCATTTATTCAAAAGGATTTGTGCCAATAATAGTATAGGAGGAACTTTACTGGATTATCAATGTATGTTTTCTTTATTTTGCTGAATTTTATATGCTGTTATAACTTCTCAAATATATTAGAAACTTCTCAAACATATTAGAACCAGTATTATTGTAACACTCCTAGCCTCTAGGGTTATCTTTTCACTTCTCTAACCTAGTTCAACCAATCTCTAGCTTTAAATCATCTCCATATCTTTGTTTTAGATATTTTTCATTTTCCCTCTTAATTCACAATGCTTTTTTTAATAAATTATAACAGAAAATGCATTTAAGTAATAAAAACGTGACAGAAATAAAATTAATATCAATGGTGAGCCGGACATTAGATATTAATGTGTATTTTTTGTATTGTAGCTTTTAGGATCTTTCACTACTGTCATGTATTTTTTATTGTGATGAATATCATATTAGAGTTTTTAGTATTAAACCCATACACCTTTTAGGTTAATTAAGGTTTTCTTTTAATGTCAAGGTTACATATTCGGTAATAGAATTCAGTTTTTCACCATCTGACATCAGGTGCGAAACCTATTAAGGATCAGGGGTAGACTTTGCACCACCTTAATTTTATACGCGCACTAGAATTTTTCTTTTTTAAATTTTTGTGTGTGCATCTCTAAAAATTATGAACCTTCTTAAATATTAGTCTAGTTCCGCCCTATGTGCCGTGTTAGAGTAGTGTTTTGTGAGTGTCGCAAATAACCATACACATGCATGAGGAGGGTTATGTGATATGCAAATGGGTTACTCATTTCCCAATTAATTACATTTTTGTTCTTAAATCAACCAAATTAATTTTGACTGAGATTTAAACTTAGGACAATTTTACGCACATCAAACCATAATCAAACAGACAGCGGTTAGACCACGATCTATAATTTGTATAATCTATTTGAAAGTTAAAAACTAGAAAATAAAAGGCTGCCTTTGTGCACGTGACATTATGCCACCATGCTTAATCAGTAAGCTAAAGCACTCATTGGATTTTTGAATTCATTTAAATCAAATAATAGGAACAAAAATGTTACTATTTATATTGTCTTATCACCCCAAAATTGATATAAAGTTGAATTTGTTCATATCTTCTATTCATTTTGAAGAATATATTTAAATGCATGCTTAAAAGATAATTTTGGTTATGCATTATTACGTGGGACCTTAATCTTATCAAATCATGGTGTCCTCTGTTCGTCAGGAGAAAAATAGGTATAAATAATTAAACTTTAATTTCCGTTATATGTTTTCTCAATAATTTTACTCTTGCTTTTACTTTTATCACGTGAAAAATTCAAATCAAAATTAGTGACATTTTTTCTTTAAGAAAAAGCATTATGTTAGTGTCTAATCCAGCACAAAGTAGTACGTGCCATATCACCTAATATGCCATGTATTGCATCAGCCACCATATGCAACATATTGATTTTTATTTTGGCCTTATTTAATCCAAGCCATATCATGTAATAAGACCCATATCACTCTAATCATATAGGCACAATTGTTTTTTATCCTTAATTTGACGACTCGTCTTATCATGTTGATCAATATGGGTCATATAATGTGATACGCTCCATATCACCATATCAGGACAAAATTTCCCATCAACTTTTTAAAAGTTTGCATGTTAAATAGAAGCGATGTTTGATTCGAAAAGTCAACCCTTCTCTAAGTTTTTCATGCTTAGTTTTTGTACTATAAGTTTACTGAGAAATATCCATTACTTGAATTCATAATACGCGTAATCATGTCATTTTAAAACTTGAATATGAAGGGTGTTTTTGGTAGTGATGATTCTAACTATACGAGGAATCAAGAAATAAAGAGGTAAAGTACTAATCAATTTTTGTCATTTTTGTATGGAAGTTAGTAATGACTATAATGAAAATATTTTCATGGTGAAATACCCTGGATTAACATTGTATACATCATCAACCATTAATCCTTTCTCGGTCTCGTTAATCAAGCTTACGATCTACGATCGGATGCTGTTGGGAGTCATTGTTTTGAATGATATCATGAATCATATGTGAAGAAACTTTCAGATTCTGGCAATGGAAAGGGATTGGAAAGGGTTTGCGTCTTTAAACGATATAAGACAACTTCAATTTATAAGATTTTAATTTTAAGTCAATATGCGGCATATCGTATGATATGTGGCGTATTATACAACTACCAGACAAGCCATCACCTCCCGTCAAGTCACATAACTTGTGCTCAATATGACACATATCAAATGATATGTGTCATATTGGGTTTTGTATTGCTCATGCGTATCAGAGAATTGGACTGAAATCATGATATTTTTTTTATCCAAATCCGCCTCATATCATATAATATGCAACGTTCCGACATGAGAATTTTTATTATTTCACGCTAAACATTCTCCTGATTCAGTACGAGATGTCTTGTGTAGGAGTAGAATTTCCAAAGATTAAACACTTTCTGTAAAAAAAAAATTAAAAAAAACACATTTAAGAGAAAAAGGGTTTATAAAAAATCCAATAAACATTTTAGATAAATAAAAAATCTATAAAAGAACTAAAACTGTTTAACAAAATAAATGTAAAACACACACACACACATATATATATATATATATTTTTTAAATTAGGTTTTCTTTTCTATATACTAAACACTCTTTATAAAGTTCAAAAATCATTTGTAAAATCACCTTTTCGAACTAATATTATAGATTTTTATAATTAAATGTCTTTAAAAATAACCATGTAACAATTATATATAAAAAAATGGGTAAAGTTCATGTAAGAACCATTATCTATTGTAAGAACTTAAGAACCAACTTAAATGAAGGATAATTAAGTAATTTTGTCCTTTCTTTTTAATTCCTCCACTACATTTATGGTAAAGATATCTTGTTTTCTATTGTACAAACTTGTAAGACTCAAGAGAAAATTATTTCAAATAAAGTTTTTTTTTGCGTAATTTGATATTTTTTTAATTTAATTTCACGTATATCCACCCATATCATCCCGATGACTTAAAAAAAAGTTTTTTTTTTTGTTTTTTTTTCGCATGTCCGACTATGTTGCATATATGCAACATGTTATGTTTTCATATGTTTTATATGCAACATACCATGTTGCATATATGCAACATTATATGTTTCATATGTGCAACATGGTATGTTTCATATGTGCAACATGGTATGTTTCATATGTTTTATATGCAACATACCATGTTGCATATATGCAACATTATATGTTTCATATGTTGCATATGTGCAACATTATATGTTTTCATATGTTGCATATATGCAACATAGTCGGATTTACAAAAAAAAATAAAATATGTTGCATATATGCAACATAGTCGAATTTACAAAAAAAAAAAAAAACCGATTTTTTGTTTAGTTTTTTTGTTTTTTTAGGTCGTTAAGTTGCCATAATGTGTATAGACATGAAGGAAAAAAGAAGAGGAAGCATACAAATTATGTAAATAACCTTCATTCAATTGAAATTTAATGGTTCTTACATTAGTTCTTAAGTTCTTACAATAATATTGGTTTGTACTAGAACTTTACCCATAAAAAAATATCAGTATTTTTATTATATCTTTTCAAGTTGATTTATGTATTCGATCAACATATTAAAAGAGAAACTACACCAAGAAAGCTAATCAACCGTACAACATTTATTCCTATTCGAGATCCATAAGTACGATAAAGATTTAATCTCCACGATATCCTTCACATCCACGTTCCGGTCTTTGAAGATCTTATTATTCCTAACTTTCCAAAAACACCACATAGTAATAGTATAAACACCATGAATAATATTCTTCTTAAGAGTAGTAGAAAAAGGCCACGCCTCCTGATATTAAGAACATCGCATACCGTAAAAATCAATTTTTTTTAGCTTTACACCATTCGAATACCGCCGTTCAAACCTCGCTAGCTTTGACACATTGAATTAAGAGGTGATTAGAAGTCTCTATGGGCAACGGGAGCAAATCGGACAAAGATTAATTAGTCAAATATAATATTCAATAAAATTGTATATAAATAACAATAAAAAACTTAATCTAGTAGGTAAAATTTTAATAAAAATGATAATATTCTAATTTCTTAGTTATAATAAAATTTTCTAGACATATATATTAAGGGGTTGGATTAAATAAGAAATTGATTTTGCTTAAAAAGAATAGGAAACAATACATCTTTGACATGTGGCACAATTAAGAAATATAAGTAAGAACATTTTAGTCTAAAACTAAAAGAGCACAAATAATGTTGTCTTAACGACTTAACGTAAAACGGTACATATATTAAACTAGTGTATTTTTAATGCAAAACAACTCAATTATACGTGTTCTTTTACTTTAAAATAGTACGAATAATGTTGTCTTAACATAAAACAGTACAAAATATTATCTTAACGTAAGATAATAGAAGTAATGTTATCTTAACATAAAACACTACATATATAAAATCAGTACATTTTATTACTATGCATGCATTAATATCTATCATTTATCAAGAATCATGCAAGATCTTCCCAATCTAATAAATAATTGCAATTATGGACACATGTCAACACAAGATTTACTCTCACAAAAAATTTCCGTCCCAAATCTACTACCTAATTAGTTATTTTCTATTGAAAATTATATCCTATTTTATAATTAATCATGATATATTTGTATTTATATATATATATTAAAATTATGATACCCATATATTAATTTTCATCTTAATTTTAGTTAAAAGTTATTTTTTATAAACTATTATTATTTTCAGTTTAATAAATATATTAAAAAACTTATAAAATACCAATAAAAACTTATTTAGTGTGGGTTTCAAGTATAATTGAGCAAATCTTATTTAATATTTTAATTAATGAATACCTAATATTATTTTACGGATTCAATCAACATGTGTATGATAATCTTTATAAAGAAATTCATAAACGACAAAAATCATATTCATAAGATCCAATATTAAATATTTTTCTACAATATCAAATAATCCATGTTCATCCAATTTAAAAAATTTAAATATGATGACTAATTCAATTCTAAGTTTCCTAATGTATATGAAGATAACATTTTTTTATTGATATAACATTATAATATTGATTATAATTAAGATTTTGTACTCATTAATCAAACTGTGTTTATTATAATCTTGATGAAACTTGATACTCATCTAACTTTCTATAAAGATTTAAAGTCTCAAGTATGTCAGATCATAAATAAATGTTAGTTGCTATTCAGGGTCAGATTGTTTTTTTCTAACAATCAAATTGTATGTTGCGTTTTCAAATATACAAGTAGAGACATGAGCTCTAAATATTATTTTTTATAAAGAGGGTAAAGTCAGTAATACCATATTATGAATAATAACTTTAGCTTTTTTATTTAATGTAATGTAATAGGTTATTCCGATAATAAGAAGAGTATGAATAAATTATCAACTATATATATATTTAATTATTCAACCCGTATAAAATACGAGTTCTATCCTAGTCTAACATTAAACTTATAAAATTTCAATCTTTAATCATAAAAATCATATCCCTTATCATGGAATCACTAGATCTAAACCCCTAGATCTAACATCAGGATTACACATTTATCATGTTTCATGCATAGAAATCATGTCTTTACACTAAACATACAAAATTCAATATTATCATCATAAAAACCGCAACTTTAATCATCAAGGTTACATTTTATCATGCAAACGACTAGATCTATACATATTAAGCATGCATGGTCTAGATCCTGTAACATTTGCATTTTACCCAGTTATAAAAAAAAGACCCATTTTAAAACTTCGCGTTTTACCGATTTGCAAATTGTTAATTAAGTACCAGAACAATATTCGGGTGTTTATAGCCCGAATAATGTTTTTAAATGACACATAATTGTTTTTTAAAATGAAATACTTAATTAAATTTGACTGAATTCAAATTGGATTCCTCAAATCGAAAATAAAGCAAATTTCGGTTTTTTACCGCGATTACGGTACACGATTCATCGTTTACAGGGAATCTCGTATTTAAGTACGTAAGTCAAATTAGGCATATTTAGAATTCTAATAATCTAAAATCATGTCACGAGTCATCACACGCTTAATCGAGTCACGAAACGTTGGTGAATTGCTCAAAATCGATGTGTACATCAAAACCGACCAAAATCGTGTTATGTGACCTTATGTGTTCATTGTTATGAGGCGTATTTATATTTTTTTTAGTGAATTAAATGTGGTTAAAATGATGGGATAATGAATTGGGTGAAAACGAGACATGCGAATCGAGAAATCAATAAAATCTTGCTACAGGTAAGTTCCAAGTGTATCGTTTGGAGAAACCATATGCTCTAGGCGATACGCCTCCAATGAAATTGATAGCAAACCCTAATTTTTCTCATATTTAAGTACCATTAGCCAACATGCTACTCATTTCTCACCTCTCAAACGATTGAAAACCCTTGTTTCTTCATTTCTCCACCTCTCCCTTCAATCTTGAAGCCATTTTTTATGGGATCAAGCCTTGATCATCCTCATCTTCACCTTTCTTTGTGCAAGTAAGTAATCTAACCTTGTTGCTTGAATTTGCATGATCAAGATCTGAACTATATGTTGTGTTTAGGTTAGATTTGTGCCATACATGATGTATGATGATAGATCTATGTATCATTTGATCAAGTTTGCATTTTTATGATGGATTAGGGTTAGATCTATGTCATACATGTTAATTCTTTTTATATTTATGTGATTCATGATCAAGATTGCATTTTTATGATGGATTAGGTTAGATCTATGTCATGCATAGTTGCTTGCTTGATTTATTTGATTCATGATCAAGATTACACTTATATGATGGATTAGGGTTAGATATACGTCATGAATGTTAATTATTGCTAGATCTATGTGATTCATGATCAAGATTACATTTTTATAATGGATTAGGATGCTAAAAACGGACACAAACCACGAGAGAAAGTGACGAGATCGAAGGCTCGGACTGGGGGTGAAGGAAAAGCTGATAGAAAAAACGAGGATGGTCGAGGTGCAATGAAAATGAAGGATGAGGAAAGTTGTGATGTTAGTGGATGAACTCGAGATGGCAACTTCGATTTTACAAGGAATTCGTTCACTGAGCTGACAATTGGAGAGAATCATGTTTTTAAACCTCCATGAGGGAGTTGGGTCTGGCTGAAGACCTTAAACTTAGCGCTTACTGGGAGGCAACCTAGTGGTAAGTTTGTGTTTTTATTTATTTTTTATTTTTTATGTGTTTTGTGTTTTTTAGGAGTCGGGCTTGTATTTGGAGATGCGAATTAAGCAAAATTGGATGTTCCAGGTATGTTTAGGACTAAAATTCTATTGGAACTGGTTGTGGTAAGAAATTCAGATGTTTTGGCAAGATACAGAAAAATTTCTAAGTGTCTAAAATTTTTAAGACTTTCTGTCGAAAAGAGGGCAGGGCGGTACGCCCCAGTTCTTCAATGTCCTGGGCGGTACGCCCCGGAGTGGCTGGCAGAAATTTTTTTTTCTTCTTATCTCCAATCACCGGTACGTTTCCTATTCTCGTTTTTTTTATTTATTATTTATTTCTTCTTTAAATTTGTTGTTTCTTTGTTCACATTGAAGGAAATGTTGAACTCAAGTGTGGGGAGGGGAATAACGTGTTTCGTTTGTGTTTATTTTTTGTGTGTCAGAAAAAAAAACTCCAAAAAAATTTAAAAAACATAAAAATCCAAAAAGATTTTTCATTTTTTAGGTTTTTTTAGTCATTTTTAGTTTTAGTGTTTTGAGTCAAATTTGTCTTTGGATTAATTGTCGGTACATGGAAAGTGATAGTACAATTGGGAATTGATTTTCAGAATTAAAAATAAATAAAGAAAGGGAAAGTGGTAGAAAAGGAGAGTATGAAAATTATATCTAATTTGTGATGTGTCGATAGGCCCAGCTGACTTAGTAAAGTTTAATTATCTCATTGAGTTTATTATTGTATAAATATGTAATTAATTCAGTTTGCTAGTGGGTTCCCATTTTAGGAGTTAGAGTAAGGTTGAAACTGATGATTAAGAGGAAAAATACATTTTTAGATTAGAGACTTATATATCCTCAGAATAAACTGACATGTTATGATCTTTTTGCGAAATCAAATCCGAGAAATAATGGCGCCCCATCTTTCCATCTTTTGAGCATATTAAGTAATAAATTGGTTAATAATTTTAGGGTGAAGGGACAAAATACTCACGTACGAACTAAGGATAGTATCACGTGGTGAGTGCCTCTGATGATGCCCTGGATTTCGCGGGCAAAATACTCATGTATGATTTGGGGATAGCATCTTGCAATTACAATTATATAAACACCTTGGGGGCTCAAAGGTTAGTGGTTGGGTTTAGTCGGACCTAAATATCGGCAATTACAGTTAGTATATGTGATTACATTTTGGGAATGTGGAGTTGACATGGTTGTTGATTTGAAAAGTTATAATATTTTGAGATTGATTTCCCGATTGTGATTCCATGGCAGTTTTTCCGAGACGGAAAAAGTTAAGTGTGGGGATGTGATGAGAGTATATTTTGTAACACTATTATATATAAAATTCTATATTTTTATTAGTTATAATATATTAATTCTCATCATATTTCCTACATTGTGTGTTTTATGTGCTTTGAGCTTAAATGTTATAAGTTGTGGCGTTTAGAGTGGCGTAAAGTTTATTTTTTTTAAATATTAATCATTAATTATTAGCTAAACACATCAAGTTAAGTCTAAAATATATTATTTTAGTCGGTTGGTGTTTTACGTGTTAAGATAAAAATGAGCTTAAATGGGATGGTCAAGTTTGACAGCACGTTAACGAGCCAAACAGCACAATTGTTTTTATACATATTAGTCTATTTATTTTTTAATGAAAATACTAAAAGAAATAGAATTCATGTATGAGTTAATTGTTCTCGTGAAATATAATGGCAGGGGAAAAATCAATTTGTAAATGGGCCTTGGCCCATGTGAAGAAAACGTAGGCTACTAGCCTACAAGTGAGGCACGCAAGTGAGGGGAACATTCGGAAGTCAGAGGGGGTAGTCGACAACCCTTAAGGGTTTGGGGGCTTACGAACGGCAGAAGAGAGGAAGAAAAAAGGGCAGCTCTTTGCGGCTGTGTTTGTGGAGTCAGAGATTAAGAAGATGCAAAAGATTAGTTTTCTTTATTAGAGTTTTTATTGTTTAAAGTTTGTTTAGTTGTTTTGGTTGATTTTTATGATGAACTATTTGGTAGTGACAATATTAGATTTCTTCATCATGATTATCGGCTAACTTTCCTTTAACTGCTTTTGGTGAATGGTTGTGTGAAATCGTTCTATTCTTAATCATTAATTAGTAGTTGTTCCGAAATCCTTGCAACCGTCGAGCACTCGCATGCTGAATTTGTTTAACCTAACTAGTAAATTAGGGTTTTAATGGTCCACTGTCATGATCTAGCACTTTTTTGTGGCAGGAACTAAGCAGCCCATTAGTAACTTAAAGTATTAGGTCAATTAGGCAATTGGGGAGCATGTCTATGTGTTATTAGTAATTAATTAGGTTTTGCCTAGATCGGTAGCCAATCAGGAATCAAAAGTAGTTAGCTTTCTCACATTTGACACTTTAATTAATTTTCTAGTTCAAGTTAGTTAATTTCTAGTTAATTCACCTCAACCATTCAAAACAGCCAAGAGACAATCTAGTTCAATTTTAGGTTAATTGGTAATTTTAGTTAAGTTAATTAATATTTAGTTTAATCAATTAATCAATTTCCACATATTCACTAGGTTCGATAACCCTAACTGCCACTACTACAAATCAATTTAAGTTGGGGATATGTGACGGTCTGACACACCGTTATCAATGACACGCATGTATCTTGATGTTAGATCTATGATTACTCATGTTGAAATTGTATGAATGATGTTGCATGTTGTCATATAGCCATCATGTGGACTCTATTTGACTTCATGAAGAATATATATATATATATCTCTAGGACATCATGATTGTATCCTTAGTTTAGGATTAACCCTCATATGTAATCATAAACATATGTATCACCATCAGCAACGTGTCGTTGAGTCGAATGTGTCGCTGTGAGTCATGAAGTGAAATTATTAATGCATTTATTTCTCTATCTCCTCTAGTCGCCAAGGTCATCTTCGGAGTCTAACCATTTTGTTACTTGGTATCGTTGTTCATTCATATCTTTTATTCCAGGTGAGTATTAATAGCCCTTTCTTTTTTTAAATGTTTTTGGGTATTTAAAACTCTAGAACACGGTAGTTGTCAACTTTGTTGCGTAAGCTTTTGACCCCATGCCACAATGTGAATAAAAAAAAAACATACAAAATAACATAACAACACATGATAGTTTCGGTTTGAGCTTTTGAGGTTTAATCAATTAATTATAAACTTTCAAATGAAGGGTAAATATATACATTTTTTAGATGTATATCACTCTCTAAACAACACACTTTCTCGAAATTCAATCCCAAATCACTTAATTGGTCGTTGTCCATGCCATATTTCTTTCCATATTCCCTGGAATTTAATCCCACCGGCCACCATTGCCATTGCCACCGCTGCAACACCGTCCTCTTAAACCCATCTCCATCCTTCGATCTCCTTGATTTTACCATCAATAAAACGTACACCAGATGTTCGATTAGAACGTACGTCCAATTGACCGATTAGGTCAAATCCCTACAATAATTTCTTCATCTTCTACGAAATTCAGGTATATATCTCTTTCCCTCTCTGTGTGTGTGTGTATTTTTTTTTTCAACGATCCATACAATTATTAAGGAATGCATACATAATTTCATACATCTCCATGCACCATTTCCTGAATATATATGCATTATTGTTGTTTGAAACGGAAGAAATTTTAGGGTTATAATATAATCATATATATGATATATCAAGGTTTTGATGTATGTATATATCTATATTTGGACTTTTAGAACTGTGAAACTTAGTTAATTAATCCTACTTCGATCTCTCATACAATTTCAAGAACTTGTATATATATTTATATAAACAAACTAACAGGGAATTTAAGTTCTAAGAAAATATATATATATAGGAACACAAAGCTATCTGAGGTTATAAGTTATATAAAGAATTACCTAACACAAAATAATAATATATATCAATAGAAGTTAAAATGTGTGGAGCAGATATTTGTTCTCGGGTATTTTGTTTTATGAAACATGAGAACTTTAGGGGTTCATCAAAGGAACACACTCCCTTGGGCATTGGGTGGGGTCCAATTCTCCAGGGTTGGGCCCCTAAAGTTAGATTTACATAGTTGATGAAAAGTTAAGTGAAACTAATGGTCAGTTGCGACTTATTGGTAGTAACTCATCGTTAGTTACCACCAATTGTTAGTATTTGTAGCTGAAGTGTGTAACTAAACGTTAGTGGTAACTGATCATCAATGGTAACTAATTAATACTCGTTGGTGGAAATTTGCTCAGGATGGTAACTAATCATCAATGAGTGTAACTTGCTGATCAGCTAATGGCAACTACGCGCAACGGTAACTTCAAATGTCAATCAATAGTAACTAAGTTATGACTATTGCCTTAATTTTCCTTTTGTTTGCTTAACATTTGAAACTTAGGAAATTTGATTAAAAGATAATGTTTCTTGATACAGGGAAGGGTGGTCAAGAAGATTTTCCATTCCTATGACATGCATTGAGGTTATTTTGGTGCAAAATGGCCTCAAGTGATACGACACCAGATTCTGCACCTCTTATGAAGGCTACATCCCATGGGGTATTCCAAGGAGACAGTCCTCTTCATTATGCCCTTCCTCTTGTAATTTTACAAATGTGCCTTGTGCTCGTACTCACACGAGTCCTCGCCTACCTTTTGAAGCCGTTAAGGCAACCTCGAGTCGTTGCAGAAATCGTTGTAAGTTGCTAATTGATTACCTTCTTTCCATTTAAACTGGCCAATTCTTTCTAGTGGTCACAAAATGACCCAAATCACTTGTTCAAAACAAGCAATTTTGGTGCCGGTTGGACACATTTGACCCAAATCACTTGTTCAAATTTGTTAAATTTCTTTTATATTGTTTTTTTTTATTTTTAATATGGGCTTGTAGCTTCATGATATCGTGTTTGGCAGGGTGGAGTTTTACTGGGCCCATCGGCTCTAGGCCGCAACGAAGCATATCTTCACGTCGTTTTTCCTCCAAGGAGCCTTACAGTGCTAGACACGCTTGCAAACCTAGGCCTTTTGTTCTTCCTTTTTCTTGTTGGGCTTGAGCTTGACTTGAACTCTCTTCGTCGGACCGGTAAGAAAGCGGTGTGCATAGCCATGGCCGGAATAAGCCTCCCGTTCATCTTAGGTATCGGTGTTTCCTTTGTTCTTATCGGGACAATCTCCGGAGGTGTGGACGAAGGCCCGTTTATTGTTTTCATGGGCGTTGCAATGTCGATCACAGCTTTCCCGGTACTCGCACGTATCTTAGCAGAACTCAAGCTCTTGACGACCGATGTTGGGAAAATGGCCATGTCAGCAGCCGCAGTTAACGACGTGGTGGCTTGGATTCTACTCGCACTTGCGGTTGCTTTAACGGGGACTGGTCGTTCTCCACTTGTCGCACTATGGGTTTTCTTGTGCGCATCGGGTTTCGTTATCCTATGCTCGTTCTTGGTCCCACGCGTTTTCAAATGGATGTCTCAACGGTGCCCTAACGGTGAGCCCGTTGACGAGCTGTACGTTTGTGTGACACTAGGCGGGGTTTTGGCTGCAAGTTTCGTGACCGATACCATTGGGATTCACGCACTCTTCGGTGCGTTTGTTGTCGGGGTTTTGATCCCGAAAGAAGGTGCTTTTGCCGGGGCTTTAGTGGAAAAAGTTGAGGATCTCGTATCCGGTTTGTTTCTACCGCTTTACTTCGTCTCGAGCGGCTTAAAGACGAATGTAGCTTCGATTAAGGGCGCCCGGTCTTGGGGGTTGTTTGTTTTGGTCTTTGTTAGTGCTTGTTTTGGAAAGATTGCTGGATCAGTTGGGGTCTGTCTGGTGTGTAAAATTCCCTTCATGGAAGCTCTTGCTATTGGGTTGTTGATGAACACCAAAGGACTAGTTGAAATCATTGTCCTAAACATCGGGAAAGACAGAGGGGTATGTCTTTTTGTTTTAACGGTAATTCACACACTCATCTAATATATTCTAAAAACTCGAATCATAGACCCATAGGAGGATACATTAATTAACACACCAAGATACCATTGGACTAAATACTCGTCTTTCTTTTAGACGATATGAAACATGTTATTATATCTTGACTAATTGTGTGCTAATATTTCAGGTTCTGAACGATGAAACATTTGCTATATTGGTTTTAATGGCTCTATTGACGACATTTATCACAACTCCTTTGGTTGTTGCAGTCTATAAACCCGCTAAAACACCATCGAACTCCGAATACAAACACCGGGCTCTCGACCGGAGGGGTTCGTCCACGAGCCCGTTCCGGATGTTGTTCTGCTTCCACAGTGTAAGAAACTTACCAACAATGATCAATCTGATCGAGGTATTACGTGGGACGGGAAAACGGGAAGTGCTTCTGGTTCACGCGATGCACCTCATGGAGCTTTCCGAGAGGTCTTCGGCTATACTCATGGTTCACAAAGCAAGGAAAAACGGACTACCGTTTTGGAAGAAGGATACGAATTCGGGTTCGGACCAGATCGTGGTGGCGTTTGAGGCTTTTCAGCAGTTGAGTAGAGTCACCATCTGGCCGACTACTGCCATTTCGGCTATGACGAGTATGCATGAAGATATTTGTAGTGGCGCGGAGAGTAATCGGGCAGCTATGATCATTCTCCCGTTTCATAAGCACCTTAGGCTCGATGGTCAACTCGAAACCACCCGAGCCGAATACAGGTAACAGGCTTGTTATTTATAATAGGGTCAACTTTTTTGTACACTCTTAGGTCAAACGGGCCCTTTGATGTCAAACGGACCCGTTTGACTATTTCAAATGTCCATACGACTTTTTTTTTTTTTACCTTTTCAACTTCCGGTAAAAAAATGATAATGGTGGTTTGAAAAGTTTAAAAGGTCAGCCGACCTTTTATCCGCCTTTTAATAACTTTGTCTGATTGTGATTTTAGACACGTGAACCGCAAGGTCTTGGAGCATGCTCCCTGTTCGGTCGGGATCTTAGTCGACCGAGGTTTCGGTGGGACATCCCACATTGCCGCAAGTAATGTGAACTCTCTTGTCACGGTTTTGTTCTTTGGCGGCCATGATGACCATGAGGCATTGGCCTATGGAGCACGGATGGCCGAGCACCCAGGAATCAACCTCATTGTCGTCCGATTCCTTCTCAATCCCGGGGGAACCTCCGTTCCCCCGGGATCCATCACCATCGACATCCAAGAATCCACCCCCGACGACAATGTAATTGAAGATTTTAAAAAGAACTTTGCATTAAAGTACAACACGGTGAACTACGAAGAGAGAATGGTGTCGGATGCCGCTGAGACAACGGAGATGATCCGGGAATATGGGCGGAGCAATCTGTTTCTGGTGGGGAGGATGCCGGAGGGTGAGGTGGTGGGATTTTTGAAGAATAACAGCGAGTGCCCGGAGATGGGGCCCGTCGGGAACTTCTTGATCTCGCCGAGTTTCACGACGGCGGCGTCTGTGCTGGTGGTGCAGCAGTATCATACACAATTGTCTTTGTTGTCACTGGCTTCTTTGAAGGAAGATGAAACAGTTGATAGGGTGGATAGTTGATTTAATTCTTATCTCCCTCAACACAACACCCTTTTGAATTCACTTTGATGTTCAAATGTTTAGGATTCATGTGTATAAAATAGGAAATGTATAGGATTTTTATTTTTATCATGCATTATATTTCTAATCTTGTTAGGGCGTATGTAGTAGATGCGTGAAGGGGCGTAAGAGCTTTGAAACGCCCCAAAACGCTGAGAACACAGTCTCTAGAGGCGTTTTGGGGGCTTCTCCGTGCTCACGTCCTTTGCATCTGATATTTTTTTCTTTTATAGTTTTTTAACCAATCAAATACCTAAACCTTATCTACTCCTTTTAAATAAACATTATATTCACATGACCACCATTCACATTATCACAGGGACGGCTCGGGGCCTAGGCGGGGAGGACGACCGCCTAGGGCCCGATTTTTTTTTATAAAAAATTGTTATATATATATATATATATATATATAAGATAAGACGATACTTTATTTATAAATGATTTAACAAATAAGTTTAACACTTTAACTTGTCGAGTTAGCTTGATGGGCAAGAATGTTGTGCTAATTAAAATAAGGGCGCTTGTTCGAATCCTGCTTTCCCTAGAATTCTTACGTTGCCCAGATTAAGGAAAATTTGCCCATTTTTCCTTCTTAAACCTTTTAATTACTTATTTTCTCAACTAAAAAAGTCAATTGCATATTCTCCTTCAGTCCTTCCTAAAACATATATATTACATATTTATCTAATTCACTAAAAATAACACATTATATAACTATTTTACCCATATTTGTATTTACCTATATCACCTTTTAATATCATTAATTACATATTTTTTTCAAGCAAAAAAATAATGAATATTTCTTCTCTCCTTTTTTATACATTTTATTAAAATTAATTTATTAAATATCTAATTCCTAAAAAAACACACACCAATATTTATCAAACACACAATAACATACACATAAGCGACAATGTACACAATAACATACACATAAGCGACAACGTTGTTATATCTTAAAAGTTTGAATATGAGAAGTGATTAAAAAATCGTGTAACTTTATACTTTTTAATCTTGAAAAAAACTTTCTTTAAATTGAAACATATTAAATGTTCGAAAGAGTTACCAAATTACCTAAATATAAAAATACATCTTTTGAATAGTGAAGTATACACTTTATTCATTTTGACCACAAATAACATATTTTCATATTTGGTCCCTGCTCTACTCCTGACAACACGTTAAAGACCTGCTTTTGAGGAGGACCACACACTTCTCCTTTCTCTATACCTGTCCCTTTCTCTCTCTACGTCTCCCCCGCCATAAGCTTCACCACCACCATCGGCTTTTACCCATCACGACTCCATCTCTGGTGGATTTTTAAAGGTTTGTGTCGTCGTTTCCTTTTTTCGTCTCCACTTCTTTTTCATCTCATGTATTTTTTTATGTAGGTTTATCTTTCAGATCTAGGGTTGTTGTGATTCGGAGCAGGTACGTTTTCGATCTAATATCTGTGTTTCTCCTGATCTGTGGCAAGTTCCGATTTAGGGATCTAATATCTGTGTTTTCTTCCTGATCTGTGGCAAGTTCCGAATTTAGGGTTATGTTTTGGTTTTTTTGTTGTGGCTACTGACCGTTCCATTTCTTTTTACCATGTGTAATATTTTTGGGGCTTTAAGAAAACAACTCGGCTGAAGGTGTAGAGGAAGGGGACTACGATTTGTTGTGTGTTTGTTTAAATTTTTAGTTCGTTGATTATGTGGCCAGCGTTGATAGATCTGCTTAGGGCAATGTGTTTGTTTGGGGCTGAAGGTGTAAAGGAAGGGGACTACGATTGGTTGTGTTTTTGTTTAAATTTTTAGTTCGTTGATTATGAGGCCATCTTTGATAGATCTGCTTAGGCAGTTTATTGTGTGTTTGTTTGTTTTTAGTTCCTTTTTGGCCTCTGTTAGGTTTGATTAGGGCAGTTTATTGTGTGTTTGTTTTTAGTTCCTTGATGGCAGTTTACCATGACGACTGTTGGTTTTTATGTGTCTTATAACTCAGTAGCAACAGATTTTTAGAAGTGAAAACACAAAACCAAGACCTAAAATCAACATGTATTATACAGGAAATGAAAAGGAAAGGTGGTTTACCAGATTTGAAGCTCAGTAACTCCATAGTTTCATGATAGTTTCATGATGAGTATATAAATTACATGTCCTTATCAATTTAAAATATGCATCATCCATGTGATGCAAACTACCAGAAAGTCATTAAAAGAGAAAAAAATCAGGTCGAAAGAACATCAACCAACCTTACCAGAAAGTCATTAAAAGAGAAAAAAAATCAAGTCGAAATAACATCAAGAAACCTTATAAGTTAAATAGTTTTTATTTAGAATGTATATGTTATTACATCTATTTAGCTTAAAAAACTTGCAATTCGTAATCGTAAATTATTGAGGTATCAATTATGTATCAGATGGTAACAGCCCTTCCTGCTTTAACAGTTCTACAGTTGCGCAAGGACGAGGTAAAGAGTGGGTGCCTTTTTTATGACCTCATTTGTGCTCAGTTCTCTCACAGTCCCTATTCTCGCATTGCTAAAACCGGTGAGTTCCAATTCGTCCTTCAATTCCGCCTTTGATTCACTTTGAGAGAGGTATCAATTATGAATTTGCTATGATTTTGTTATGTAGACCTGATTTTTATGTTTTTTGAGCGTGGTTTTCAGGTTTATTGTGATTTCAAGGAGGAAGAGGAGAGTATGATCGAGGTCGCCGACACTCCATGGAGCTAGATTTCGAGCGTGTGTAGGCTGCTATGGCTTTGTAGTCTGCTTACACAAGTACGCTCCAACTTAATCTCTCAAAGTAGAAGAGGTTTGTTTTCCCCCAAATTCAAACCCTATATCATTTCATTTTGTGTTTTGGAAGTTTTGTTATCCATCACGAGCCAAAAAAAGTAGCGATAGGTTTCTGTTTCCTTGCAGGCGTGTTCCGAGGCAGTTCACTGTCAGATAATGGATGTTGCACATCCTGGAACGGTACCTAAATGTGAAGTATTTGTTTCTCTGCCCGATCCAGGTACCTCATGGATGGATGGTGATCCAACAAAAAATAGTAACCCCTAATTTCTACATATGTATTTATGCTTAATTCATTTAGTCTATGTTTCATAAATTTCTGATTACATTGAGGTTCTTTTGGGGTTTTGATAGTTATCATTTTATATATATATATATATATATATATATATATATATATATATATATTTAATTTTTTTATTTAGACAAGGAAGCTTGAAGCACAATTGTATGATCAGATGCATTAAACGTTACTTTATGATTTCTATTGGTGGTTATTTTAATTCATCTATTTGGTTAGAATGTTAGAAAAATTTTAACATTATTTTGTGGTTTCCAGTTTCTGCCTATGAAGCTTACAGCAGCAAGCATGTTTTATGACTTCAATTCTGCTGAAATAGATGCCTTTGATGCAATGAAGGTAACATGCTTTTGTGAACCTGTGACTAAATTAAAAATACAGATCAAATCATGAATATGATCTTATAATGACTACTTGGTTGTTAAGTTTTTAATTTGACCATCCAATAGCATGTTTTTGAATTTTTTTCTGTTTTAGTTAGCGTCTAGAAAGATATTTAAATTATTCCTTCTGACACACATTCGAGCAGTGAACATGCCTAAGATAGAGAAAAGAATAGCGGATGATAAAGGAAAGGTAGAAACTGAAGGAAAATCCATTAAGATTCTTGGTATAAAATGTGAACAACTCGAGTGTTTGCTTTTAATGGCTTTTTTTTTTTAAATGACAATTGATATTCTTTAAAGGTTTCTTCCAGATACTTTAAAGTTAAAGTATAAACCTATAGAAAAAATATATGAATAGCAAAATAATAGATGCTCAGGTTAGTATATCCAATAAGTATTATGTGTTTAGAATACATAAAAATATGATTTTTATGTTACACCGCATAAGTAAATGATAAAATAGGATCGGAGAAGAATTGAGAGGGAGTTTTTTGACGGGAAAATTTGTGTTGCTGCTGCTACAAATGCACTTGAGTTGGGAATTGATATTGGACACATTGATGTATTATTTTTTATAACCACTCCTTTCTTTTATTTGTTTTCACTTTTCACCAAGATAATTATTTTAGTTTTTAGTTTATGGCAGCAAGCCGGGAGGTCCAGAAGAAGGGAGGAATTGCACGTGATAATAGTTCTCACATTATTGACCGGATTTTTGCTAACAAGAACCAATTGTGAATTTCTTGACAGATCCATTAGAGTGATAATCCATTTATTAACCTTTGAGTTAAAATAGTTTTTTTGTTTTGTTTTAGCACTGTAACTTTTGATTTGTATATGATTTCTAATGGGTCCAAAAATTGCGTTTGCAACAGATTTTGAATGAGTTAGAAGACTGAGACCAAGCAGCAACACATGAAGGTACGCCACTATTTCATATAAAAAAACAAATTGTATCAATATAGATCGATATCAATATTTAAGAATGGTCAGATAGATTGTGTATCCATTTTGGCTTACATGAACCAATATAAATATTAAAGAATGGTCAGATCCATTTTGGCTTACATGAACCAACATAAATTTTTTTACACCTCATGTACATATAAATATATAACTCTTCTCTTTTATGAAGAATTGGTCAGGATTTTAAAGTCAAGTATACATCAATTGGTATGAAGAATCTGCTGCTTTCTGCAAGTACATATTTGTTTCCTATACTTGATTTTAAGAGTTATTTTTTATTTCCCTATTGTTGCCACTTCAAGTACTGAGGAGGAGAGGACAGAGGATGATAAGGTTCATCGTCCTTGGAGGCTTACGTGTCTTATCCACCGGAATTTCCACCTTCATCAACAACAGTTCTTGATTTTGTGTGGATCACATGTTGCCAGCATTAAGAAATAGTTTTTTATCAGCATACATATTATGTTTGTGAAAGGCATTGGATTATGTTTGTGTTTCATTTTTAATGATCTATTTTATCCATGTGTATTGTTGTAAAGATACATTAGGCATTGTATTTAGACTATTTTCATAACACTTCTATCATGCATTCAAATGAGACTGTTATCTTAAGCCGTCATGTGATTCAAAAAAGGTGAGGCCGCCGCAACGCGCGGCGGGTCACCCACTAGTACTATTAAAAAGTACAATTACACTATGGACGAGATAAGATAATTTAGGTCTTATAATTTATAAAATTTCATTACATTCATAATGATTTATCCTTCACTAGGAGTCAGATAAAAAAAACAGATATGTGTTTTGAAGATTTTTGAGAATTATTCAAAATAAAACTAACCAAATCAAAGCCTTTAATAACCATAGATGTTTTCAAAGGCTTATCCCTTCAAGAAGATTGCTTCAGTTGTTAGGATTAATTTTGATTCATACTTCAAATTAGTGAGTTTTCTTTATATTGTTGGTTTAATTCATTTCAAATTATGTCTTCCAAATCCTTATACATATATTAAGCAGGGTGAGAAACGTAAAAAAAGAAAGTAAAAAACGAGTTAAATTCAAATATTTTGGCATTTTACTACCATAGCTTTTGTTTGTTGTTTTCTCGTTATATTACAGACTTTTTATATATGAGTTTTTGATTTTACATTATAAGAGCTCATTTCTTTTATGTCGCCTAGGTCTAGAAAATTTTTATATATAGTTCTCGGAGCCGCCCATGCATTATCACTAACTCACTACATATATTTTTTATTATCTCACCACATCCTACGTACGTTGCATGCCTAATCTATTGGTTCAGTCCCCTGATTACACACTCTTCACTCCCAAATTCACCCATGTATGTATGTATGTATATATTTGTAGAAGAAAACTTTACAATGAGAGATAAAAGGAAATATGGTGAGTACTGCTTCTTTATTAAGGGTGCTACTATTTGTACCCCTCTTATAATTGATTTTTACTTGTTGCACCCCCTCCCCTAATTTATAGATAATTACCATTCAAACCTTTTAATTTTATTTTGGTATATTTTAATCAATAAATTTTTTTAAAAACTGTTTTTTTACATAGAATTACAAAAAAAAGATTTAAAAAAAATAAAAATCTTAAAAAAAATATTTTTTTTTTCAAAAAAGGCTTTTATAAAACTGAGCGTTCTTTAAAAAAAAATACTAAAAGAAAACTGTTTAAAAACTTTTTAAAAAGTTTTCTACAAAACCGTTTAAAAAACTTAAAAAAAACTATTAAAAACATTTTTAAAACACAACAGTGATAAAAAATGTTTTAAACAGTTAAAAAAATGTTTATTGTTTTTAAATTAAAAAATAAAACTGTTAAAAAAAATTTTAATTGTTTAAAAATCGATTTTTTAAATTGTTTAAAAAATCTTCTTTTTTAAAATGTTTAAAAATGCGTTTTTATAAAAGATCTGTTTAAAACGTTTTTTTCTAAACAAAAAAAAAATCTTTAAAAAAAACGTTTAAAAAGCTGTTGGAAAAACTTTTTTTTTAAAGAACTCTTATTAAAAGGTTTTTAAACATTTTTGGAAAAAATGATTATCGTTTTTGTATAAAAAAATAATAATCTTAAAAAAATTATTATTTTTCAAAATATTTTTTTATAAAACTGAGCGTTCTTTAAAAATTTACTAAAAGAAAGTTTTCTACAAAACCGTTTAAAAAACTTAAAAAAAACTATTAGAAACATTTTTGAAAACAACAGTGATAAAAAATGTTTTAAACAGTTTTAAAAAAATGGTTATTGTTTTTAAATTAAAAAAAACTGTTAAAAAAAATTTAATTGTTTAAAAAATGATTATTAAATTGTTTAAAAAACTTTTATTTTTAAAAAATGTTTAAAAATACGTTTTTATAAAAGATCTGTTTAAAACGTTTAAAAAACTGTTGGAAAAACCTTTTTTTTTAAAGAACTCTTATTAAAAGGTTTTTAAACATTTTTGGAAAAATGATTATCGTTTTTGTTATTTTATTTAAAAAAATTGTTTAAAATAAACTTTATATATAAACATAATTTTTTAGGGGTGAAATATGATAATTTCTTAAATAAAATCTTAGGGTGAAAGTAATGGGATCGGGAGAGGGGGGATCGGGGGTCTTCGGTGGCTTCGGTGGTCTCGGGAACACCACTGCGTGGTGGTCGGGATCACCGATCGGGAGTGGGGCTGGGGTACCGACGCCGAGAAGAAAACAACACGGGGAGGTAGCCGTTGGAGTGGGCCCCCCCCCCCACCAACGGTTACTTCCCTTTTTTTTTAAAAAATTTAATTTTTTTTTTAACTTTTTACCACCTCCCACCTATTTAAACCCCACCATTCAACCCCTTTTCACACCAAACTTCTACTTCTTCTCTCTAAATTTTATAAAAACTTCAACCTCTCTCAATATTTTATAAAATCTCCAACTTCCTTTTAATTTTTACCATGTCGAACTTCAACGATTTCTTTTCCAGCTACAACCCTTCCTAAAATAAGTAATTTTAGGAGTTTTTTTTTTTGTAATGTTAGGATTTAATTTTTATTTATAAAATGTATTTGTTTTTATTAATATTTTATTTTAAATATTTTATTATAAAAAAGTGATTGGGGAAATGGGGAAATGGGGAAACCATTACTCACAAATTTGGGAAAAATGGGAAGGGGTGGGGAATGATGAGGTGGCACCAAAAATGGATTGGGGAAATGGGGAAATGGGGAATGTATTACTTTTACCCTTAGGGGAGGAGTACAACAAGTAATTAGGGGGTACGAATAACCTATCCCCTTTATTAAATAAAGCGACAAGCTTTATATTTTTTTGGAACGTCCAACTAAGACTATTTACACACCAGTTGAGCAAATTCTCAGGAAAAACCACCTCCTCTAAAGGCCGGGTGAAAAACCTGTCAGGCTCAGGGATCGAACTTGTGACCTCTCAGTCTCAAGTATTCCCCTCATCACCAATACCATAAGCTTTATATAGCCTTACAATTCTAACAACCACAAAATAAAAAGTAAAGCTGCCTACCTAAAAACTAGGCATACACAATGACCACTAACCTACACCTTCATCTAATTCGGTCAAACTATCATACCAAGTCTTCTCTTATTTAAAACATGTCTAAATTAGCTAAGTGATGCAACTCATGTGACCCGTTTGACCCGTGGAGCTCCGTTTCACGTATCTGATAAAACTCGGTTTAAAACCCGCTAAGATTAAATCCAATATAGTCATCATTATTACATTATACCACCACTATACATATGGCTTTAGCAACGAATTGTTCATAATTAGTTTATAAGGAATTAACCGAGCTCTCTATATGATCTCGACAACCTTTCAACTTTATTTAATTAGTTAATTCGTTCTATGAATTAAGTACAACAATCATAACAATAGGAAAACACTTGAAGCTTTATTTAGATGGATAATAACACACATTAAAAAAAAAAAAAAAAGATATAGAAATCTTGTTACATGATCACTTGAAGCTTTTCAACGTACGCTTTTCAACGTACGCAAGCGATATGAAGTCACACACACATATAATATCGTCATACATACGAATCTAATCGATGTAATTAATAACACTCATACAATTTAACATCCATTTCAAGTCGAAAATATGCAAAACCTTGTATGGCCTCACCACGAATAGTAACGATCCCTCGTGTCATAAAGAAATCACCAGTACCACCAACGACCGAAAAATCCCTAGTCTTCTCAGCGATCAGATCCGCACCCATAATGTTAATCGTACCTTTATGCTCCGTAGAATTGAAAATCAACGTGTAAGCAAACCAAGCATTAAACTCGGCCTTCATATTATAGAAGTAGAATCCCTGAGCCCGAGCCACAGGGGGAGATAAGAGGTGTTGGTCTTTGGTTACGGGATCATTGAACACCACAAGCTTCCCGTAGTTGAAGTTCCCGAGATTTGTGGCATTCGCGCTTGCGGCTGATGTGGCATTTTCGGCATTGGTGCCGTCGTAGAGGATGTCGTGGAAGTGGACCACAAATCTCTTGCAAGGTTTTTTGACGTCTAGAGCAAGTGTGTGCATAATCAGGAGTGAAAAGAAGAAGAAAATAATGCTTTTGTAATATTTTTGTGCCATCGTTACTTACTTTAATTGGTTTTGTGAGTAATGATGAGTTTCTATGTTCCATATATATATAGGAGAAAATGCAACTTGTTTTAGAAAGGGTAGGTAGATAAAACAAAAATAATAAATAAAGAAACAATAGAAAATTAAAAAAATAATAATTCTAAGTTGGTATGGTACGTAACAATTGTTTAGACTCCCCGCATAGTGAAGAGGTCATTTCTAAAGGGAAAATTGCCACAGTGGCCATTGACTATAATTCAATTGGGAGAATAGCCTTTGACTAAGTCTTTTACTAAAATATCAGACCAATAGCAATATGACACGTCAGGTTCTTTTTGTTATATTCGCCAGGTCTATTCTCCATTTCATAGATTCATTCTCCATTTCATAAAATTACACGCCAATTTGAACCACATTCTCCAAACCTATTCGCCATTTTTCATAATAAAATATTCAAAAAAATTGCTATTCTCCAGCCCTATTCTCCCATTATGGGATCTATTCGCCAGTTTTTATTTTTTTATTAAAATATGTTTTAAACTTAAAATTGTATTTTTAACAAGTTAAATTATATATTTTTTCATTTTAAGTTAAATTTTTGTAAATTAGTTCATTTTAATGTTTATATTTTAAACTTAAATATTAATTTAAATTATTGTAAACTTTTAAAAAATTAATTTATAAATTTATCTTACAATTTATTTTATAAAGTTTCTATTATAACAAGTAATTAGTTGAATATTTATTTGAAATTTGATTTTATTTATACTTTTCGTCGCAAACTTTTATAATTAAAAATAAATAACATTTAAAAAAAAGGTTAATTTAGAAAAGGCCCTACATATTTTCCTATATATATATCCCCTCCTCCCATCATCTCAAACCTCAAACACAAAACTTCATCTCAAACCTCATACTCAGCAAAATATTCATCTTAAAACCTCCAACCTCAAACCCATTTCCGTTGACACAAAGTAGTAATATTTAATGAGTGTGTGACGGTGTAGACATTTCTGGTGGAGTCGAGGATAAATATTTTGAAGTTGCCACACCGGCGGAGGCGGAGTGGGTTTTCGAGAAATGATTTTTATGTGTTGCTAGAAACTCTCTTCGTCTCTACCAGTGTTTCAACACATCAAAATCCTTGCTCGAAAACTCCCTTCGTCTCTACCAGTGTTTCAACTCTCAAATTATTCATTGTCTACGACACCGGAAACGTCTACTGCTTCACACGCTCCTAAAATATTAAACTACGTTTTATTGAAGAAGTACTGATTCGGGTATTTTATAAAATATTGTTACTATATTTATGGAACGTCTCTTAATATTAGTCTTAAAATATTACTTTTTTAGTGTAGCGAATTTATTTGGGCGATTTTTTTTTATTTGGCGAATGTACTTTATCGAATAAAATAATTGGACTGTCCTGGCGAATGTACTGCCTGTCCTATGGCGAATGTACTGCCTGTCATATGGCGAATGTACTGCCTGTCCTATGGCGAATGTACTGCCTGTCCTATGGCGAATGTACTGTAGCGAATGGCCACTGTACACTGCAGCGAATATCCACATTCGCTATCTGACACTATTTTCTAATAACTCACATTCGCTATATCAGTTCATATTCGCCGATCCCATTCGCTTAAAGAGTTCATATTCGCTGATTTTCTACATTCGCTGTTGTCATTCGCTAAAAAAAATTAGGTCCCACATGTTTAAAATGTTGTCAGCTTTTGAGTGTATTCTCTAGTTCCATTCGCTATTATGGAGTATATTCGCCAAAATTTTAGTCAAAGGCTATTTTCATTAATTACTTAGTCAATGACCATTCTCCCAATTGAATTATAGTCAATGGCCACTGTGGCAATTTTCCCATTTCTAAATGTTATGTTGCATCAATTTTTTTCTATTGCTTTTCACAAATAGTTTTCGACTTTAATGGTGTTCTTAGTTAGTTCAAACTTCTCTTTATTTCACATCACTATTTTTTTTATTCAATACATTAATTCTTTTTATGTATATAATATCATTTTATCTAAGATTAATTCATTTTATTTATATAATTATTTTATAAATTAATTATTCAAACTTAAATAAATAAATAAAAATAAAAACAATTTGAATTAAAACAAACATAAATTAAAACGTACATTACATTAAAAATAAAACAGACATAAATCAATATTTGAAAATAAAAGACAATACTAGAATAAAACAAACATAGATAATTAGCCTATTGGCCCAAATATGTTCTACGAGATTGTTTCGTAGTGCTTGGTGAGTCTCTTGGCTAGGCACGCCCCTGAATCTTTTAAGTTTTGCTTGAAGTTGTTTTGGTGCTCCATTATTGTAAGCCAGTGGGTCAGGTTTCTGCTTTTCACGACACCAATTACGTTCGTTATCACCTCCATACTCCACAATCATATTATGAAGTATAATGCATGTCTTCATTATATTACCAATTACTGCTAGTGAGCACTTCTTAATGAACTTCATATTATTCCCACCTAGTTTAAAGCACATGAAAGACTCTCTCCACATCCTTTCTTGCAGCTTCTTGCCGTCTTTTGTAGTACTTCATTTTCTCATTGTTATCAGAAGGATGAGAAACTCTTCACCAGAGTTGCACATTGATGATAGATACCATCTGCAAGGTAGTACTCTTTTGTGTACACATTTCTATTCACTTCAAAGGTACATTCGGGAGCATTTCCATTTAAGACTAGGTTAAATAGCGGGGACTGACTGAGTACGTTGATATCAATGTTTGAACTCGCCACTCCAAAGAATGCATGCCAAATCCATCGATCTTGAGATGCAACTGCCACTAGCATAATGGTCAGATGACCATGGCCATCATGATGGTACTGACCTTTCCATGTTTGTTAGATAATTTCTCCAACTCTAGTGCATACAATCAATGCTACCAAGCACTCCAGGAAACCCGTGTTTTGTTGAATGCTTTTTTAATAGCCGATGAATGTCACTTTGAGTTGGTCTTCTAAGATATTCTTCTTCATAAACCTCCACAACAGACTCACAAAACTTGTCTAAACATTGAAGGGCAGTAATTTCACCAATACGTATGTATTCATCACATTCGTCGAGTTTACTGCCATAAGCCAATTGACGAATGACACTTGTGCATTTTTGTCTTGGTGAAAACCCTTTTATACCTGCTACAGGACCTGCATCATATCTCTTTGTGTAAAACACTTATAGTTTTCAAATTTACCGGGTTCATAAATACCTTCCATAATGCGAGTAAATAATTTGATGTTCATCCTGTATCGTCTTCTTAAGAACCATTCGTCATACACGGTTTTGGAGCAAAGTAATTTTCCCACAAGAATTCATCTCCTACTATACGAGATCTGTCTATATCCCTGCGTTTCTTTTTCTGGCGGGAAGAACCAGCCTATTCTTCCAAATCGACGATCTCAAAAAACTGCAAATGCCATATCTTTAACATCGTCTTCTAATAGAATTTCTAACGAGGAAGGAATGGATGACGGAAGTAAGTTGGGATCCATGAAGATTTTAGATAATTTTGGAAATTAGAAACTTTGAAGTGGAAGATGAGTTGGTGTGAAGAAAATATTTGAGGTTGTGTTGTGTATTTATAGGTAAACGCGAGGCCTCGATCCAATGACCTCCAATATTGACCTCAACTGAAATTATTTCATCAACCTGTCTATGTTTGCCTCTAACTGATCTTAATAGGGTATCGTTAACCAATGTTGATCCTAACCGGTTGCAATTGATCCTAACTAAAACTAAATGACTCTAATTAACCCAAATTGACACTAATATTAATTGATCATGATTGCCCTAATTAATCCAAATAGATAATAATTTGTACTAGTGGTTGACCCTCCCGCGCGTTGCGACGGGCAACCCATTTATGATAGAGACCGAATCCTTTACACGCAACCCATTTGTGATAGAGACCGAATCCTTTACACGTAAAGAGAAATTCCAAAATAAATACATAAGTAAAATATAAAAGAGGTATAAAGAAATAACACGAACATGAAGTAAAAGTCTCCTTTTTTTTATGATTTGTTGCCATAGACCATATCCTCCTTCTTGATATGCCTAGATATATGCATATGAAAGACTCTTGGAACCCGCTCAACTCCAACCTCAAAAATGAGAACCAAGTTCATAAACCTGTATGTAACTTTATTAAAACTGAATGTGTTTAATGTATTATTAAGTAGTTTGGGGCTGACAGAGGAACTATATATTATATATGCCAAAGGTAACTATCAGAAATGAATATATATACATACCGGCTGCCTTGAAACAAAGGACATTCCATTAAGAATATTTATTTAAGATGAATCTTGAGCTAGCCCCTGTACATTTCTCTTTTGCTTACTTACCAAGCTTTTTATCTAGTGGTTGAATACTGAAGTTTCACCAGCTTGTGTTTTACCTGCAAATCAATACCAAGCTAGAATAAATACTAATAATAATAATACAATAGCAAAATTCAACTATAAGGAATTTTCTTTAAACATAAAATGTGCTTCACTAAGGAAGAAACTAATAGCCCCAAAAGTAAACATGATCCATAATAACTATCAGGAATTTACAGCACAAAATGTCAATGACCCATAATAAGCGCAACAAAGCATACAAACGAACTTACAGCCCCAAATGTAAACATGCAAAACATAAATTTTTAAAACTGATAAACAACTCATCAGCTTGTAATGTATCACAATCAAGAACAGAATAACAAAACCAAAGAACAACAAACTATAAAAGAAGTAACAAAAGAATACTATTGCCCCCCAAAATCAGTAACTGCAATTATTCAAAAACATGCCTACACGGTATAACAGCAAGAAACAAAGCATAACAACCACGACCTGTAAAATATAAAAGTAATCGTAAGATGAATTAACAAAAGAAAATACGATCGAGAAACCAATAAAGCAAGATTCAAAAACAGTAATGAATTTGTCTTTTTTACTTTATTTCGTGTGTTCAGACCCTTGATGCACCAAGCACTGAAGCTATGAACTGCACACATATCACATTCAATGGTTTCTTTGGTGTCCAAAGTTTTATTTATCAAATTTAGTTTTATTTATCAAATTTCCAAAGTTTTATTTATCAAATTTTAGTGTGTGAACACTTTGACAGTTTCATCAAGCACTCAAGTTATGAACTGACACACATATCATATTCAAAACATAAACATTATCTGATGTACTAAAACTGCCACTTCTGGATGGGCTTTCCAAAAATAAATCATAGGAAAACCAAATTGACATTCTACAATGGTGCACTTATAAACAACAAAGAAGATATAACATAAAGGATAATACCTATGAGATGCCCTTGCTATGAAGCCAAAGAAATAATATCACCTACAAAAAAAATTAACAACTAATCAATTTTTAATGACATACATTATTAGGAAGACAAATTCATTAATTCATAAGCTAATACTAAAGAAATACCTATAATGCACCAAATTGGAAGATTAAACCCGATGGAGATAACTCCAAGACCTGAAATAAGTTGCAGCCAACACATCGTTCAACAATCAGCACCTCCATGGTCTTGGAGCTTGGAACATAAGAAAAAACACAACAAAGACACAAATAGTCCCAACCCAAGAGTAATTTGTCCCAGAGCAGCCATCCATAGTAGAAGCAAAAAGTAAAAGCACAAAAGATAAAATCAGAAAGAAAACAACCATGCAACTTTGGTTTGTAGCCATCGCTTCTTCTATTGAGGCTGATGCACGCAATAGATGTGAAAGGGAGGTGAATACCTGATTTATAATTCGCATATGGAATATCGAACAACGAAATAAGCAGCCGAAGGCAACAAAAATGCAACATATGCACAACAGATATCCGGTATGACGACGAATAGAAGGATCTAGGGTTTGCCATGGCTACGCCTAATTTCTTGATGGGGAAATCTAATTTTCTTCCTGAAGTTCTCAATTCCGTCATCTTCATCACCGCCTCAAGCACCGACGGCTGGATTCGTCTTTGTGGCCGCCGATCTACTCGAATCTGAGCCATGCAACTTCATCGCGATGTCGGGCCATGGTCATAACCCAAGTACATCACCGATCGAACCCTAATCGCCGCCATTCAAGCCCGTTACCATCTGATATGTTCAAAAAGGTGAAAATATGTGATATCCACGGCTCCACGCTATGACAGGAGCAAAAATGTCAAGAAAGTGGTGGTTTAGTCTTACTTCATCATAAAAAATCGGGTGTCGAACGACGAAGCCGCCTCCGGTAGCCTCTCGCTTTAACCCGTCATTATTTACCAGAGTCGGTGATTCGCCAGAGATAAAAAGCTCGCATTGTCGATGGATTGTGTGCGTGAAAGACCCACTGGCCATCAGAGATTCGTTGAGATGGAAGAGATAAAATGTAAACCGGTCTTCAGGTAGAGTGAGAATAAATGTTAAACAAAATGTTATGAGGGACTAAAAATGTAAAGAAACACATAAAGTTGTGACCAATTTAAAACAAATAAAAAGAACACTATTGATCTTCAAAATTTCATTGTATAATAAAATAATTAGGTGATCATCATTAACCAATATTAACACTAATTGCCTATGACTTACATTATTTACTAGTGTTTATCATCGTTGATCAATATTGACATTCCCTTAGTTGGTCAATATTGGCTTTAGTAAAGCTGAATGGTCCTTAATTGATCCTATGAACATTAATATCTCCTAATTTCTTCCGACTCTAATTATCATATGTTTTTGTGCCTTTTGTCATTTTCTGTATTCAAATCCTTTTCGGTAGTTAGTTAGGCATCCAATTATTTATTTTATTAGCTATATTTATAACAATATTGATATTGGTTTAGTATGATTTATTTTTTAATACGAAACATGTATTAGCAACCAAAACAATTTCGGTAGTAATTCTTGCAGAAACATTTATTTCGGAGGCTTATCACTTTTTAAAGTTGATAGAAACATTTATGAGCATTTCTACGACCAAATTAAATTTTATTTTATTTTTCAAAAAACTAACTAATGTACTTGCGACCGAAACAAGTGCGATTGCTATATATGTGACCGCTTTTGCGACCAAATTAGTTTTTTTTTTTTCTATTTTATTATTAGAGAAAATAATGATCATATTGCAACTTAATCAATTATGGTCACTATATTTGCGACCGCTTTTGTGACCAAATCAAACTGTAATTTATTATTTAATTATTTTATAAAATAAACGTCCGGATTTGCATCCGCAATAATTACGGTGGCTATATTTTCGACCGTCTTTGCGACCAAATCATATTTTACTATATTAAAAAATTCATTTGTAACATTAACGACTATACTTGCGACTAAAATAATTATGGTCGCTATATTTACGACCACTTTAACTATCGAAACAACACAGTCGTTATATTTGTGACCGATTTTGTTTCGATCGCTATTTTTACAACCGAAATTGGTTTGGTCGCTAATATAGTTGCTGATTTAGCATCAGTTTTGTCGATCGTAATTTTCGGTTGATTTTACCTCATTTTTAGTAGTGTAAGGATGTGCTATATGTCATGAACACATGCGGAGCTGATCTATAAAAGTTTCTATAGTTACTGGTTATGATTCGGATGTGTTATTAGCCTAAATAACTTTCTTTTCTTTTCAAAAGAGATGTTATGCATAACATGGTAGTTAAATCTAGTTTTGCTAATACTTGTGAGTATGACAATAGGTTGTGGGACTTGTGATACTAGGTATTTTAACGGTAAATCCTATATAAATAGAAGAAGCTATACCCCAGGGCCGGTCTGGATGATTTACGAGCCCTGTTCGAGCTAAATAAACGAGTCCTATTTAAAAATAAAATTACAAGTAGAAAAAGTTTTAAATACGACAAAAAAATAAGTTATAAATAAACATTAATTATAGTTTTAAAATGAAATTCCAAGTATTTAACCGACAAATCATGTACATTCCTAGCTTTATTAATAACAAATTGATTGATCAAGTTTTTATAGTTTATAATATATATAAATTTTTTTAAAAAAAATATGGGCCCATAAAATAATAAGCCATGTTTTGTCACATTTTCCGCACATGCTCAGGACCCCCACTAATTACAGGAAAGATTCTACAACAATTTTCACTTTTAGACTATGTTCTGAGTATGATTTCTCTCTATAATTCAACATCGTTCAATCAATAAAAGCTTTTCTTTGAACCCCCTTTAATTCGTTTCAATCTACATTCTTAATGTTTTAATTTTCAATTTTAATTGAATTCGATCTACTCGGATCACCCGGGGAAATTTGATTCTTCACCAGCCATATATTATTTAAGAAATTATATAATGACCACTAATTATTTTGATTAATATCTTATTTCAGACAGTAAAGTGTAAACGAGAGCGTATTTAAATTAATGTAATGATAATGACTGGTTGCTGTCTTGAAATATTTTGTTTGAGAGTTTACTATTTTTTTGTTTTTTTAGAGTTTACTTTTTGATGTTCTAAAATAAGTTGTCTCGTGCATACGCACGTAGAATAAAAAAAACTAAAATAGCCGTCTTTTCCACGTAGAAACATTTAATATATCCATTATTTTAACACATAGTCAAGTCCAATTAACATGATATATTAGTTTTTTATTTATCATTTTCACATATAAAGTTTACCCCTAGACTAATATAGTATCTTTCTCAGATGCAACTATTTAATACTCATTTTATTCTGAGAAGAAAATTTTATTTTGAGTAAACTTCTATTTTAGTCCTTGACGTTTATTATTTTAATTAATTTTAATTTAAACTTTTTACAATTTTTAATTTGGTGTCTCACATTTCGTTTTATAATCAATTTTGGTCTAAGTATTAGTTTTATTTTAAAATAATCTCTTAGTTGACTTTGTTTAACCCACATTAATGGTATATTTGTCCATTTACATATTCAAAGACAAAAAAAAAATCTTTTTAAAAGAAAACTAATACAAGTAAATAGACAAATATACCCTTAAGGTGGGGTCAAGCAAAGTCACTAAGAGATTATTTTAAAAGAAAACTAATACTTGAACCAAAATTGATTATAAAACGAAATGTGAGACACCAAATTGGAAATTCCAAAAAGTTTGCACTAAAATCAATTAAAATAGCAAATATTAAGGACTAAAATAGAAGTTACTTTTTTATTTTTGATGGATACGCATTGAAGGGCTGATGCACAAGGGTGAGTGACCCTCGACGCCGCATGCCATGTTTCAGAGTCACAAATGATCCTTTATAATACTGCATTAGGCCTTCTCTAACTCTGCCCTTGAGTAGCCGCCCTTAACGCCACCTCAACCGTTTGGCGTGCGGCGCCGAGGCTCACCCTATACCCTTGGGCATCATCCCTTCACTACATGCATATCCGTCAAAAATATAATTTCATTCTCACACAAAAATGGGCATTAAATAGTTGCATGTGAGAACGATGACTATATTAGTCTAGGGGCAAAAATTACATTCGTAAAGAATAGATAAAAAATGATATGTCATGTTATCTGGACTATATGTAAAAATAATATATATATATTAAATGGTTATATGTGAAAAAGATGGCTATATTAGTTTTTTTTAATTCTATTTGACTATGTACAAGACAACTTATTTTAAAACTTCAAAAAGTAAACTCTAAAAAAAAAAGAAGTAAACTCTCAAACAAATTCTAATACGTGATTTATGAATATTTCAAGACATACGAACCACTACCATGTAATTAATAAATTTTTATATAATTATTATTATAGTTTTTAAACATACTTTTGTAAAGTAAAAGAATAAAATATTTTATATTTGTAAATTATGTGTTAAATTAGAAAACGAAATTATTTGTTTAATTCATCATTCATATTTAATTACTAGCTTAAAAACTTTCAACAGGTAAAAGAAACATAAAAATTTGGGTTAAAATCCAGACAAATTAATCATATCAAAAATACCTGGAAAAAATTATGCAAACACAGAGCAACAAATCAAGCTTCAATTGAAATACACCAAAACAACAATGAAGAAATGAATAACCCATCGCAAGCCGTAACAATTGATAACCAAAATAAGTCAAGTATATAAACTATCAAATTGACACAAAAAAAAAAGAGGAACAATTTGAAAGAAAAGCGGACATGAAAAGCCCCGAATCAGCCGTAACGTAAGGGTAACAAACCCTAAAAACCAGAGCAAAGCAAGAGAAGGTAAATGGTGTGCATACCTGAAACGAAAATGAGGCGAATCGAAGGGAAATCACATAAGAAAGGTAGAAGAAAGCAAATCGGAATTTTAAAGACATCAAACTATATAGCAAAGATGGTATAATACACTAGACGTATGGTCATGTGATAGTGCACCAAACCGATATGTCATAGTTCATCTAACATGGACCTCAAAACAATACAAGTGTACGTACCTGACGTATGGTCATGCCTAGGTATAAAAGATTAGAAGATAAGTCATGGATGGATTCGTGTGACAAGTCACTTGACGTATGGTCAGTGGCGGATCCAGAGTTTTTATTGAGCGGGGGCAAAAAAAAAATCGGCTCAAATCAGCAGTAAACTATTGATGTCCAAATCGGCCAGAGAAAAACACCTTAAGGTTATTACTTAATGATATCGAAAAACTACATATTTATTTATTTAGTGATAGAAGAACTTGACAAATATCTTTTGATCAAATGAAGCGCATATAAAAACAAAACAAAAAAAACAATTATAAATTTGTTAGAGTCCAACAAATTCAATAAAACTTGTACTTTATGTATAAAAGGTTGGAAAAAAGTTATGAAATATTATATAAAAATTTGTTTGTGATTAATAACTAGTATTTCTAGGATCCTTATGGTGTTAAGCAGTTAAAAAATCTAATAGTTTAATATGCGTGAGAGAACTTTAAGGTTGTTTTAAACTAAAATTATATATAAAGGGTTTATTTTATAATTTTATTTTAGTTAGAGGGGGTTATATGAAAGACTAATGTTTAAATATAATATTTTAAAAAAAAGTGGTTCTTTCTCTCTCTTCTCTAGTGTTCGTCTTCTTCAAAAGTTTTTGCTAACATCCTCCATTAAAACACATATCTTCACTATCAAATTTCTAACAAGATCAACATTTTCTTTGATTTTTTCTTTTTCTCTCTCGTTCTGGTTGATATGTGTGCGGCCTCTTATCATTTTTTAAAAGGGGCCGACAAAAACATATATAAATTTTCATGTTATGGTGATAAAATTTGAGCGGGTGCCTCGCCCCCCTCTCGGCTACACATGAATCCGCCTCTGCGTATGGTCATCCCTAATCTTCTTGTAACACATCCCACCTCGACACACTAAACTATAGAAATCATAGCATGTCAAGATAGGCATATTATGAAAGGATTTGAAATGAATCGATGATTCCCAATGAGGGATATCACACCTATAAATAGATTATAAATTTACATATTGGTACATCAAATTACAAGAACATACAGATCTATACAACTATTTAATATTAGTTTTAGTATAGTTAATATCCCCCCGCAAGCGAAACGGTGGTGATCCAAGGCAAAGCATGTTTCTAAAGAATTCGAACTGCGGTCTTGAGAGACTTTTCGTAAAAATGTCAGCCACCTGTAGCTTGGTAGGAACAAACTTCGTATATAATTTGCCAGAAGAGACAAGCTCCCGAATGAAGTGATAATCAATGTCAATGTGCTTGGCTCGTTTGTGAGCAACAGGATTTTGAGACAGGAATATGGCACTTTGATTGTCACAAAGTAAAGTGGGACGGCCTGGCAGGAGAGCATGTAACTCACGAAGTAAGTGAGTGACCCAAACAATTTCAGCCGCAGTATTTGCCATTGCCCGATATTCAGATTCGCAGCTTGATCGAGCAACACTTGATTGCTTTTTCGCGCTCCAAGAGACGAGATTGCCCCCAAGAAAGATTGAATATCCATATGTTGATCTTCGTGTCTCAATGCAACGGGCCCAGTCCGCATCTGAGTATCCAAGAATGTTGGAGCAAGTTGCACGGCGAAATGTAAGCCCAAAATCAATGGTACCCTTTACATATCTCAAGATCCGTTTGGCATGTTGGAAGTGAAGGATCGTGGGCTTTTGTAAAAATTGACTCACTTGGTTAACCGCATAAGAGATATCCGGCCGTGTGATGGTTAGATATTGAAGCGCGCCAACTAGAGATCGGTATAATGTAGGATCTTCAAAGGTGTCTCCATGAGTTGAAAAAACAACATTTGCAGCGAGAGGAGTGGCCATAGGTTTGGCATGCAACATGTTGGCTCTTTCTAAAATGTCTTTGGCGTATTTGGTTTGACTAAGGAATAACTTTCCTTGAGATTGAGTCACTTCTAAGCCAAGAAAGTAATTTAAATCGCCCAAGTCTTTAGTGGCAAACTCAGAGTTCAATTTAGAGATGAAAGATGAGATGGTAGTTTCATGGTTGCCAGTAAGGATCAAATCATCAACATAGACTAATAAGTATATGATGCATGTATCTTTCTTGTAAATAAAAAGTGAAGGATCAGCACGACTACAAGAAAAACCACTTTGTGTGAGGAAGGTGCTAAGCCTTTGGAACCAAGCCCGAGGGGCTTGTTTTAGGCCGTATAAGGCTTTGTTTAAGCGACACACATGATTTGGATATTGTGGATCAATGAACCCGGGTGGTTGCTCCATATAAACTTGCTCCTGGAGGCTACCATGTAAGAATGCATTATTTACGTCAAGCTGATGAAGTTTCCAGCCATTAATAACTGCTAGAGAGAGCACAATGCGAATTGTAGCAGCTTTAACTACCGGGCTGAATATTTGAGAGTAGTCTAGTCCGGGTATTTGAGTAAAGCCTTGGGCCACCAAGCGGGCTTTGTGTCTTTCAATTGAACCATCCGAATGATATTTTGTGCGGAATAACCACTTTGAGCCAACCACGTTATTATCTTTTGGTCTAGGGACTGTTAGAGATTTTGTTTTGTTTTTAAGTTTGGGTAGGTTTTGAATAAAGTTGTAAACTACAAGGGTCTTGGTGTAACTTTGTGGTTTATTACCGTTAATGAGCTGTTAGGTTGTTATTAGGAGATTAGCAGCTTATATATGTCGATCGCGTGTGTAATCCCAATCTCAATTCATTCAGTTTCAATACAAATTCATATCTTGTTATCTCGATTTTTCGTTTCAGTTGGTATCAGAGCAACCAGGAGGGTTGCTCCGCCGTGAGAGACAGTCGGAGGTGTTTGATTCTCGCCGGAAAGGGAATCGAAGCCTAATTTCAGACGATCATTCATCCAAATTGATCGGGAATTATGGCCGACGGTGGTGGCAATCCTGGGAACAATCCTAGGCAGGTAATTCGAGATAATTACACGACGATCCCGCTACAGTGCCCTACGCTAACCCCGATGAACTACACAATTTGGTCCGTCAAATTGAAGGCGATCTTCAATGTTCATGGGCTATGGGAGACTGTATGCCCTCCGGAAGGGGCTGAAATTGATTCTAAGAAGGATAGCGCAGCCATAGCCTATCTTTATCAAGCCCTACCGGAAGACATGATTCTTCAGGTGGCAAGACTTGAACATGCCAGCGAGATATGGGCAGCGATCAAGTCAAGGTTCATAGGGGTTGATAGGTTGAAGAAGGCGCGCCTGCAAACAATTAAAAGTGAATATGAAGCCTTGCGGATGAGAGACTCAGAATCAATTGATGAGTTTGTGGCAAGACTGGGGGCAATTTCGTCAAAAGTTTCAGAATTAGGAGAACAAGTAGAAGAATCTGTACTTGTGAGGAAATTGCTTGATAGTGTTCCTAACAGGTTCATTCAAATTGTTGCTTCAATAGAACAGTTTGTGGACCTTGACACTATGAAGTTTCAAGATCTGGTTGGGAGGCTCAAAGCCTTTGAAGAAAGAACTGGAATGATCAAGAAGAAGGAAGCCGGCCAAGAACAAGAACTATTGCTAACATACTCTGAGTGGCAAGCCAGGAATAAGCATTCAAAGGATACTGGTAAGAAGGAGAAAGGTAAATTTCCTAAATCTTATGGCAGTACTAGTGGTAGTAGTTCTAGTATTAATGACAGAGATGATAAAAGTCACAAGAATTCTAAAAACAGTCAATCTAGTAGACCTAAGAAGGATAAGTCTAAGATAAGATGTTTTAAGTGTGACACTCTAGGCCATTATGCTAGTGAATGTCTTAAGGTTAAGGCTAGAAATCAAGAGAGTAATTTGACTCAATCTGATGGGTTAGAGGATGAGCCAACTTTATTGATGATTAGTAGCCAGAATGAACATAGGGAGTTTGTGTTTTTGAATGAATCCAATGTTCTACCAGACAGGTATCACTCAGAAAATAGTGATAGGGAGGTTTGGTATCTTGATAATGGTGCTTCTAACCATATGACTGGTAAGGAGTCCCAGTTTTCTTATCTTGACAAAAATGTTGTAGGAAATGTTAAGTTTGGTGATGGCACTAGTGTAGGAATAAAAGGCAGGGGGTCTATTATTCTAGAGGGTAACAAGAATGAGCAGAGGTTAGTACAAGATGTGTATTTTATACCTAGCTTAAGAAGTAATATACTCAGTCTAGGCCAAGCAACTGAGAATGGTTGCACTGTTAAGATGAAGGATGATGACTTGTGGTTGACTGATAGGAAAGGTAGCTTAATATTGAGGGTTAAAAGGGCTCCAAATAGGCTATATAAAGCTAATCTTAGGACTGGTTCCCCAAAGTGTTTCTTGGCTGGGATTGCTAGTGATGAATGGTTATGGCATGGCAGGCTTGGCCATGTCAACTTTCAGTCTCTAGAAAATATGTGCAAGAAAGAGATAGTCCTAGGATTACCATTAATTGGTCAGGTGACTCAGGTATGTGACTCTTGTATGGCTGGTAAGCAAATAAGAGAGAAATTTCCAAAGGAATCCCATTATGTGTCTAAGCAGTTGTTAGAACTTGTGTCTATAGATCTATGTGGTCCTATTGAACCTGCCACATCAGCAGGGAATAGGTACTATATGCTTATTCTAGATGACTATTCTAAGTATATGTGGGGATATCTACTGCAGAGTAAGGATCAGGCTTTTGAGATGTTTAGAAATTTCAAGTGTGAGATAGAAGGTAAATTAGGCCTTAAAATAAAAGCATTAAGATCTGATAGGGGGGGTGAGTTCACCTCATTGGAATTTAATGACTTTTGCAAATCTAGTGGCATAGAAAGGCTTCTAACTGCTCCCTATTCTCCACAGCAAAATGGAGCTGTAGAAAGGAGGAATAGGTCTATTATGAATATGGTAAGAAGTATGCTTAAGGCAATGTCAATGCCTAATAGGTTTTGGGCTGAGGCTGTAAGACATTCTATCTACATCTTGAATAGGATTTCAACTAAGTCCCTATTAGATAAAACTCCTTATGAAGTGTTGAAAGGTAAGAAGCCTAATATAAGTCATTTAAGGATTTTTGGATGTATAGGACATGTGAAAGTTGTAAAGCCAGGGAGTAAGAAACTTGAGGACAGAAGTAACCCCATGGTTTACTTAGGAGTTCAAGAGGGTTCTAAAGCTAGTAGGATGTTTGATGTTCAGAATGACAAAATTGTCATCAGCAGGGACATTAGATATGAGGAACATAGAAAATGGGATTGGGGAAAGGGTAAAGCTGAGCATATAGAAGTGAGTTCCAGTGTTGAAAATACAGAGTTTGCAAATGAGCTTCTGAGTGAACCTCTAGGTAATGCCAATAATGATGGTGGAACTAGTGAGAGTGAGGCACATGATGATGAGTTTGAGCATCATGATCTAAATGAAAATGATGAGGATCATTACCAACATGATCATCATGAGGTTCAATCGAATCATCAACCAGAACCAGGAGATGACTCTGTGCAGGGTCAATGTAGTCATAGTAATGTATCAGGTGAAGGTGGTCATTTGAGAAAGTCTGGTAGGCAAACAAAGGTTCCAGGGCACTTAAAAGACTTTGTTTTAGATAAAAGGCTTAAACAAAAAGAGAACAGACTTGAGGAACAGGATCAAGTTGAGTTACTTTTAGTGCAGGAAGATGAGCCAGTTTTGTTTAGGGATGCCATTGTTAGTTCTAAGTGGAAGCAAGCAATGAAGGAAGAAATTGATGCTATAGAAAGAAATAATACATGGCATCTAACTGACTTACCTGTAGGATATAAGCCAATAGGACTTAAGTGGCTCTTTAAAATTAAGAAGGATGCTGAGGGTAGAGTGACTAAGTATAAGGCTAGATTAGTTGCAAAAGGGTATGTACAACAGTTTGGAATAGACTATGAGGAGGTATTTGCTCCTGTAGCTAGGATTGAGACCATAAGGGTATTATTGGCATATGCTGCAAAATTAAATTGGAAAGTTTACCATTTAGATGTAAAAGCTGCTTTTCTTCATGGGGATTTGAGGGAAACTGTTTATGTGTGCCAACCTGAGGGTTATGTGAAAAAGGGTCAAGAGAAGAAAGTCTACAAACTTGAAAAGGCTTTGTATGGTCTGAAACAGGCTCCTAGAGCCTGGAATCAGAAGTTAGACCAGGTATTAAAAGACTTAGGATTTCACAGGTGTCAACATGAGCAGGCAGTGTATACTAGGAGAAAAGGTAAATCCATTTTGATCATAGGGGTGTATGTAGATGATTTACTGGTCACAGGTAGTGAGGTGGCAGAAGTTAACAATTTTAAGGAGGAAATGAAAGACAAGTTTCAGATGACTGATCTAGGATTATTGTGCTATTATTTAGGAATTGAGGTTGAACAGAAAGTTGATGGCATAGTAATTAAGCAGGAGTCTTATGCTAAGAAGTTAATAAAACTTGCTGGGTTAGATGAGTGCAATGAGACTAGAATTCCTATGGAGTTTGGCCTAAGACTTAGAAAAGAAGAGGGTGGTGAGGATGTGGAGGCCACAAATTATAGGAGATTGGTTGGGTCATTGAGATACTTAACTCACACTAGGCCTGACTTGTCATACTCAGTTGGTTATGTTAGTAGGTTCATGGAGAAGCCTAAAGTTGCTCATCTCAAAGCTGTGAAGCAAATTATCAGGTATATCAAAGGCACAGCAGGATTTGGAATCAAATATGGAAGGTCTAATGGGCAGGGGCTTATAGGATATTCTGACAGCAATCATTTGGTGGATAGTGATGATGGAAAGAGTACTTCAGGGAATATTTTTTTCTTCAATGGGTCTGCTGTTAGTTGGTATTCTCAAAAACAGAAGATTGTTACTCTAAGCAGTTGTGAAGCTGAGTTTGTTGCAGCAAATGCAGCTGCTTGTCAAGCATTGTGGCTGAATGGTTTGTTAAAGGAAATAACTAAGGAAGATTCAGGTCCTGTGCAGTTAAGAGTTGACAATAAATCTGCTATATCACTCATGAAAAATCCAGTTTTTCATGGGAGGTCAAAACATATTAATCTAAGATATCATTTTATCAGAGAATGTATTGAACAAGATCAAATTCTAGTTGATTTTGTACCAAGCAATGAGCAGAAGGCAGACTTGCTTACAAAGTCTTTGGCTAGAGTAAAATTTGAGGAAATGAGGAGCTTAATTGGAGTAGCAGAATTCAAGAAATGAAGTTGCTATATGCAGTTTTCAGTGTTTGGATTTCTTCAAGATGGGAGCTTCACACACTAGTACATGTAAATCCATGGGATCACTGATGTGCAGTGCTAATGTGGAGTTGTTGTTAAGAAGATGTCCCAGCTGAAATGTTTTGAAGTATGCTACATAATGAGATTGGTCTTAGGGGGGTGAATGTTAGAGATTTTGTTTTGTTTTTAAGTTTGGGTAGGTTTTGAATAAAGTTGTAAACTACAAGGGTCTTGGTGTAACTTTGTGGTTTATTACCGTTAATGAGCTGTTAGGTTGTTATTAGGAGATTAGCAGCTTATATATGTCGATCGCGTGTGTAATCCCAATCTCAATTCATTCAGTTTCAATACAAATTCATATCTTGTTATCTCGATTTTTCGTTTCAGGGACAAGGGTCCATGTCTTGTTATGATGAAGGGCGTGAATTTCTTTTCGCATGGCGGAGACCCAATGGGCATGCTGGGAAGCAACTTTAAATGTTTTAGGATCCGACTGAGCAAAAAGAGCCATATATAGACCATGACATGTCGTGTGAGCAAGATTTGCTTTGTGACGAGGCTTAAAGATTCCCGCCTTCGCTCGAGTTGTCATGTGATGGCCCGTGGGAGGAGGGGCTGACTGAGAAGGAACCGTGGGAATAACACTGGGTGTCGAAACAGCCGGGTGGGACTGGACAGGCTCGGATCCGTCAGATGTTTGAGCTTGATTGGGCTGTGAGGGAGAGCTAGGCTGATCAACACTATTAGTTGGGACTAGCCCAGGTCTGTAATCTTCACATAAGCCACAAGGGCTGTTGACAACTTGTTGCTTTCCTTTATTTTGGGGAGCAATTGAAACGTGGGGTATACCTGTCCAAGAGGGTTCAACAAACATAATTAACTCAGTTAGTTCATGATTTTGAGATAACACATCTTTAGAAAACGGGAAACACATTTCATCGAACTTTGCATGGCGTGTAATGTACACACGTTTCGAACCCGGGTCTAAACAACGAAACCCCTTGTATTGAGTGGCATATCCCATGAAAATGCACGGTAACGATCTTGGTGCAAGTTTATGTTCGGAGTAGTTACGTAGGTAGGGATATACTCTACACCCGAATGTACGAAAATTATTGTAATTCGGAGTTTCACCATAAATATGTTCAAATGGGGACTTGTTTTCAAGAGTTTTAGTCGGAAGACGGTTTATGATATATAGACGGCCGAGCTAAACGCTTCAACCCAATAGGCTGAAGGAATATTGGCATTAAACATCATTGCTAAGCCAGTCTCGACGATGTGACGGTGTTTTCTTTCAACTCGACCGTTTTGTTGAGGGGTGTATGGACAAGAAAGTCGGTGAAATGTTCCATTGTCTGCGAACATCTTTTTAACTTGGTTATTGATAAACTCTGTGCCCCCATCACTTTGAAATATTTTTATTTTTCGCGAGAACTGAGTTTGAGCAAAGTTGATAAAGGTAGATAGGATTTTGGGGAACATATCCTTTGTGTGAAGGGGGTAAAGCCATGTGAATCTAGTGCAATCATCAAGAAAGGCAACATAATATCGATAACCCTCATGAGACGTTATTGGTGAGGGACCCCATAGGTCACAATGGACAATGTCAAGAGGACTAAGAGCCCGTTTCGGATTTAGATCAAACGGTGATTTATGTGCTTTGGACATCTCACAAGATTGACAAATAATTGGTTTGGGCAAAATGGATGTGACATGCACTAATCCGGTTTTATTCAATAATTTAATAACATCGTTGGACACATGTCATAAACGATTGTGCCACATTTCATAAGAGGCTTTATTTATATTAGTAGAGACCGCACTTAGGGCTTGAGCGTCTTGATTCAACACGTAAAGTCCATTTTCACATCGTCCTTGAGCTAGAACCTGTCTCGTTGCTCGGTCCTGAACATAGAAATTTGGTTGAGAAAAAAGTACATCAACATTATTATCCAATGTTAATTTGTTAACAGATAGAAGGTTCCTATGTAAATGTGGTACCACTAGGACATCATTCAAATGAATATTTTTACCAATTATTTTGTGTCCATTATGGGATATGGGTAGAGTTTTACCATCCCCAAATGTTACCTTGCCTTGCCCATTGTAAACAAAAGTGTTATGAATATTACCGGTGTTTTGTGTCATATGATCGGAGGCTCCAGAATCCACATACCAACTAGAATTGTTGGGGTTAACATGGCATTGTGCTTGAAAGGCATTGGCCAAGTGAGCTTCACTCGACGGGTATGAAACATGAGAAGGGCAAGCATTAGCACCATGTCCGTGAAGCCCGCATAACTGACATGGGTCCGGAGTGGGTGACAAGTTTCTGTTATTGCCATTGTTGTGGTTACCCCTGTTGTGACGATTGTTACGACCTCCACGATAATTACGGTAGTTACGATAGTTGCCACGTCCACGGTTATTGCGACGCGGTGGACGGGAATTTTGAGCCACAAATGCCGCTGTAGGATTGTTTTGTCCATGGAGGTCTCGTAAGAGAACCTCATGACTCTCAGCTTGGGCAACTAATTCTTGAAACGAGAGAGGAGGTCGAGCGACACGTGCGGTAGATGTAAAGCTTAAGTATGGGACACCGAGACCCGTGGTGAACCAATACAGTTTGTCGGTGTCCGAAACAGCGTGACCGATAGCAATCAGTTGGTCACAAAGCCCTTTGAAACGACGCCCAAAATCACCGACAGAATCAGCTCCTTTGACAAGAGTCCGAAGTTGATCACGAAGGGTATGAACCCGATCAACCGTGGGGTTGCAGTAGTTGGCTTCAAGAGCTTGCCATATGGAACGGGCAGAGGTAAGACCCACGGTAACGGCCAACGCTTCTTCCAACAGGGACGAGTTGATGAGAATGATGGCGTGGCGATCAGCGTCCATCCAAGATTTGAACAGGGGATTAGGGGATTCCTTACCGTCGGCAGTTTGTGATTCCGGCGGGGCAGATTCAGTGCCATCGATATGCCCAAGAAGGCCTTGGTCAGAAAGGAGGGGAAGAATCTGACTACGCCATAACAGGTAATTCGAGGATGACAGTTTGATGGTTAATGAGTGAAGCGAGGCTGTCATGGAAAGGGAGTTTTCAGAGATTTTGGATGTCGACATAGTAAAGATGCAGAGGACGGGAGAGGAGAAGGGTGAAGGGAAGATGACCGGCTGGAGAAATTAAGGGTAGAGGACCTGAACAGCTGATACCATATGAAAGGATTTGAAATGAATCGATGATTCCCAATGAGGGATATCACACCTATAAATAGATTATAAATTTACATATTGGTACATCAAATTACAAGAACATACAGATCTATACAACTATTTAATATTAGTTTTAGTATAGTTAATACATATCCAATGAGCTATGATGCTAACACACTTGACGTGTAGTCATGCCTAAGCATGTTAGCATCACCACATCACCTCACTAAGCAATGGTCAAAGTTAGCAAGATGACATGGCTTGAAACACTTGAAATAAAACACCAAAACCTCTAACACCAAAGACATGAATGATAATAAATATTTCATACATAGACATACAAAATAAAGGAAAGTAATTGCATGATACATGGTTAAGTCCCATGTTACTTATCATATTGAAATTGAGGTTAGGAACATCTTAGTTCAAAGTGTTAGCTCACCTACAATGATGAGAAGGTTCATAGCTTGATGTTGCTAACTATGGACTTTGTTAAACTTGAGGTTAGGAGCATTTTAGTTCAAAGTGTTAGCTTACCTTCACGGGCACGACCATGTCTGGAATCAGGAAATCTTCTACACGACCGTGGGCCTTGGGAGTATGGTCGTGGAGCAGGCCGGCACGACCATGGTCATTAGGACACACAGCCGTGCTAAATCTTTTAATCATATTTTCTATACTTTTTGTACGTTTGATCTTGCAAAGTTTCAAGGTTTGTAAATTGAAAATAAAGCAATTATGAACATTTTTAAAAACTTCCACAATCATAATCGACCAAAAGAAGGATATCTGATGGACTAATGATGTGTAATTTAGTACACATCATCGGGCGACCCCATGAGCTCTTCTTGGGTTCACCCGTGGTCTTAGATACATATACATTGGACTCCAGGAGCCAAAATAATATATTTAGTATATCACGTATCTCCATACAAACATCGTCCGTGAACAATGTTGACTGATTTAGCACATTTATGTTATTGTTCGAACCTGCGACACCAAAGAAAGCATGCCAAAACCACATTCTTGTGACGCAACTGCCTCGAGTATTACCGTTGGTTTTGGATGATCACCGCGATGATACTGTCCTCTATATTTTTTTAGACAGCTTCTCAATTCCCAATGCATACAATTGATGCTACCGATAATGTCAGGGAGGCCATTTCTTTCTAAATGGGCCTCATATAAAAGAGCAAGATCATGGCTAGTCGGTGAACGTAAAAATTCATCTATATAAAGTCTAATTATAGCATCACAAAAGTAGTGTAAGCATTCACGTGATGTTCTTTTGGACATTTCTAAAAATTCATCGTATTCGTCAGGCACGTTACCGCGGTTGCCAATTGACGAATAGCTACCGTACATTTCTGTAAAGCAGTGAAACTTGGACGCCCCCTCTCTTCGACACGAAACGTAAACCACTCGAAGTTACTCTCAATATCATGCAAAATACGATTAAACAATCTTTTAGACATTCGAAATCTATCACTAAAAATACCTTCGTGGAAACGTGGCTCGTCGGCGAAATATAGCTCAATAAAACGATCATGACTTGCTCTACGATCTCGATAAAATACTCATCCTTGTGCTCTTCTCTCGAGATTCTTCGTCTAAAACAACACGATAACATAGATTCATGAAACTCATCGCGTCATTGTTTGAATCGCTCGAACTACTAGACGAAGTCATAAGCTCGGGTGAGATTCTATACCGTGGGCGAGGGCGATTCATGTTTTTTGAGAGAAAGAAAGTAGATGTTTTTTTTAGGAGAAGAATATGTATAATATTTGTTGGGTATAGAGGGATTTATATAATGTTTGAATTGATTTAAAAAAAAAATAAAGTTCAAAACGGTCAAAAAATGACTGTTGAACGGTCACTTGTTCTCGGCATCCATCTGTGATTAAATGCCGAAAAACCAACCCCAACATGCCGATGCCGATGAGAAGGGGGGGGGGTATACTCGCCGAAATCGGCATGGTTGGTGCCGAGTAGGGGTGTTCAAAACCGGATATCCGAAAATTCGGATAGTTGATTTATAGTATCCGAATCCGTATCCGAAATTTCGGATATCCAAAATTCGGATATCCGAACTTTCGGATACGGATTCAGATATTTTAACGGATATCCGAAATTTTAAACCATTCTAAGATTTGATCCTTTTCAACTAAACATCTAAACACAGATTCAAATATTCATATTGATTTGATCATTTTCAAGCAAACCTCTCGTTTCAGATTTCAGCAAACTAAAGGATATCTATCACGAGATATAGAAACAAATAACTACATATTTGGAATTGAGACAACCATTACAACACTAACCCAAAATTCATGAAACAATTTGATTCATTTCGGAGAGAACTGAGTTTTAAAATAAATAGAACTGAAAAAGGGGACAAAGAAACAAGAATTTGCCTAAGAACAGACTAGCCAAGAGTCGATCATTTCCCTCTGTCAAAAACACATATTTCAATCGGATGCTTGCGAAGATGCTCGGGAGGATCGTTGTCAACTTGTTCCGAATGAAGACGACGGGTTTTAAACTCACAGTGGATCTTGGTGATGCAGAGTGCCAACCGAAAACGATGGATGCTTACGATGATCGACTGTTGACTTGTTCCTGAGGGGCTGTCGATTGGGAGTTAGTGGTCAGAGAGCTAATGCGTCTGCGTTTTCTTGAAGTGGCTGTAAATTGGGAATTAGGGTTCTGAACTTTGATGAAGGATAAATTTTGTTAGCCTTTCATTTGGGATATACGTTTTTTTGACGGTCAATATCGAAAAATATTTGGGATATACATATTAATACTCAGATAGTCATCTGCTAATTATTAATATTTAGTATGCATTTGGAATAACATATATGTATATACATATATATTAATTATTTAATAATTTTATAAAATATTTCGGATATTTTCGGATATCTGAATATCCGAAATTTTTCGAAACACTATCCGAATCCGAATCCGAATTTTCGGATATCCGAAATTCGGATATCCAAAATTTCGGATATTTTTGGATTCGGATTTTCGGATATTTCGGGTTCGGTTTCGGATTCGGATATTTTTGAACACCCCTAGTGCCGAGAGTATGCCGATGGTGGCGACATGTATACCGCCCACCCTAAGTAGTTCATTTTATGAATCAAGTATAATAATCATAGTCTTAGTCTTTAATAAAACACGTACAATAGGAAAAACAGCCAAATAACATAAAAGAAAAAAACATTGTGATTTAAACGGATGATAACTTACTAAGATACAGAAATTAAATTATGTTACATCGATCAACTGAGTTTAGCAACATTCGGTACTACCATACACCACACACAAACACCGGAACCTTATCTAATTAATAACACTCATACAACTTGATATCCATTTCAAGTCGAAAATAGAAAAAACCTTGCACGTTATCGGTACGAATAGTAACGATCCCTCGTGTCATAAAGAAATCTCCAGTACCACCAACGACCGAAAAATCCCTAGTCTTCTCACCCATCAGATCCGCACCCATAATGTTAATCGTACCTTTATGCTCTGTAGAATTGAAAATCAACGTGTATGAAAACCAAGCGTTATACTCAGTCTTCATATCGTAGAAGTAAAATCCCTGAGCTCGGGCCACAGGAGGAGATAAGAGGTGGTGGTCTTTGGTTACGGGATCATCAAACACCACAAGCATCCCATGCTCGAAATTCCCGAGATTTGTATGGTTCGTGACCGTGGCTGATGTGGCATTGGCGGCATCGGTGCCGTCGTAGAGGATGTCGTGGTAGTAGAGCACAAATCTCTTGCAGGGTTTATTAGCGTCTAGTTTCTTTGGGTAAGCAAGAGTGTGCATGATGAGGAGTGAAAAGAAGACGAAAATAATGTATTTGTAAAACATATGTGCCATTGGTGGTACTTTGATTTGGTGTGTAACGAGTTTCTTTGGTCGATATATATATAGTAACAACAAAATATTCTAATTGAATTCTTGTGTAGCTAAAAATTGTGGTGTAAAACAAAGCCACCTTTGGGTATGTTGTAATGTGGATATACCCTCACAAAATCCAAAACACACCAAATTTTTTTCATATGATCCAAATTTCAAAACTATTATTTAAGAGATAGTATAATCACGATTAATTCTTTTGAAATCAGAAAATAACTCTTACCTATGTCGCTTTTGTTCATCATATGATATTTAAAACAATAATTGAAAAGGAAATTTTTGATCTATCTTAATTTTAATAAAGTAATAAAATTGTTTTCACATGTCGTCTTTTTAAGGTGTCCACATCAGCACTGCCACATAGCAATACAAGATTAAATTATCAATTTAGTAAATTATCAATTAAGACTAACTAGTTTTTGATACCCGTGCCACGCACGGGCGGATTTTTAAAAAATTAATACCTATAGTAACATATTATAATAAATATAATTCGATAATTGAAATTAAAGAAAAAAATTAACATTGGAGAATGAAAAAAAAGTTACAAATTTGAAATTCAGACTTATAAACAACATTTAATGTTTTGTTTGTTACTTTTCCGTCTTTATCCAATATGAGATGCCTGCCTTAACCTCTTTAGAGATTTGCCTGTCTCGAGTCTCCTACACTTGAATTTGAGTTTTCTGGTGCAAATACCCGCCTTAACCTCTTGAGACATTTACCACGAATGTCAAGATTTAGCTGCAAGAAAGTATACATAAAAAAGGATTTGAAAGGGAACGATCATCCAAGTATTCAATTGTGTTCATTAAGACCACCCATATTTTGAAACTTCTTTGTGCCAAAGTGAGTATCCAGCTCTATAATATAAAAAACATGAAATGAATTATAACATAAAACTAAATTCAAACGGGTACTCAAATTTCGTTGATTCTTCATCCATTTGTTCCTTATCCTGATGACCATACTTAATATTATGGTAGTCCAATAACAGTTGAGATGGTAATTTTGACCAGTTGATTTTGAAATAGGATTTTGGTTAGACTCTATATCTAACATGTCAAGTTGGATAAATTCTAAATATTAGTAAAATGCTCACATCTTAAATCTCTACAATAAAAATAAAATAGATTACCACGTTAATAAAGTAGTTACTTAATCGTGTTTGTAATATCATACAATAATTATTCCTAAAGTTCAAAAAAGAACAGGACTAATATGCGAGTGGGTCAGCCTAACCTGGCCTGTATAAAAAACTACTTTTTCAAAAAACTACTTTTTCGACCCGTTACCCAATCCACCCAAATCACTCGTCCAATCCCAAATACAACAATAGAACCCGTATGCTATTTGAAGTCTTCAACGACGACCCCAAAAACAAAATAAGCATTCACAACGCCATTCAAGATTACATTTTCTATAGTGATTTGAGAACAATTCAAACACATCAAAAAACCACAAAAACCCATATATAACACGATGAAATGCCCCCAACTTTCACTTGTGGGATTCAGCTTCCACCACACTACTGACTGAAGCCAATTTCTATATGGAACTAATTGATGCATAAAGAACAAAATTGATAGAAAAACTTGAAGCAATAATGTAAACTTACTTGTTTCTAGTATATCCCTATATAACATTGCCGTCAACCAAAAATTTCCTTAAATGTGTGGCAATCAATTCAACAACCTTGTATACACCTGAAGATTCCCCTTGTACCTCCACAACACTATCATCAAAATAGCAGTGCATATCAAGAGCATAATGAACTATTACACCATTCAAAGCATGTTACATAATTCTAATTTATAATATTTCAGAGTTACTAAATAGCCTAAACATGTTAATTGTTTGTACATTAGAAGCAATATATCAATAACCAAATACAAATGCTAGTCACAAACAGTGAGTAGAGAAAATTCCTTTAAACATAAATATCACGTGTGGAAGTACAAAACAACAACTATTATGGTTTTCACAACTCAAGACACCATTATACTTTTTAAACTATGTAATACCTCATTTGATTATGTTGAATATTAGGCAGGTTTAAAAGAATAATAACAATAATATAAAAGTAACTTAAATTAAGGATATAATTTTAATGAAAGAGAACCTCATGTTAAACATCAGAACCTAAAAGTATAAGTTCCAATGACAAATAATAGAGGTTTTTTTATAAGAAAAAAATGGATGACACAATCGTCTCATGCCTATATCTACAAAATCTAATATGGGTAATAAAGGTTTTCTTGTGAAAATGTTACTTGATGTTTTCATCATAAAATTTGTGTATACACATGAAAATTAGTACTTAAATCCAGAGTGAATACTTGATTAGATACAGGTAGAGCATCATATTAATAAATCGATTCATACACCTTAAGCCTACCAAATAGTTCTTATCATAATGTGATCTGATTAGGCAGAACTAAATTAAATTATATCAACCAATTCAAAAACATAAACACACACTTTAGTACTTTTGTGTTAATCACATCCATTTAATATTGTTCGAATTGCAAAATCTCCAAAAAGAAAAAAACAAAAAACATTTTGTTACTAAACTGAATAAACCAAGAAAAAAAAAGTTGAAGTCTTACCTAAAATGTATTGTTTTTTGGATTGCTGTCTACATATATGGACCGTTATCAAGTCTTTCATTTTTTAGCTACCCATCCCCCCTTCAGCAAACCTGTTGAAAAGTATCAAAACAATGCACCACCAAACATCAAAACGATCAATAACTTTCCATAGCCTCCCTAAATAATTCCTTAGGAGCTGCAGTTGAAAAGTATAATAAAGTTATCAAACTCATAAGAAAAAGGAGACTGAAAATCCATCGTCATTTTGCATTTTAAACCTTACCTGGTAACCCTGTAAATCTCTCATATTGTTCATACGCCTGCCCTATAAACATCTCCACCATGTTACAGTTAAGGCTCCACCATGTTACAGTTAAGGCTCCACATTCTCTTGCTTTCCAAAGTAATATGGTAATTTTTGGTGTGTAAATAACATCAAATACCAATGCATGACTCCAAAGCTTTCTGCCAAAAAAAGAAAAAAGAAAAAAATGAACTCGAGCACAAAGCATTATAATATAAAATAAGATCTACAAAATATAGATAAACAAACCTTAAAATAAGAGTGTCGTCAATGTTTCGCTGCATACCAATTAAAGTAGTGTTTGCAAGTATCATATCATTTTCGAGTCTGAAAGTTTTCAAAGCAGCAAGTCTACCAATTATCTCAGCAAGTTCTCTAGCACGATCAATGCAGAAATTAAAAAAAACAATAAATAACAATAATTAAGCAGTCAAATTTGTTCAAGGGGTGTTTGATTTGCCTTTTGCAACTGTTTATCTAGTTATCATAATTTCAACTATTCCATTATCACCCTAAAAAAAACCAGACTACAATTAGAGTCACAGTGAGTCAATGATCAGCTTCATATAGCTTTAGGAAAACTGATACTTAACAGTAAACTAATGTTACTTAACTTTTTTCTTTCAACCTAATGTAAGTGTTTTTTTCTTATATAAAATCAACATTGATAACTTCTTACCAACCATTGATTATGAATAGGAAAAAGATAGAAAAACAAATCATTTAGACAAATCGGTAACTGCAAGGCAGCAAAACAAATGATGATTTAGGAGGGCACAATTGTAGTCAAAAGAAAGACAAATTACAGATAAATAAAACATGAAACGAATCGGATCTGTAGAATGAATACCTGTGAGGCAGAGCAAACCATAATCTGTATAAACATTTGATCAAAACAAAAGAAATCACAGCTTAGTTCAAAATTGAAGACAAAATCGAAGAGGAAATAGAAAACAAAAATACAAACCTGTTGCAGGAACACCAGCTCTTGTTGTTCACCTTCTTCACCACCTATAAACATTATACGCCCTTGATTAAGCCATAATTTCAACCTAATATTTATTGTCTTGAAGGATCGAAAAAAGGATGGCTTCTAACGCCTGAATTCCCATCTCTTGCTCCTGTAAATGGTCTGCACATTTTCAGTTAATGACAGTAATTCAATATCCTTTCTCTTTGTTTTACCAATTCAAAAACCATGCCAGCCAACTTCAAATTTATATACCTATGCCCCAAAGCTCGTTAACAATGATAACCTCGAAGATTAATTATGCCGATGAAGGTTGAAGAAGATGAAGGATTCGATAGAGAAGTGATTACCTAAATCGATGGATCGATTCTGTCTGAATTCCGATTGCAGTAGATGATTGATGAGATTGAAGGTCATTGATGAGAGATAATCGATGAATCGATGAAGATGATTGAAACAATTTACCTCGAAGTGATGTGTTGATCGGAGACCTGGAACTGCAGAGACGATGAAGAAAACCAACCAGACTGAAATCATCACATGAAGATCTTTCAGGCTTGAATCGAATAAACAGGGGAAAAGGATGGAGATTCTTCGAACCGGCAGGGGAGAAAGAAAAGACTGAATGTGATTTTGGGGATATGACGGCTATATTAGGGTTTGATATACATCTCCCTAATTGTCTACCGAAATGCAAGCCGGGTCGGGTATTCAAAGAAATTATACCCGCGCGTCACATAAGAGATCCGCATATGATTTTAGTGTGTGGTGATTTAGGCGGGAATTTGATGCTGAGGAGGGCTGTGGTGATGCCACCTCAGCATCCATCTTTTCTTTTATATAGTATATAGAAGATAGATAGATATAGATATAGATATAGATATAGATAGATAGATAGATTACCAATTTTATCTAAATTAAATTTTCATCTAAAAAAATGGCAAACATAATGTAGATTTGATAAATTACTCAATAGTTTGAGTCTTTTAAAGAAACAAATCAAGAATTTATCATCTTTAATGTATTAAATTATCAATTAATAATTTATAATGAATTATGTCATTTATAATTTTTAAATTTCTCAATCATTTTTTTTATATTTAGCTAATATTATGAACCTAAATTAAATTCGTGTAGTACATGGGTTCTAACCTAGTACCTAATAAATAGGTAAATTATATCGTCAAGTATTACGATTCTATCTTTTTAGAATTTTATCTTTGTTTGTGATTCCTTTTTGTTTTTGAGATTAATGCTTTATTATTTAATTTTGTTTTCGTTTCTTTTCGTTTTGAGTATTATCACTTTATTATTTACTCTCATACAGATTGTTTATACACCGACCCCACTGACCTCTCATCTCTCCGTTGGTAGCGATTTGGGTTCCAATTTGGTTTTTGATTTGGGGATTTGGTTTCCGATTTAGGGTTCCGATTTGAGTTCTGATTGGTTTGTTTATGCCCTAAGTCAAAAAAACCCTACGTTTAGCATAAAGTTCCTCTATCATTTAACATGATTGAGTAACTTCAATTTTAAAAACCAGTTTAATTAGCGGTCTGGTTCCGGGTTTCGGCCAGTTAAACCGTAAAAATCACTAAGTCAAAAATTAGTCCGGAAATAAACTAAACAAGACACACCCGAACCGGCTTAGCCTACGATTGCCGGTTTAACCAGACAAATCGACCGGTTCAAAGCGAGTTTTAAAACATTTGTTAAGGGTTTAAATCTTAGAAAGTACAAGAATGATGGTATTACACACATTTAACCGGCACAAGATGGCCCACGGCATCCCCGCGCTCACGGGACCTACACATGGTCTTCGTCCCTTCGAAACACCAACATATGTTGGACTCAGGATCCGAAAGCTTTAATATCCAATGGGCTATGCCCAGATCAAGTGGGCCAAATAAGACCATGTAAACCTGCGCCTAAATTCTACAAACCAACTCTTTCTTGTCCGTTGTTTCGATTCGTCCATTTTTTCCGATATTTTCCTGTCACTATTGAAATCCTGTGCGTACTAACTGAAAATTGTATAAAGGGAGAAACCGTTACATCAAATGTATACACCTGTAATATACCTATAGGCTATAGATAGAGAAACATATATACACACTAGATCGAAAATTTCTGTCCCCTAGAAACCTGAAATTATATTGTACACATGCATATACGTATAAAGGAACGGATGATAGAGGCCGAATTGATTTTATAGAAATCGAGGAGGAAAATTCCATTCAGAATCGATGAAATATTTCTGATCAATAACCGAATTTATCACATATTTTGCCTTTTTGGATCATTTAGTTTGAAGAAACTGAAGATATACGCTTTCTCGATCACGCTTTGCATCTTAAGTAAGTTTCGTTATATTTGGATCGTAGATTACATCCGTTTGTCTCGAGTTTTGACAAATTTTGCTTGGAAAACAGAAATTAGGGTTTGAAATTGAGAAACGATGGAAGGACGTGCGTTTGTGTCCGCGTTGAGTGTAGGAATAGGGATAGGGGTCGGGCTTGGAGTGGGGAGGACCGTGAATCGTTTGACCAGCGGTTCTGATTCGTCCGCGAACGCTATCACGCCACAAATAATGGAGCGTGAGATCCTTAGTTTGATTATGGATGGGAGAGATAGCAATGTTACTTTCTATGAATTTCCATATTACCTCAGGTAACACAATCCCCATGCATTTTGTTTTTATCTCGTTTACTAATGTTTTGGAATGTCTAAATTGGTAGAATATTAGGAGCAAACATTGTCTCTGTCCTTTCTTTATCTAGGGAAGAATTTTCATAGACTTATAACAATGTTTGCTCGTAATATTGTACCATTATGGTTATTATATGTGAAATTAACCTTTCACTAATTGTAGAAATTCATCAAGACTGTTTCTATCTTGAAGGTGTCAGATTTAGAAATGTGGTTTTAATCTGGGATGACAGAGAGTTATGTTAGAACTATGCAGCAATCTAACTCGTTTGAGTTCTTGTATTTACATTCTTATATGGTGATCGTTTAACAGTGAGCAGACAAGGACCTTACTTACAAGTGCTGCCTTTGTTTATTTAAAGAATATCGATTTTTCTAAGCACACAAGGAACCTTGCTCCTGCTAGCCGAACTATATTGTTATCAGGACCTGCTGGTTGGTTGTTTCGTGTTGTTCTAATTGTCTTGCTTAAATGTAGATCGTAATTCTTTCCTAAATTTGTTGCTTGTTGTGGATTTTGAAGAACTTTATCAGCAAATGCTTGCTAAAGCCTTGGCTCATTATTTTGATGCCAAGCTGTTATTGCTGGATGTTACAGATTTTTCACTTAAGGTGAGTGTCAATGAATAATCTTTAAAATATGTATCTTCACTAATCTTGTTTATTGTTTGTATCAGCTCCAAAGCAGATATGGAGCTTCTACTAAAACAAATGTAAGCATTTTGTCTAATTCATAACCTCTTATTTTTTGGATTGGATTACGTGTAATCTTATTTAAATCTTCTTCTGTTTATCAATGGACTGGATAAGCTGCCACATTTGGAAATGAAGAAGTGAGGTTTATGTTAATTACTGGATTTACTAATACGCTATTTTTCTAGTCCTTGAAAAGGTCTATATCAGAAACAAGTTTATGGAGAATGTCTGGCTTATTCGAATCAGGACTGTCTGCGATTCAACCCAAACCAGAAAGAAGAGGTATTTAAGTTCATTTGTTAAGATTATAATATCCGTGTGCAGTGGTATTTACTATTTACTATTTAAGCTCATATGTTAACTTCATCTCTATATAAGAAAGTCTCATGCTACACAAGCCCACTTGATATAAAACTATATAAGAAAATGCCTTAAGTTGGATAATCATAATATTATTTCATGGTTATGTGTTTTGGCTTGTCTTTTATTTTTCTGTTTTGACATTCCATAGCTGTTCTGCAGGGGGCTTACGTAGGCAAAGCAGTGTTGCTGATTTTGGATCAAAGTAAGAAAATAATACCCTTAGCTGTTGATTGGAATATTGTGCATCCCGCATATTGGTGGTTATGTTCTATTTTGCCCATCTTAACTGCAGGGGACCTGATGCTCTCCAGAATCCCCCAAACCTTAGGAGAAATGCATCTACTGCAGCTAATATGAATGAGATGGCTTCAAACTATGCTCCAGCAAATCCAGGTAAAAAGCCATAAAAATTTAATGGTACTAACTAAATGGGATCTTCATAGGGAAAATGTTATCGTTGGTTTGGGGTACTATATTCAGCTTGGTACTTTGGTACTAGATGCTGTCTTTAAAACCAGCAAATGCTTTTTGTAAAACAGAATAGCATTTTGAAAGTTCCCTTTAGAGTTCCATTTTACACAGAAGTCTTAAAACATATGGTTATTTTTGCTTTTGGTATGTTATGACAATGCCTTCTTCTCAGCTCCACTTAGGCGCACAAGCAGCTGGTCTTTCGATGAAAAGCTTTTTGTGCAGACCCTATACAAGGTATCATGTCTTGTTTTTACTTTCCTTTTCTGTAAAAGTAGGGTTGACAAATTTGAACCGTTTACTTATGAATGTGTGGATTTCTGTTGTGTTTTGTTCCAAATGTACCAAATTAGACAAATGAGAAAAAGCAAAAAAAGAACGGGTCAAATGGGTTGAACAGGTACAACAACTTGAAAGCCGACCAAAATCTATTTCTATGCATACAGCTTCTTTAATTTTTGTTATTTAAAAAAATTATTATTTTACCAAACTGACAATATTGTTTTTGTGAATCGTACTTCACGTGCTAATCAGTTGTAGAAAAATAAAAAAAGAACACAAATATTTGTTGGTCAAGCGAACCTGATCCAACCTGCAAGTTGTCCCAAAAAACGATTTGTTCCAACCCGAACATGTTTTGATTTGTTACCGACCAGCCTATCTTGCCGCCTCTAGGTACCAGGTTAAACTGGTTTAATCCCCTGGGTGCTCTGTGAGAATTTATATCATGAACATGTATTTTTCCTATGCTTGTAGGTTCTTACTAACACGTCGAACAACAGTCCTATTGTGTTGTATCTTAGAGATGTTGAGAAGTTCCTAGGAAAATCACAAAGGATAAATACCTTATTCCAGAAAATGCTGAAAAAATTATCTGGACCAATACTAATTATAGGGTCACAAGTTGCGACTCTTGATACATACTACAATGTAGTAGACGAGAGGATTACCTCTGTCTTTCCATACACCATTGATATCAAACCTCCTGAGCAAGAAGACCATCTCGTTAGTTGGAAGAACCAGTTGCAAGAAGACATGAAGATGATCCAGTTTCAAGATAACAGAAATCATATTAGTGAAGTTCTCGCAGCTAATGATCTTGAATGCGATGATCTTGCTTCTATATGCGTATCTGACACAATTGTTCTCAGCAAATATATTGACGAAGTTGTGGTATCAGCAATTTCTCACCATCTGACAAGTACTAAGAATCCTGATTACAGAAATGGAAGACTAGTCATTTCTGCTGCAAGGTCTGTTTATCAGTGTATTATTGAATACTGGTTGACTAATGTTTGTTTGTTGCTAACCTATTGTCTTGAAATGGAGCAGTTTGGCCCATGGATTGGATTTGTTCCATGAAGGTAGATCTGTAAAAAGTCCCTCGAAGAAGGTTAGATCTTTATTTGTGTAATTTTGACGACGGTTAGAAATGGGAATATCATTTTGATTATGGGCATTATTATACGTTAATTACAGGATATGACTGGGACAGGTGCTGTTGCTTCGAAACCAGAAACCGCAGCTCCTACTGAAGCAGAAGCATCAGCCCCTAAGAATGCTGATAATGCTGCTCCCCCACCAGAAAAAGCTCCAGTAAGTACAACATTCTCAAAATTTTCTTGTATACTAGATGCTAGAAGTTGCAAAATGGGCGGGCCCAAAGGGTCATGCCATGTCGTGTTGACTCGAGACACTATCTATTCCATCCAATTAGTTTCGTGATTTCTATTTAAACTACACTAGCACCATTTGATCTCATAAAAAATCAAATAAAATATAAGTTTTCGCCCTTATTTTCTCACTAATTTTTTATTTCAGGAAGTACCAGACAATGAATTTGAGAAACGCATAAGGCCAGAAGTCATACCAGCACATGAAGTTGGTGTAAGTTTTGCTGACATCGGTGCGTTAAAGGAGATCAAAGAGTCACTTCAAGAACTAGTAATGCTACCTCTAAGAAGACCAGACTTATTTGTGGGAGGACTTTTAAAACCATGTAGAGGAATATTACTATTTGGCCCTCCTGGAACTGGAAAAACTATGCTAGCTAAGGCCATTGCTAATGAAGCGGGAGCAAGTTTCATTAACGTTTCTATGTCTACTATCACTTCAAAGTGGTTTGGTGAAGATGAAAAGAATGTTCGAGCTTTGTTCACTCTTGCAGCTAAGGTCTCACCAACTATAATATTTGTGGATGAGGTTGATAGCATGCTGGGTTCACGATCAAAAGGTGGAGAGCATGAAGCTATGAGAAAGATTAAGAATGAGTTTATGACTCATTGGGATGGACTATTATCCACAAAACAAATTCTTGTTCTTGCTGCAACTAATAGACCATTTGACCTTGATGAAGCAATTATTAGGCGTTTTGAAAGAAGGTAATCTTTTAAACTATGTCTAATGGTAAACTCGAAAACAAAGTTGAAAATGGAACATGTCAAATGGGTTAAACTAGTGCAAAGTGCCCCAAAGTATATTCAGATTCTTACAGACTTAAATCATTTTATAAAAAAGTATTGAATTTTAATAATGTTTTTGTTATATCATATTTACATAATTCAAGTGTAAGGGACAAAAAATGTTTGTGGGTCAAACCCGGCCTGACCCCCCATTTCATTTGTAAAATACCAATTCTGACCCGAACCGCCCAACCAGCCCTTTTTGCCACTTGTAGCAACAGAAGTATGTGATTGAGGTTTTATTTGGTGAATAGGATAATGGTTGGGCTACCATCTGTAGAGCAGAGGGAAATGATCATGAGAACTCTTTTAGCCAAAGAAAGTGTCGTTGAAGGGTTGGACTTTAGAGAGCTTGCCAACATGACAGATGGATTTAGTGGAAGTGATTTGAAGGTAGTATTCTCTTCTTTATAAATGATTAAAGATGATCCAAACTTGGAATTAACAAAGGTAATTGTTGAGAATACAGAATTTGTGTACAACTGCGGCTTATCGACCTGTTAGAGAGTTGATTCAACAAGAGAGAAAAAAGGATATTGTAAGTATTGTACCTCACCTAAATTAGTTAATTATCTTTCACGCATACCATTTATTTGTTTTTTGCTTCATTGCTTTGAGTGTTTGAAAAATGTTCTTTGTCCATTACAGGCGAAAAAAATCCAAGCTGAGAGTGGTATGCAAACCTCTGAAGAACCTAAAGAACAGCGGGTGATAACTATCAGGCCGCTTAACTTGAAAGACTTCAGAGAAGCTAAAAACCAGGTTCTCACTCTGTTTGTGCACATATATAGGAACAGGGAGATGTTCAAATAAGAATTCATAGTAAAATGGGAACCAGAGAAACCACTTTTTAGCCCTTGGATCATATTTTATTGGATGATTGAGATCCCCTCTATTGTGTCTCTTCCACTTCATGAATAGCACTGTCCCCTCCTTTTGTTCTCTCTATGATCAAAAGGCCAAAAATGGTTCTCATTTGATCCCATGCCTACAGGAATATATATAATAAACAACATGATTTGTACAATTGTACTAGACTATATTAGATGGAAGATATATTGATTCCTTTTTTCGTGAAATTCATTACAGGTGGCAGCTAGTTTTGCAGCCGAAGGCTCAATAATGAGCGAACTGAAGCAATGGAATGATCAATATGGTGAGGGAGGTTCGAGGAAAAAAGAGCAGTTATCTTACTTTTTGTAAGTATCATTACACCCTAATTAAACCTCTACACTTGTCTTCATAATAAATAACAAAGACCACCTACAGTCCCAAACATATATAACATGAACAAACTTAATTCTTAGCAACTCATGTACCCGCTAACACACGGTTAACCACACTGCATCAAAACATTGGGTCAGTCAGGTGTATGATTAGGAAGTACAAGAAAGACCCTTTTTAGGGCAACTGTGTTGTGTAATTATTAATTTTTTTTTTCTTTTTTCTATTTGTTACATGAAAATACAGAATGTAACACTTTTGTTTGTTGTGTATACTGTAAACTGATAATTATTTTCCTGTGGTATATATCTTAATGTTCTTAATTCTTATGGTCACTCACATTTGGGAATTGTTGAAAAATAACTCATTAGGTTTTTAATACCATCACCATAATTAAATAAAATCTATAGAAACCGCTACTTTCATACCAAAATTATGAATCAGACAAGATGGCAACAACAGTTGTATCAGGTCCATGCCTCCATGGGTTCACAAAATCAATCCAGCAACATATATGTAAGTTTAAAGCCAGTAATGGTAACTGTCACAACCACTTAAACCATAAACTTCTAACCAATCAGTCCAAATGTAGCTTCCACCTATGCCTTTTCTTGTCTTTCAAAGACCCTGGGATCTTACTGATCACTTTTTCATCAACTACTGCATAGTGTTTCCTTATCTCAATCCATGATTTCTCTGCAACTGGGTCTATCTTTATTATCTTCGTATATCTCGTAAATCACAGACACGTTGGGGGACCGGAAATGATATTGTTGTCCATCCTTAAAGTTGATAGCAAGAACAAACCATTTATCACAAACTAACAATGAAAACAAATAGAAATTACTGTACCGTTGGAGTAAGAATACATATGTAGAACGATGCTAAGAAGTTGCACCAGCTACCAATGACCGATACAAACCACGAGCCAGCAATAGTTACTGTAAAAGTTCAACCAAAATTCCTAAGCCTAGTCTTCAAGTCCATAGAGAGTTTTTTTGTGCATAACTAATCAAAAGGTACCTACACAATAATTAGCCACACATGATTGGATTATGTATATCGATAAATGAACATACATTAATAAAATTTTGAGGAAAAAGCAACAAGAAGTTAGGTTCTAAAGAGAACTAACTTAAGCACATGTTCATCCTAATGTAAAATAATACACAACAAAAGCCGACAAATCCTTTGATTCTTTAATGGCAATCACTGCATATGTATGCAGATTGTAGACTGTTTAGGCAGACTTCAAAGTATCTTCTCTTACTGTATCCATGTTTTCACCATTCGATCACATTTGATTCACAAGTGGACTGAAGAAGTCATCAACATATTCACTGTCCTTCATGCTTAGTAAGTCGAATTCACAATGGAGAGTTTGTAGTTGAAAAATCTTTGCTCTTTCATCACCCTTATAGGATGTGGAAAGAGTGTCCCATGCTTCTTTATCTAGTCTAGCGAGTAGCGACCAATATATGTTCAAATACAATCTCGTAAGTGGATTGGTAAATAGAAAATGCCTTGTCGTCTTTCTTTATGGGTTGCCTTTGAAATGTTTACTTATTTTGTTGTTAAAACATGTATGAGTTCTTCAACCCTGTTGTCAATTACATTCCATAAATATTACGACCCATACAACACTACATCATCGTGATCCATTGGTGATCACTTCTAGCTGCACGCTAATACGAGAAACTTTGGGTTGCAAAAAGTTATTGTTCGTTCTTGACATTTTTCTGTCCCAAAAGATGGAATTTCTGTATCTTTTCTACTTTTGGTCCTCATTTTTCTGAGTGGACTTCAGCCTAGAATTCTTGGCCTGAAAATGATAATAATAATTCTGGACAAACTTCTCAAGTTGGTTATGTTGCAAATTTATCCATTCCCAGTGCTTCTTATTCAGTTGAGGTGGCATGAGCTCATAGGGTTTATGAAACTTGTAACCGGAGATGGTGCGCATTTATAAACATTACTCATGTTCGTCATTCCATCATCAGAGATTCAGAGTACTACCCAAATCCACTTTAGTTATTAGTTGGTTTTTATCACCCGTGTATGGTTAAATTAATCGTTGAATTCTCAAATCTTGGTTTTCTACATCACAAGCTATAGTATAACATCGCCATGATGGCAATTAATCTGTGTGTTCTTTCAAATAGCAATTTTCAGGCCTTTAAGTCTGTTAATGTTATAGTTAGTTGGTTTAGTTATAATTTGTTGATCTTCCTTTCCCACTCACATATTACATTATAGAGGAGATCATCCATATTTATTTGTCAGTTCAGTTGATCATATATTGAGCCTAGATACACTTCAATTCCATTTTTCTCTCTGTATCATATTACTTTCTATATATAAATCCATGAGCTTTGTCAATGTACCTAAAAATAGTGATGAAAACAAACACAACTCGGACTTAGATCCTACTAGCAACAAAGAGTTATTGACCGAATCTACCTAATTCAACAGCTCTTTTTCCTTCTCTTATTATTCCAAAAAGAACAATTGCCTGAAGCATTAAGAAAAGTGTGTTGAGCCTGGGAAGGTGCAATCCACTTTCAAAACCTCTCCAGAATTTTAGAAATTTAACAAGTTGTTACAACTTACAAGAAAGTACTACAATATGTAAATATTAAAGACAACAATTATAAGCTAGCCATACTTGGTGCAGACCTCACACAATCGTCACTATATATAAGAAAGCCAAAAAGTTTAACGTGGTTTGTTTTCTTCAAACGCCATGTGTGTGCTCCTCAAGTAAGATTCCTTATCATACGAAACTAATGGGACCTCGTAAAGATCAGATTGCTCAACTTCTAGGACTACTGAGCTTCTAGTGTCTTGAAATGTTTGTTGTTGAATCCAAGGCTGAGTTGTAAACTTCCTCAAGGTGTCTAGCTTACCACCTCTTTCATCGTAGGTCTATCTAGGCCTTGTAAATTAAGGCATCTTTTGACTAGATCACCTACAGCTTGGATCTGCTCAAGAGTCCCTTCACGTAATATCCGAGGTTCAACAATTCCATATAAGCGGTTTTCTGTAACTGAATTGACAAAATATGTTGCTAAATTATTGTCAACATTGGAACTATCAACACCAATTGGTTTTTTTCCAGTTACGAGTTCTGCAAGGACCACTCCAAAACTATATACATCACTTTTCTCAGTTAGTTGGCTTGTGTTGAAGTACTCTGGATCCAAATACCCTAGTGTTCCTTGAATAAGAGTAGTTACTTGTTCATGATCTAATGGGACTAACCTTGATGCACCAAAATCTGAAATTTTTGCCGTGTAGTTATCATCCAGTAATATGTTGGTAGACTTAACATCTCTGTGTATGATTGGCATAATCGTTTCAAAATGAAGATATGCAAGCGCACCGGCAGCTTCAGCAGCTATTCTCAATCGATTTTCCCATGATAACCAACTCCTAAGCCTAGTCTTCAAGTCCATAGAGAGTTTTTTTTGTGCATAACTAATCAAAAGGTACCTACACAATAATTAGCCACACATGATTGGATTATGTATATCGATAAATGAACATACATTAATAAAATTTTGAGGAAAAAGCAACAAGAAGTTAGGTTCTAAAGAGAACAGATTTAAGCACATGTTCATCCTAATGTAAAATAATACACAACAAAAGCCGACAAATCCTTTGATTCTTTAATGGCAATCATTGCATATGTATGCAGATTGTAGACTGTTTAGGCAGACTTCAAAGTATCTTCTCTTACTGTATCCATGTTTTCACCATTCGATCACATTTGATTCACAAGTGGACTGAAGAAGTCATCAACAGATTCACTGTCCTTCATGCTTAGTAAGTCGAATTCACAATGGAGAGTTTGTAGTTGAAAAATCTTTGCTCTTTCATCACCCTTATAGGATGTGGAAAGAGTGTCCCATGCTTCTTTATCTAGTCTAGCGAGTAGCGACCAATATATGCTCAAATACAATCTCATAAGTGGATTGGTAAATAGAAAATGCCTTGTCGTCTTTCTTTATGGTTTCCTTTGAAATGTTTACTTATTTTGTTGTTAAAACATGTATGAGTTCTTCAACCCTGTTCTCAATTACATTCCATAAATATTACGACCCATACAACACTACATCATCGTGATCCATTGGTGATCACTTCTTCACGCTAATACGAGAAACTTTGGGTTGCAAAAAGTTATTGTTCGTTCTTGACATTTTTCTGTCCCAAAAGATGGAATTTCTGTATCTTTTCTACTTTTGGTCCTCATTTTTCTGAGTGGACTTCAGCCTAGAATTCTTGGCCTGAAAATGATAATAATAATTCTGGACAAACTTGTCAAGTTGGTTATGTTGCAAATTTATCCATTCCCAGTGCTTCTTATTCAGTTGAGGTGGCATGAGCTCATAGGGTTTATGAAACTTGTAACCGGAGATGGTGCGCATTTATAAACATTACTCATGTTCGTCATTCCATCATCAGAGATTCAGAGTACTACCCAAATCCACTTTAGTTATTAGTTAGTTTTTATCACCCGTGTATGGTTAAATCGTTGAATTCTCAAATCTTGGTTTTCTACATCACAAGCTTTAGTATAACATCGCCATGATGGCAATTAATCTGTGTGTTCTTTCAAATGGCAATTTTCAGGCCTTTAAGTCTGTTAATGTTATAGTTAGTTGGTTTAGTTAAAATTTTGTTGATCTTCCTTTTCCACTCACATATTACATTATAGAGGAGATCATCCATATTTATTTGTCAGTTCAGTTGATCATATATTGAGCCTAGATACACTTCAATTCCATTTTTCTCTCAGTATCATATTACTTTCTATATATAAATCCATGAGCTTTGTCAATGTACCTAAAAATAGTGATGAAAACAAACACAACTCGGACTTAGATCCTACTAGCAACAAAGAGTTATTGACCGAATCTACCTAATTCAACAGCTCTTTTTCCTTCTCTTATTGATCCAAAAAGAACAATTGCCTGAAGCATTAAGAAAAGTGTGCTGAGCCTGGGAAGGTGCAATCCACTTTCAAAACTCTCCAGAATTTTAGAAATTTAACAAGTTGTTACAACTTACAAGAAAGTACTACAATATGTAAATATTAAAGACAACAATTATAAGCTAGCCATACTTGGTGCAGACCTCACACAATCAACACTATATATAAGAAAGCCAAAAAAGTTTAACGTGGTTTGTTTTCTTCAAACGCCATGTGTGTGCTCCTCAACTAAGATTCCTTATCATACGAAACTAATGGGACCTCGTAAAGATCAGATTGCTCAACTTCTAGGACTACTGAGCTTCTAGTGTCTTGAAATGTTTGTTGTTGAATCCAAGGCTGAGTTGTAAACTTCCTCAAGGTGTCTAGCTCCACTACCACCTCTTTCATCGTAGGTCTATCTCGGCCTTGTAAATTAAGGCATCTTTTGACCAGATCACCTACAGCTTGGATCTGCTCAAGAGTCCCTTCACGTAATATCCGAGGTTCAACAATTCCATATAAGCGGTTTTCTGTAACTGAATTGACAAAATATGTTGCTAAATTATTGTCAACATTGGAACTATCAACACCAATTGGTTTTTTTCCAGTTACGAGTTCTGCAAGGACCACTCCAAAACTATATACATCACTTTTCTCAGTTAGTTGGCTTGTGTTGAAGTACTCTGGATCCAAATACCCTAGTGTTCCTTGAATAAGAGTAGTTACTTGTTTGTGATTTAGTGGGACTAACCTTGATGCACCAAAATCTGAAATTTTTGCCGTGTAGTTATCATCTAGTAATATGTTGGTAGACTTAACATCTCTGTGTATGATTGGCATAATAGTTTCAGAATGAAGATATGCAAGCGCACCGGCAGCTTCAGCAGCTATTCTCAATCGATTTTCCCATGATAACC
>JBCNJP010000021.1:4931140-5073325 GCA_039602395.1 Deinandra increscens subsp. villosa | reverse complement strand
GATACCCATATATTAATTTTCATCTTAATTTTAGTTAAAATTATTTTTTATAAACTATTATTATTTTCAGTTTAATAAATATATAAAAAAACTTATAAAATACCAATAAAAACTTATTTAGTGTGGGTTTCAAGTATAATTGAGCAAATCATATTTAATATTTTAATTAATGAATACCTAATATTATTTTACGGATTCAATCAACATGTGTATGATAATCTTTATAAAGAAATTCATAAACGACAAAAATCATGTTCATAAGATCCAATATTAAATATTTTTCTACAATATCAAATAATCCATGTTCATCCAATTTAAATTTCCAAATATTAAATATGATGACTAATTCAATTCTAAGTTTCCTAATGTATATGAAGATAACATTTTTTTTATTGATATAACATTATAATATTGATTATAATTTAGATTTTGTACTCATCAATCAAACTGTGTTTATTATAATCTTGATGAAACTTTGATACTCATCTAACTTTCTATAAAGATTTAAAGTCTCAAGTATGTCAGATCATAAATAAATGTTAGTTGCTATTCAGGGTCAGATTGTTTTTTTCTAACAATCAAATTGTATGTTGCGTTTTCAAATATACAAGTAGAGACATGAGCTCTAAATATTGTTTTTTATAAAGAGGGTAAAGTCAGTAATACCATATTATGAATTATAACTTTAGCTTTTTTATTTAATGTAATGTAATACGTTATTCCGATAATAAGAAGAGTATGAATAAATTATCAACTATATATATATTTAATTATTCAACCCGTATAACATACGAGTTCTATCCTAGTCTAACATTAAACTTATAAAATTCCAATCTTTAATCATAAAAATCATATCTTTTATCATGGAATCACTAGATCTAAACCCCTAGATCTAACATCAGGGTTACACATTTATCATGTTTCATGCATAGAAATCATGTCTTTACACTAAACATAAAAAATTCAATATTATCATCATAAAAACCCCAACTTTAATCATAAAGGTTACATTTTATCATGCAAACGACTAGATCTATACATATTAAGCATGCATGGTCTAGATCCTGTAACATTTGCATTTACCCAGTTATAAAACCCGACCCATTTTAAAACTTCGCGTTTTACCGATTTGCAAATTGTTAATTAAGTACCAGAACAATATTCGGGTGTTTATAGCCCGAATAATGTTTTTAAATGACACATAATTGTTTTTTAAAATGAAATACTTAATTAAATTTGACTGAATTCAAATTGGATTCCTCAAATCGAAAATAAAGCAAATTTCGGTTTTTTACCGCGATTACGGTACACGATTCATCGTTTACAGGGAATCTCGTATTTAAGTACGTAAGTCAAATTTGGCATATTTAGAATTCTAATAATCTAAAATCATGTCACGAGTCATCACACGCTTAATCGAGTCACGAAACGTTGGTGAATTGCTCAAAATCGATGTGTACATCAAAACCGACCAAAATCGTGTTATGTGACCTTATGTGTTCATTGTTATGAGGCGTATTTATATTTTTTTGAGTGAATAAAATGTGGTTAAAATGATGGGATAATGAATTGGGTGAAAACGGGACTCGAAAACATCAAAAAAGGACAAAACGAGCACGCGAATCGAGAAATCAATAAAATCTTGCTACAGGTAAGTTCCAAGTGTATCGCTTGGAGAAACCATATGCTCTGGGCGATACGCCTCCAATGAAATTGATAGCAAACCCTAATTTTTCTCATATTTAAGTACCATTAGCCAAGATGCTACTCATTTCTCACCTCTCAAACGACTGAAAACCCTAGTTTCTTCATTTCTCCACCTCTCCCTGCAATCTTGAAGCCATTTTTTATGGGATCAAGCCTTGATCATCCTCGTCTTCACCTTTCTTTGTGTAAGTAAGTAATCTAACCTTGTTGCTTGAATTTGCATGATCAAGATCTGAACTATATGTTGTGTTTAGGTTAGATTTGTGCCATACATGATGTATGATGATAGATCTATGTATCATTTGATCAAGTTTGCATTTTTATGATGGATTAGGGCTAGATCTATGTCATACATGTTAATTCTTTTTATATTTATGTGATTCATGATCAAGATTGCATTTTTATGATGGATTAGGTTAGATCTATGTCATGCATAGTTGCTTGCTTGATTTATTTGATTCATGATCAAGATTACATTTATATGATGGATTAGGGTTAGATATATGTCATGAATGTTAATTATTGCTAGATCTGTGTGATTCATGATCAAGATTACATTTTTATAATGGATTAGGATGCTAAAAACGGACACAAACCACGAGAGAAAGTGACGAGATCGAAGGCTCGGACTGGGGGTGAAGGAAAAGCTGATAGAAAAAACGAGGATGGTCGAGGTGCAATGAAAATGAAGGATGAGGAAAGTTGTGATGTTAGTGGATAGACTCGAGATGGCAACTTCGATTTTACAAGGAATTCGTTCACTGAGCTGACAATTGGAGAGAATCATGTTTTTAAACCTCCATGAGGGAGTTGGGTCTGGCTGAAGACCTTAAACTTAGCGCTTACTGGGAGGCAACCTAGTGGTAAGTTTGTGTTTTTATTTATTTTTTATTTTTTATGTGTTTTGTGTTTTTCAGGAGTCGGGCTTGTATTTGGAGATGCGAATTAAGCAAAATTGGATGTTCCAGGTATGTTTAGGACTAAAATTCTATTGGAACTGGTTGTGGTAAGAAATTCAGATGTTTTGGCTGGATACAGAAAAATATCTAAGTGTCTAAAATTTTTTAGACTTTCTGTCGAAAAGAGGGCAGGGCGGTACGCCCCAGTTCTTCAATGTCCTGGGCGGTACGCCCCGGAGTGGCTGGCAGAAATTTTTGTTTTTTTTCTTATCTCCAATCACCGGTACGTTTCCTATTCTCGTTTTTTTTATTTATTATTTATTTCTTCTTTAAATTTGTTGTTTCTTTGTTCACATTGAAGGCAATGTTGAACTCAAGTGTGGGGAGGGGAATAACGTGTTTCGTTTGTGTTTATTTTTTGTGTGTCAGAAAAAAAAACTCCAAAAAAATTTAAAAAACATAAAAATCCAAAAAGATTTTTCATTTTTTAATCATTTTTAGTTTTAGTGTTTTGAGACAAATTTGTCTTTGGATTAATTGTCGGTACATGGAAAGTGATAGTACAATTGGGAATTGATTTTCAGAATTAAAAATAAATAAAGAAATGGAAAGTGGTAGAAAATGAGAGTATGAAAATTATATCTAATTTGTGATGTGTCGATAGGCTCAGCTGACTTAGTAAAGTTTAATTATCTCATTGTGTTTATTATTGTATAAATATGTAATTAAATCAGTTTGCTAGTGGATTGAAACTGATGATTAAGAGGAAAAATACATTTTTAGATTAGAGACTTATATATCCTCAGAATAAACTGGCATGTTATGATCTTTTTGCGAAAGCAAATCCGAGAAATAATGGCGCCCCATCTTTCCATCTTTTGAGCATATTAAGTAATACATTGGTTAATAATTTTAGGGTGAAAGGACAAAATACTCACGTACGAACTAAGGATAGTATCACGTGGTGAGTGCCTCTGATGATGCTCTGGATTTCGTGGGCAAAATACTCATGTATGTTTTGGGGATAGCATCTTGCAATTACTATTATATAAACACCTTGGGGGCTCAAAGGTTAGTGGTTGGGTTTAGTCGGACCTAAATATCGGCAATTACAGTTAGTATATGTGATTACATTTTGGGAATGTGGAGTTGAAATGGTTGTTGATTTGAAAAGTTAAAATATTTTGAGATTGATTTCCTGATTGTGATTCCATGACAGTTTTTCCGAGACGGAAAAAGTTAAGTGTGGGGATGTGATGAGAGTCTATTTTGTAACACTATTATATATAAAATTCTATATTTTTATTAGTTATAATATATTAATTCTCATCATATTTCCTACATTGTGTGTTTTATGTGCTTTGAGCTTAAATGTTATAAGTTGTGGCGTTTAGAGTGGTGTAAAGTTTTTTTTTTAAATATTAATCATTAATTATTCCCTAAACACACCGAGTTAAGTCTAAAATATATTATTTTAGTCGGTTGGTGTTTTACGTGTTAAGATAAAAATAAGCTTAAATGGGATGGTTAAGTTTGACAGCAGTTAACGAGCCAAACAGCACAATTGTTTTTATACATATTAATCTATTTATTTTTTTAATGAAAATACTAAAAGAAATAGAATTAATGTATGAGTTAATTGTTCTCGTGAAATATGATGGCAGGGGAAAAATCAATTTGTAGATGGGCCTTGGCCCATGTGAAGAAAACGTAGGCTACAAGCCTACAAGTGCCAAAAGGAAATCAAATAAGGGGAAAAAAAGAAAGGCACGCAAGTGAGGGGAACATTCGGAAGTCAGAGGGGGCAGTCAACAACCCTTAGGCTAAACGTAGTGGGGCGTTTTTGGGCTCCATAACGCCCCATAACGCCCCACATAACGCCCCGGCCCACTACGCTGGGGCGTTATGGGGCGTTATGAAGCCCAAATTCGCCCCGGGCGTCAAGGGTATAACGCCGGAGAAATGTTGAAATTTCGAGATATAGCCGTTGAACGGCTATATCAACGGTATAATTTTTTTTTTTTTAATTTTCAATTTTTTTAAATACACTCTCAAACTATATATATATCTCCCAAATTTATAAACTTAACACTCTCAATCTCTCTCAATCTCTCTCAATTCACTCACTTTCATTTTTTTTTAAAAAATGGGCTCTCCCTCTTCCGCCACTCGACTCGGTTTATTCGACGATGAAGAATACGAGGTTGTCTCCGCCGCACTTCAATTTTTTGACATGCCGGTACCACGCCCGGTTATCAAGCGGAGACATCTTGAACGTGATCGTAATGCCGCCAACGATAATTTGATGAGAGACTATTTTGGCCCATCACCGCTCTACTCCGATGAGACGTTCAAAACACGATTTCGGATAACCAAACGTGCCCCCACCGGTTGTGCAACAAGAAGATGAGGGTGACGATGAAGAAAATGAAGAAGACTACGACGACGTGCCATCCGATGATTAATTAGTTGTATTTTTTTTTTAAGTAATTGTATGTTTTATTTTAATTAAGTTGTAATATTTTTTTTTTAGTTTTAATATTTATGAAAGTAGTTTTTTTTTAAAAATAAAAAATAAAAAATAAATAAATATTAAGTAATGATGGTGGGCTTTATGGGCTTTATCCACTACACCATAAAGCCCCATAAAGCCCCTTGCCCAGTCAGCGTCCACATGGCGCATAATGCCCCTTGTGGGGCTTTATGGGGCTTTATCCACTACACATAGCCTTAAGGGTTTGGGGGCTTACGAACGGCAGAAGGGAGGAAGAAAAAATGACAGCTCTTTGCGGCTGTGTTTGTGGAGTCAGAGATTAAGAAGATGCAAAAGATTAGTTTTCTTTATTAGAGTTTTTATTGCTTAAAGTTTGTTTAGTTGTTTTGGTTGATTTTTATGATGAACTATTCGGTAGTGACAATATTAGATTTCTTCATCATGATTATCGGCTAACTTTCCTCTAACTGCTTTTGGTGAATGGTTGTGTGAAATCGTTCTATTCTTAATCACTAATTAGTAGTTGTTCCGGAATCCTTGCAACCGTCGAGCACCCGCATGCTGAATTTGTTTAACCTAACTAGTAAATTAGGATTTTAATGGTCCACTGTCATGATCTAGCACTTTTTTGTGGCAGGAACTAAGCAGCCCATTAGAAACTTAAAGTATTAGGTCAATTAGACAATTGGGGAGCATGTCTATGTGTTATTAGTAATTAATTAGGTTTTGCCTAGATCGGTAATCAATCAGGATCCAAAAGTAGTTAGCTTTCTCACATTTGATACTTTAATTAATTTTCTAGTTCAAGTTAGTTAATTTCTAGTTAATTCACCCCAACCATTCAAAACAGCCAAGAGGCAATCTAGTTTAATTTTAGGTTAATTGGTAATTTTAGTTAAGTTAATTAATATTTAGTTTAATCAATTAATCAATTTCCACATATTCACTAGGTTCGATAACCCTAACTGCCACTACTACAAATCAATTTAAGTTGGGGATTTGTGACGGTCTGACACACCGTTATCAATGACACGCATGTATCTTGATGTTAGATCTATGATTACTCATGTTGAAATTGTATGAATTGATGTTGCATGTTGTCATATAGCCATCATGTGGACTCTATTTGACTTCATGAAGAATATACTGTATATATATATCTCTAGGACATCATGATTGTATCCTTAGTTTAGGATTAACCCTCATATTTAATCATAAACATATGTATCACCATCACCAACGTGTCGTTGAGTCGAATGTGTCGCTGTGAGTCATGAAGTGAAATTATTAATGCATTTATTTCTCTATCTCCTCTAGTCGCCAAGGTCATCTTCGGAGTCTAACCATTTTGTTACTTGGTGTCGTTGTTCATTCATATCTTTTATTCCAGGTGAGTATTAATAGCCTCTTTCTTTTTTTTAAATGTTTTTGGGTATTTAAAACTCTAGAACACGGTCGTGGTCAACTTTGTTGCGTAAGCTTTTGACCCCATGCCACAATGTGAATAAAAAAAAACATACAAAATAACATAACAACACATGATAGTTTCGGTTTGAGCTTTTGAGGTTTAATCAATTAATTATAAACTTTCAAATGAAGGGTAAATATATACATTTTTTAGATGTATATCACTCTCTAAACAACACACTTTCTCGAAATTCAATCCCAAATCACTTAATTGGTCGTTGTCCATGCCATATTTCTTTCCATATTCCCTGGAATTTAATCCCACCGGCCACCATTGCCATTGCCACCGCTGCAACACCGTCCTCTTAAACCCATCTCCATCCTTCGATCTCCTTGATTTTACCATCAATAAAACGTACACCAGATGTTCGATTAGAACGTACGTCCAATTGACCGATTAGGTCAAATCCCTACAATAATTTCTTCATCTTCTCCGAAATTCAGGTATATATCTCTTTCCCTCTCTCTACGTGTGTGTGTATTTTTTTTTTCAACGATCCATACAATTATTAAGGAATGCATACATAATTTCATACATCTCCATGCACCATTTCCTGAATATATATGCATTGTTGTTTGAAACGGAAGAAATTTTAGGGTTATAATATAATCATATATATGATATATCAAGGTTTTGATGTATGTATATATCTATATTTGGACTTTTAGAACTGTGAAACTTAGTTAGACTATAGACCACGATATACATACTGATAATCTTCATGAATAAATGAATAATTATGTCCATGTTGAAGCTTTAACAACATCAAGATCTAACATAGAAATAAACTTATTTGATAGATTAACAATCAGCAAAGTACAAAAGCCATTAATTAATCCTAATTCGATCTCTCATACAATTTCAAGAACTTGTATATTTATATAAACAAAGTAACAGGGAATTTAAGTTCTAAGAAAACTGAAAACATATATATAGGAACACAAAGCTATCTGAGGTTATAAGTTATATAAAGAATTACCTAACACAAAATAATAATAAATATCAATAGAAGTTAAAATGTGTGGAGTAGATATTTGTTCTCGGGTATTTTGTTTTATGACACATGAGAACTTTAGGGGTTCATCAAAGGAACACACTCTATTGGGCATTGGGAGGGGTCCAATTCTCCAGGGTTGGGCCCCTAAAGTTAGATTTACATAGTTGATGAAAAGTTAAGTGAAACTAAAGGTCAGTTGGGACTTATTGGTAGTAACTTATCGTTAGTTACCACCAATTGTCAGTATTTGTAGCTGAAGTGTGTAACTAAACGTTAGTGGTAACTGATCATCAATGGTAACTAATACTCGTTAGTGGAAATTTGCTCAGGATGGTAACTAATCATCAATGAGTGTAACTTGCTGATCAGCTAATGGCAACTACGAGCAACGGTAACTTCAAATGTCAATCAGTAGTAACTAAGTTATGACTATCGCCTTAATTTTCCTTTTGTTTGCTTAACATTTGAAACTTAGGAAATTTGATTAAAAAGATAATGTTTCTTGATACAGGGAAGGGTGGTCAAGAAGATTTTCCATTCCTATGACATGCATTGAGGTTATTTTGGTGCAAAATGGCCTCAAGTGACACGACACCAGATTCTGCACCTCTTATGAAGGCTACATCCCATGGGGTATTCCAAGGAGACAGTCCTCTTCATTATGCCCTTCCTCTTGTAATTTTACAAATGTGCCTTGTGCTCGTACTCACACGAGTCCTCGCTTACCTTTTGAAGCCGTTAAGGCAACCTCGAGTCGTTGCAGAAATCGTTGTAAGTTGCTAATTGATTACCTTCTTTCCATTTAAACTGGCCAATTCTTTCTAGTGGTCACAAAATGACCCAAATCACTTGTTCAAAACAAGCAATTTTGGTGCCGGTTGGGCACATTTGACCCAAATCACTTGTTCAAATTTGTTAAATTTCTTTTATATTGTTTTTAAAAATTTGTTAATATGGGCTTGTAGCTTAATGATATCGTGTTTGGCAGGGTGGAGTTTTACTGGGCCCATCGGCTCTAGGCCGCAACGAAGCATATCTTCACGTCGTTTTTCCTCCAAGGAGCCTTACAGTGCTAGACACGCTCGCAAACCTAGGCCTTTTGTTCTTTCTTTTCCTTGTTGGGCTTGAGCTTGACTTGAACTCTCTTCGTCGGACCGGTAAGAAAGCGGTGTGCATAGCCATGGCCGGAATAAGCCTCCCGTTCATCTTAGGTATCGGTGTTTCCTTTGTTCTTATCGGGACAATCTCCGGAGGTGTGGACGAAGGCCCGTTTATTGTTTTCATGGGCGTTGCGATGTCGATCACAGCTTTCCCGGTACTCGCACGTATCTTAGCAGAACTCAAGCTCTTGACGACCGATGTTGGGAAAATGGCCATGTCAGCAGCCGCGGTTAACGACGTGGTGGCTTGGATTCTACTCGCACTTGCCGTTGCTTTGACCGGTACTGGTCGTTCTCCACTTGTCGCACTATGGGTTTTCTTGTGCGCATCGGGTTTCGTTATCCTATGCTCATTCTTGGTCCCACGCGTTTTCAAATGGATGTCTCAACGGTGCCCTAACGGTGAGCCCGTTGACGAGCTGTACGTTTGCGTGACATTAGGCGGCGTTTTGGCTGCAAGTTTTGTAACCGATACCATTGGGATTCACGCACTTTTCGGTGCGTTTGTTGTCGGGGTTTTGATCCCGAAAGAAGGTGCTTTTGCCGGGGCTTTAGTGGAAAAAGTTGAGGATCTCGTATCCGGTTTGTTTCTACCGCTTTACTTCGTCTCGAGCGGCTTAAAGACGAATGTAGCTTCGATTAAGGGCGCCCGGTCTTGGGGGTTGTTTGTTTTGGTCTTTGTTAGTGCTTGTTTTGGAAAGATTGCTGGATCAGTTGGGGTCTGTCTGGTGTGTAAAATTCCCTTCATGGAAGCTCTTGCTATTGGGTTGTTGATGAACACCAAAGGACTAGTTGAAATCATTGTCCTAAACATCGGGAAAGACAGAGGGGTATGTCTTTTTGTTTTAACGGTAATTCACACACTCATCTAATATATTCTAAAAACTCGAATCATAGACCCATAGGAGGATACATTAATTAACACACCAAGATACCATTGGACTAAATACTCGTCTTTCTTTTAGACGATATGAAACATGTTATTATATCTTGACTAATTGTGTGCTAATATTTCAGGTTCTGAACGATGAAACATTTGCTATATTGGTTTTAATGGCTCTATTGACGACATTTATCACAACTCCTCTGGTTGTTGCAGTCTATAAACCCGCTAAAACGCCATCGAACTCCGAATACAAACACCGGGCTCTCGACCGGAGGGGTTCGTCCACGAGCCCGTTCCGGATGTTGTTCTGCTTCCACAGTGTAAGGAACTTACCAACAATGATCAATCTAATCGAGGTGTTACGTGGGACGGGAAAACGGGAAGTGCTTCTGGTTCACGCGATGCACCTCATGGAGCTTTCCGAGAGGTCTTCGGCTATACTCATGGTTCACAAAGCAAGGAAAAACGGACTCCCGTTTTGGAAGAAGGATACGAATTCGGGTTCGGACCAGATCGTGGTGGCGTTTGAGGCTTTTCAGCAGTTGAGTAGAGTCACCATCTGGCCGACTACTGCCATTTCGGCTATGACGAGTATGCATGAAGATATTTGCAGTGGCGCGGAGAGTAATCGGGCTGCTATGATCATACTCCCGTTTCATAAGCACCTTAGGCTCGATGGTCAACTCGAAACCACCCGAGCCGAATACAGGTAACAGGCTTGTTATTTATAATAGGGTCAACCTTTTTCTACACTCTGAGGTCAAACGGGCCTTTTGATGATCAAACGGACCCGTTTGACTATTTTCAAATGTCCATACGACTTTTTTTTTTTGACCTTTTCAACTTTCGGTCAAAAAATGATAACGGTGGTTTGAAAAGTTTAAAAGGTCAGCCGACCTTTTATCCGCCTTTTAATAACTTTGTCTGATTGTGATTTTAGACACGTGAACCGCAAGGTCTTGGAGCATGCTCCATGTTCGGTCGGGATCTTAGTCGACCGAGGTTTCGGTGGGACGTCCCACATTGCCGCAAGCAATGTGAACTCCCTTGTAACGGTTTTGTTCTTTGGCGGCCATGATGACCATGAGGCATTGGCCTATGGAGCACGGATGGCCGAGCACCCAGGAATCAACCTCATTGTCGTCCGATTCCTTCTCAATCCCGGGGGAACCTCCGTTCCCCCGGGATCCATCACCATCGACATCCAAGAATCCACCCCCGACGACAATGTAATTGAAGATTTTAAAAAGAACTTTGCATTGAAGTACAACACGGTGAACTACGAAGAGAGAATGGTGTCGGATGTCGCTGAGACAGCGGAGATGATCCGGGAATATGGGCGGAGCAATCTGTTTTTGGTTGGGAGGATGCCAGAGGGTGAGGTGGTGGGATTTTTGAAGAATAACAGCGAGTGCCCGGAGATGGGGCCTGTCGGGAACTTCTTGATCTCGCCGAGTTTCACGACGGCGGCGTCTGTGCTGGTGGTGCAGCAGTATCATACACAATTGTCTTTGTTGTCACTGGCTTCTTTGAAGGAAGATGAAACAGTTGATAGGGTGGATAGTTGATATAATTCTTATCCCCCTCAACACAACACCCTTTTGAATTCAGTTCGATGTTCAAATGTTTAGGATTCATGTGTATAAAATAGGAAATGTATAGGATTTTTATTTTTATCATGCATTATATTTCTAATCTTGTTAGGGCGTATGTAGTAGATGCGTGAAGGGGCGTAAGAGCTTTGAAACGCCCCAAAACGCTGAGAACACAGTCTCTAGAGGCGTTTTGGGGGCTTCTCCGTGCTCACGTTCTTTGCATCTGATATTTTTTTCTTTTATAGTTTTTCAACCAATCAAATACCTAAACCTTATCTACTCCTTTTAAATAAACATTAGATTCACATGGCCACCATTCACATTATCACAGGGACGGCTCGGGGCCTAGGCGGGGAGGACGACCGCCTAGGGCCCGGATTTTTTTTATAAAAAATTGTTATATATATATAGGTTTAGGTTCAGCTAAAAAAACTATTTCACCTAAGAAGGCTAGGAAGCAACCATGTGCTGACATGTGTACATAACACACTAACACAATGTATAAAAAATAAAATATGCTGACACACTAACACACTAGATACATTGTGTTAGTGTGTTATTGTCCACGTGTCAGCATGTGATTGCTTCCTAGCCTTCTTAGGTGAAAGTGTTTTTTTAGAATAACTAGACGATACTTTATTTATAAATGATTTAACAAATAAGTTTAACACTTTAACTTGTCGAGTTAGCTTGATGGGCAAGAATGTTGTGCTAATTAAAATAAGGGTGCTTGTTCGAATCCTGCTTTCCCTAGAATTCTTACGTTGCCCAGATTAAGGAAAATTTGCCCATTTTTCCTTCTTAAACCTTTTAATTACTTATTTTCTCAACTAAAAAAGTCAATTGCATATTCTCATCCTTCCTAGAACATATATATTACATATTTATCTAATTCACTAAAAATAACACATTGTATAACTATTTTACCCATATTTGTATTTACATATATCACCTTTTAATATCATTAATTACATATTTTTTTCAAGCAAAAAAATAATGAATATTTCTTCTCTCCTTTTTTCTACATTTTATTAAAATTAATTTATTAAATATCTAATTCCTAAAAAAACACACACCAATATTTATCAAACACACAATAACATACACATAAGCGACAATGTTACACAATAACATACACATAAGCGATAATTTTGTTATATCTTAAAAGTTTGAATATGAGAAGTGATTAAAAAATCGTGTAACTTTATACTTTTTAATCTTGAAAAAAACTTTCTTTAAATTGAAACATATTAAATGTTCGAAAGAGTTACCAAATACTATTAGAAAGTACAATTACACTATGGACGAGATAAGATATTTAGGTCTTGTAATTTATGATTTATCCTTCACTAGGAGTCGATAAAAAAAACAGATATGTGTTTTGAAGATTTTTGAGAATTATTCAAAATAAAATTAACCAAATCAAAGCCTTCAATAACCATAGATGTTTTCAAAGGCTTATCCCTTCAAGAAGATTGCTTCGGTTGTTAGGATTAATTTTGATTCATACTTCAAATTAGTGAGTTTTCTTTATATTGTTGGTTTAATTCATTTCAAATTATGTCTTCCAAATCCTTATACATATATTAAGCAGGGTGAGAAACGTAAAAAAAGAAAGTAAAAAACGAGTTAAATTCAAATTTTTTTGGCATTTTACTACCATAGCTTTTGTTTATTGTTATTACAATTCTCGTTATATTACAGACTTTTTATATATGAGTTTTTGATTTTACATTATAAGAGCTCATTTCTTTTATGTCACCTGGGTCTAGAAAAATTTTATATATAGTTCTCGGAGCTACCCCTGCATTATCACTAACTCACTACATATTTTTTTATTATCTCACCACATCCTACGTACGTTACATGCCTAATCTATCGGTTCAGTCCCCTGATTACACACTCTTCACTCCCAAATTCACCCATGTATGTATGTATATATTTGTAGAAGAAAACTTTACAATGAGAGATAAAAGGAAATATGGTGAGTACTGCTTCTTTATTAAGGGTGCAACTATTCGTACCCCCTTATAATTGATTTTTACCTGTTGCACCCCCTCCCCTAATTTATAGATAATTACCATTCAAACCTTTTAATTGCATTTTGGTATATATTTTAATCAATAAATTTTTTTAAAAACTGCTTTTTTTACATAGAATTACAAAAAAAAAAAGATTTATAAAAAAATTAAAAGTCTTAAAAAAAATATTTTTTTTTTCAAAAAACGTTTTTTATAAAACTGAGCATTCTTTAAAAAAATACTAAAAGAAAACTGTTTAAAAACTTTTCTACAAAACCGTTTAAAAAACCTAAAAAAACTATTAAAAACATTTTTAAAAACAACAGTGATAAAAAATGTTTTAAACAGTTTTAAAAAAATGTTTATTGTTTTTAAATTAAAAAAATAAAACTGTTAAATTTATTTTTAATTGTTTAAAAAACGATTTTTTAAATTGTTTAAAAAACCTTTTTTTTAATGTTTAAAAATACGTTTTTATAAAAGATCTATTTAAAACGTTTTTTTCTAAACTGAAAATTTAAAAAAAAAAAACGTTTAAAAAGCTGTTGGAAAATCCTTTTTTTTAAAGAACTCTTATTAAAAGGTTTTTAAACATTTTTGGAAAAATGATTATCGTTTTTGTATAAAAAAATATAATCTTTAAAAAATTATTTTTTTTTCAAAAATTTTTATTTATAAAACTGAGCGTTCTTTAAAAAAAAATACTAAAAGAAAGTTTTCTACAATACCGTTCAAGAAACTTAAAAAAACTATTAAAAACGTTTTTAAAAACAACAGTGATAAAAAATGTTTTAAACAGTTTTAAAAAATGGTTATTGTTTTTAAATTTAAAAAAAACTGTTAAAAAAATTAATTGTTTAAAAAACGATTATTAAATTGTTTAAAAAACTTTTATTTTTAAAAAATGTTTAAAAATACGTTTTTATAAAAGATCTGTTTAAAACGTTTAAAAAAACTATTGGAAAAACCTTTTTTTTAAAGAACTCTTATTAAAAGGTTTTTAAACATTTTTGGAAAAATGATTATCGTTTTTGTTATTTTATTTAAAAAAAATTGTTTAAAATAAACTTTATATATAAACATAATTTTATAGGAGTGGAATATGATAATTTCTTAAATAAAATCTTAGGGGAGAGTACAACAAGTAATTAGGGGGGGTACGAATAGCATATCCCCTTTATTAAATAAAGCGACAGGCTTTATATAGCCTTACAATTCTATAATTTATATATTTATCATTACCTTTCTATCTCTCTTCCACTCACAACCACAATTAAATAATATTTTTATACTTTTATCATTACATTTTTTCTCTCTCTTCAAACCTTAAATTTTAAAGATTCATCAGATTTTTCCTCAAATATAAGGATTCCCCAGATTTTTCCTTAAATATTTATCTCTTCTTTACTCACAACCACTCAAAACTGCACTTTAAATTTTAAGGTTTACCCTCACAACTATTATAGGGAATGAGATGTGAATGCTCTAACAACCACAAAATAAAAAGGGATAATTTCATATATATCCTTATAAATATGGGAAATATCATATATATCCAATCAAAATAAAAAATATCATATATACCCAATTTAAATGAACCATTTCTTATTGACCATCCTACCCTTACCAATTATATAAATTTTATAACCTTTATTTTGAAGATACACCCACGTCTTTTTCACAAAGCATCAATTAGGAAAATATATGAAAGTCTCCCTTTCTTTTCTTTGGTGGTATAATAAGACAAACGAAAATATATGTACATGTTTCATTAATTTGTAATTTTTTATTGTGGATATTTGATCATTTTTCTTCGCTAATTCATTAGTTTACGTATATGTGGTTTACATTTTTTTAATCAGCCGTAGTACAGTGAACCCTATTATTTTGTTCATTAATTTGTGAAGAAGTGATGATGACATAAGTGCAAACTTTTTCCGAATAATATTGTAGTTACAAAACATGCATGAGTTTTAGTGATATTTGTTATGATATTTAGTAGACATTTGAGTGGATATTTGAATATTAAATAATAGATGAAGACAATATGAGTATCACAGAAAATATAAATGCAATGCTAATGTGAGAGTTCATGATTTAATCAAACTTTTGAAATAGATAAATTAATTTCCCTAAAAATTCCTCATCAAGATTAAACAACGTCAAATTGATGCTCTCAAATTGTTTTTTCCCTTTTAAGTTCTATAATCAAAGCTCATGGAAGTTTGTGTTTGATAGTAGGGCGGGAATAAAAATAATTTTTTTCATAAAATGATTAAATGGTTATATCTTAAACCTTTTCTAATAGGTAAATTTGAAATTTTAAAGTTTTAGACAATTAAGGGTAAAATGGTCACATCCTAAATTATTTTTAATAAATTGGATAAATTTGATATTTTAACTACTTTTCAAGGGTATATATGTTAATTAAAATTTTGGATGGGTATATATGATATTTTACAACTAAAATAAAAAAGTAAAGATGCCTATCTAAAAACTAGGCATACACAATGACCACTAACCTACACCTCCATCTATTTCGGTCAAACTATCATACCAAGTCTTCTCTTATTTAAAACATGTCTAAATTAGCTAAGTGATGCAACTCATGTGACCCGTTTGACCCGTGGAGCTCTGTTTCACGTATCTGATAAAACTCGGTTTAAAACCCGCCAAGATTTAATCCAATAGTCATCATTATACCACCACTATACATATGGCCTTAGCAACGAATTGTTCATATTATAGTTTATAAGGAATTAACCGAGCTCTTTATATGATCTCGACAACCTTTCAACTTTATTTAATTAGTTAATTCGTTCTATGAATTAAGTACAACAATCATAACAATAGGAAATTAAACACTTGAAGCTTTATTTAGACGGATAATAACACACAATTAAGATATCTTGTTACATGATCACTTGAAGCTTTTCAACGTACGCAAGCGATATGAAGTCACACACACATATAATATCGTCATACATACGAATCTAATCGATGTAATTAATAACACTCATACAATTTAACATCCATTTCAAGTCGAAAATATGCAAAACCTTGTATGGCCTCACCACGAATAGTAACGATCCCTCGTGTCATAAAGAAATCACCAGTACCACCAACGACCGAAAAATCCCTAGTCTTCTCAGCGATCAGATCCGCACCCATAATGTTAATCGTACCTTTATGCTCCGTTGAATTGAAAATCAACGTGTAAGCAAACCAAGCATTAAACTCGGCCTTCATATTATAGAAGTAGAATCCCTGAGCCCGAGCCACAGGGGGAGATAAGAGGTGTTGGTCTTTGGTTACGGGATCATTGAACACCACAAGCTTCCCGTAGTTGAAGTTCCCGAGATTTGTGGCATTCGCGCTTGCGGCTGATGTGGCATTTGCGGCATTGGTGCCGTCGTAGAGGATGTCGTGGAAGTGGACCACAAATCTCTTGCAAGGTTTTTTAACGTCTAGAGCAAGTGTGTGCATAATCAGGAGTGAAAAGAAGAAGAAAATAATGCTTTTGTAAAAAAATTGTGCCATCGTTACTTAATACTTACTTTAATTGGTTTTGTGAGTAATGATCAGTTTCTATGTTCCATATATATATAGGAGAAAATGCAACTTGTTTTAGAAAGGGTAGGTAGATAAAACAAAAATAATAAATAAAGAAACAATAGAAAATTAAAAAAATAATAATTCTAAGTTGGTATGGTACGTAACAATTGTTTAGACTCCCCGCATAGTGAAGAGGTCATTTCTAAATGTTATGTTGCATCAATTTTTTTCTATTGCTTTTAACAAATAGTTTTCGACTTTAATGGTGTTCTTAGTTAGTATAAACTTCTCTTTATTTCACATCACTATTTTTTTTTATTCAATACATTAATTCTTTTTATGTATATAATATTATTTTATCTAAGATTAATTCATTTTATTTATATAATCATTTTTATAAATTAATTATTCAAACTTAAATAAATAAATAAAAATAAAAACAATTTGAATTAAAACAAACATAAATTAAAACGTACATTACATTAAAAATAAAACATACATAAATCAATACTTGAAAATAAAAGACAATACTAGAATAAAACAAACATAGATAATTAGTGTAGCCTATTGGCCCAAATATGTTTTACGAGATTGTTTCGTAGTGCTTGGTGAGTCTCTTGGCTACGCACGCCCCTGAATCTTTTAAGTTTTGCTTGAAGTTGTTTTGGTGCTCCATTATTGTAAGCCAGTGGGTCAGGTTTCTGCTTTTCACGACACCAATTACGTTCGTTATCACCTTCATACTCCATAATCATATTATGTAGTATAATGCATGTCTTCATTATATTACCAATTACTGCTAGTGAGCACTTCTTAATGAACTTCATATTATTCCCTACCTAGTTTAAAGCACATCAAAGACTCTCTCCACATCCTTTCTTGCAGCTTCTTGCCGTCTTTTGTAGTACTTCATTTTCTCATTGTTATCAGGAGGATGAGAAACTCTTCACCAGAGTTGCACATTGATGATAGATACCATCTGCAAGGTAGTACTCTTTTGTGTACACATTTCTATTCACTTCAAAGGTACATTCGGGAGCATTTCCATTTAAGACTAGGTTAAATAGCGGGGACTGACTGAGTACGTTGATATCAATGTTTGAACTCGCCACTCCAAAGAATGCATGTCAAATCCATCGATCTTGAGATGCAACTGCCACTAGCATAATGGTCGGATGACCATGGCCATCATGATGGTACTGACCTTTCCATGTTTGTTAGATAATTTCTCCAACTCTAGTGCATACAATCAATGCTACCAAGCACTCTGGGAAACCCGTGTTTTGTTGAATGCTTTTTTAATAGCCGATGAATGTCACTTTGAGTTGGTCTTCTAAGATATTCTTCTTCATAAACCTCCACAACAGACTCACAAAACTTGTCTAAACATTGAAGGGCAGTAATTTCACCAATACGTATGTATTCATCACATTCGTCGAGTTTACTGCCATAAGCCAATTGACGAATGACACTTGTGCATTTTTGTCTTGGTGAAAACCCTTTTATACCTGCTACATGACCTGCATCATATCTCTTTGTGTAAAACACTTATAGTTTTCAAATTTACCGGGTTCATAAATACCTTCCATAATGCGAGTAAATAATTTGATGTTCATATTGTATCGTCTTCTTAAGAACCATTCGTCATACACGGTTTTGGAGCAATGTAATTTTCCCACAAGAATTCATCTCCTACTATACGAGATCTGTCTATATCCCTGCGTTTCTTTTTCTGTCGGGAAGAACCAACCTATTCTTCCAAATCGACGATCTCAAAAAACTGCAAATGCCATATCTTTAACATCGTCTTCTAATAGAGTTTCTAACGAGGAAGGAATGGATGACGGAAGTAAGTTGGGATCCATGAAGATTTTAGATAATTTTGGAAATTAGAAACTTTGAAGTGGAAGATGAGTTGGTGTGAAGAAAATATTTGAGGTTGTGTTGTGTATTTATAGGTAAACGCGAGGCCTCGATCCAATGACCTCCAATATTGACCGCAACTGAAATTATTTCATCAACCTGTCTATGTTTGCCTCTAACTGATCTTAATAGGGTATCGTTAACCAATGTTGATCCCAACCGGTTGCAATTGATCCTAACTAAAACTAAATGACTCTAATTAACCCAAATTGACACTAACATTAATTGATCATGATTGCCCTAATTAATCCAAATAGATAATAATTTGTACTAGTGGTTGACCCTCCCGCGCGTTGCGGCGGGCAACCCATTTATGATAGAGACCGAATCCTTTACACGCAACCCATTTATGATAGAGACCGAATCCTTTACACGTAAAGATAAATTCCAAAATATATACATAAGTAAAATATAAAAGAGGTATAAAGAAATAACACGAACATGAAGTAAAAGTCTCCATTTTTTATGATTTGTTGCCATAGACCATATCCTCCTTCTTGATATGCCTAGAGATATGCATATGAAAGACTCTTGGAACCCGCTCAACTCCAACCTCAAAAATGAGAACCAAGTTCATAAACCTGTATGTAAGTTTATTAAAACTGAATGTGTTTAATGTATTATTAAGTAGTTTGGGGCTGACAGAGGAACTATATATTATATATGCCAAAGGTAACTATCAGAAATGAATATATATACATACCGGCTGCCTTGAAACAAAGGACCTTCCATTAAGAATATTTATTTAAGATGAATCTTGAGCTAGCCCCTGTACATTTCTCTTTTGCTTACTTACCAAGCTTTTTATCTAGTGGTTGAATACTGAAGTTTCACCGGCTTGTGTTTTACCTGCAAATCAATACCAAGCTAGAATAAATACTAATAATAATAATACAATAGCAAAATTCAACTATAAGGAATTTTCTTTAAACATAAAATGTGCTTCACTAAGGAAGAAACTAATAGCCCCAAAAGTAAACATGATCCATAATAACTACCAGGAATTTACAGCACAAAATGTCAATGACCCATAATGAGCGCAACAAACCATACAAACGAACTTACAGCCCCAAATGTAAACATGCAAAACATAAATTTTTAAAACTGATAAACAACTCATCATCTTGTAATGTATCACAATCACGAACAGAATAACAAAACCAAAGAACAACAAACTATAAAAGAAGTAACAAAAGAATACTATTGCCCCCCCAAAATCAGTAACTGCAATTATTCAAAAACATGCCTACACGGCATAACAGCAAGAAACAAAGCATAACAACCACGACATGTAAAATATAAAAGTAATCGTAAGATGAATTAACAAAAGGAAATACGATCGAGAAACCAATAAAGCAAGATTCAAAAACAGTAATGAATTTGTCTTTTTACTTTATTTCGTGTGTTCAGACCCTTGATGCACCAAGCACTGAAGCTATGAACTGACACACATATCACATTCAATGGTTTCTTTGGTGTCCAAAGTTTTATTTATCAAATTTAGTTTTATTTATCAAATTTCCAAAGTTTTATTCATCAAATTTTAGTGTGTGAACACTTTGACAGTTTCATCAAGCACTCAAGTTATGAACTGACACACATATCACATTCAAAACATAAACATTATCTGATGTACTAAAACTGCCACTTCTGGATGGGCTTTCCAAAAAGAAATCATAGGAAAACCAAATTAACATTCTACAATGGTGCACTTATAAACAACAAAGAAGAGATAACATAAAGGATAATACCTATGAGATGCCCTTGCTATGAAGCCAAAGAAATAATATCACCTACAAAAAAAAATTAACAACTAATCAATTTTTAATGACATACATTATTTGGAAGACAAATTCATTAATTCATAAGCTAATACTAAAGAAATACCTATAATGCACCAAATTGGAAGATTAAACCCGATGGAGATAACTCCAAGACCTGAAATAAGTTGCAGCCAACACATCGTTCAACAATCAGCACCTCCATGGTCTTGGAGCTAGGGAACATAAGAAAAAACACAACAAAGACACAAATAGTCCCAACCCAAGAGTAATTTGTCCCAGAGCAGCCACCCATAGTAGAAGCAAAAAAGTAAAAGCACAAAAAATAAAATCAGAAAGAAAACAACCATGCAACTTTGGTTTGTAGCCATCACTTCTTCTATTGAGGCTGATGCACGCAATAGATGTGAAAGGGAGGTGAATACCTGATTTATAATTCGCATATGGAATATCGAACAACGAAATAAGCAGCCGAAGGCAACAAAAATGCAACATACGCACAACAGATATCCGGTATGACGATGAATAGAAGGATCTAGGGTTTGCCATGGCTACGCCTAATTTCTTGATGAGGAAAACTAATTTTCTTCCTGAAGTTCTCAGTTACGTCATCTTCATCACCGCCTCAAGCACCGGCGACTAGATTCGTCTTTGTGGCCGCCAACCTACTCGAATCTGAGCCATGCAGCTTCATCGCGATGTCGGGCCATGGTCATAACCCAAGTACATCACCGATCGAACCCTAATCGCCGCCATTCAAGCCCGTTGCCATCTGATATGTTCAAAAAGGTGAAAATATGTGATATCCACGACTCCACGCTATGACAGGAGCAAAAATGTCAAGAAAGTGGTGGTTTAGTCTTACTTCATCATAAAAAATCGGGTGTCGAACGACGAAGCCGCCTCCGGTAGCCTCTCGCTTTAACCCGTCATTATTTACCAGAGTCGGTGATTCGCCAGAGATAAAAAGCTTGCATTGTCGGTGGATTGTGTGCGTGAAAGACCCACTGGCCATCAGAGATTCGTATAGAGGGAAGAGATAAAATGTAAACCGGTCTTCAGGTAGAGTGAGAATAAATGTTAAACAAAATGTTATGAGGGACTAAAAATGTAAATAAACACATAAAGTTGTGACCAATTTTAAACAAATAAAAAGAACACTATTGATCTTCAAAATTTCATTGTATAATTTAATAATTAGGTGATCATCATTAACCAATATTAACACTAATTGCCTATGACTTACATTATTTACTAGTGTTTATCATCGTTGATCAATATTGACATTCCCTTAGTTGGTCAATATTGGCTTTAGTAAAGCAAAGCCGAATGGTCCTTAATTGATCCTATGAACATTAATATCGCCTAATTTCTTCCATTGACTCTAATTATTATATGTTTTTGTGTCATTTGTCATTTTCTGCATTCAAATCCTTTTCGGTAGTTAGTTAGGTATCCAATTATTTATTTTATTAACTATATTTATAACAATATTGATATTGGTTTAGTATGATTTATTTTTTAATACGAAACATGTATTAGCAACCAAAACAATTTCGGTAGTAATTCTTGTGAAACATTTATTTCGGAGGCTTATCACTTTTTAAAGTTGATAGAAACATTTATGAGCATTTCTACGATCAAATTAAATTTTATTTTATTTTTAAAAAAAACTAACTAATGTATTTGCGACCGAAACAAGTGCGATTGCTATATTTGTGACCGCTTTTGCGACCAAATTAGTTTTTTTTTTAATTTCTATTTTATTATTAGAGAAAATAACGATCATATTGCAACTTAATCAATTATGGTCACTATATTTGCGACCGCTTTTGTGACCAAATCAAACTCTAATTCATTATTTAATTATTTTATAAAATAAACGTCCGGATTTGCGTCCGTAATAATTACTGTGGCTATATTTTCGACCGTCTTTGCGACCAAATCATATTTTACTATATTAAGAAATTCATTTGTAACATTAACGACTATACTTGCGACTAAAATAATTATGGTCGCTATAGTTACGACCACTTTAACTACCGAAACAACACAGTCGTTATATTTGTGACCGATTTTGTTTCGAACGCTATTTTTACAACCGAAATTGGTTTGGTCGCTAATATAGTTGCTGATTTAGCATCAGTTTTGTCGATCGTAATTTTCGGTTGATTTTACCTCATTTTTAGTAGTGTAAGTTTGTGCTATATGTCATGAACACATGCGGAGCTGATCTATAAAAGTTTCTATAGTTACTGGTTATGATTCGGATGTGTTATTAGCCTAAATAACTTTCTTTTCTTTTCAAAAGAGATGTTATGCATAACATGGTAGTTAAATCTAGTTTTGCTAATACTTAGTATGACAATAGGTTGTGGGACTTGTGATACTAGGTATTTTAACGGTAAATCCTATATAAGTAGAAGAAGCTATACCTCAGGGCCGGTCTGGATGATTTAAGAGGCCTGTTCGAGCTAAATACACGAGTCCTATTTAAAAATAAAATTACAAGTAGAAAAAGTTTTAAATACGACAAAAAAATAAGTTATAAATAAACATTAATTATAGTTTTAAAATGAAATTCCAAGTATTTAACCGACAAATCATGTACATTCCTAGCTTTATTAATAACAAATTGATTGATCAAGTTTTTATAGTTTATAATATATATAAATTTTTATTTAAAAAAAAATATGGGTCCATAAAATGATGAGCCATGTTTTGTCACATTTTCCGCACATGCTCAGGACCCCCACTAGTTACGGAAAGATTCTACAACAATTTTCACTTAGACTATATTCTGAGTATGATTTCTCTCTATAATTCAACATCGTTCAATCAATAAAAGCTTTTCTTTGAACCCCCTTTAATTCGTTTCAATCTACATTCTTAATGTTTTAATTTTCAATTTTAATTGAATTCGATCTACTCAGATCACCCGGGGAAATTTGATTCTTCACCAGCCATATATTATTTACGAAATTATATAATGACCACTAATTATTTTAATTAATACCTTATTTCAGACAGTAAAGTGTAAACGAGAGCGTATTTAAATTAATGTAATGATAATGACTGGTTGCTGTCTTGAAATATTTTGTTTGAGAGTTTACTATTTTTTTGTTTTTTTTAGAGTTTACTTTTTGATGTTCTAAAATAAGTTGTCTCGTGCATACGCACGTAGAATAAAAATAAACTAAAATAGCCGTCTTTTCCACGTAGAAACATTTAATATATCCATTATTTTAACACATAGTCAAGTCCAATTAACATGATATATTGGTTTTTTATTTATCCTTTTCACATATAAAGTTTACCCTTAGACTAATATAGTCATCTTTCTCAGATGCTAACTATTTAATACTCATTTTATTCTGAGAAGAAAATTTTATTTTGAGTAAACTTCTATTTTAGTACTTGACGTTTATTATTTTAATCGATTTTAATCTAAACTTTTTACAATTTTCAATTTTGTGTCTCACATTTCGTTTTATAATCAATTTTGGTCTAAGTATTAGTTTCATTTTAAAATAATCTCTTAGTTGACTTTGTTTAACCCACATTAATGGTATATTTGTGCATTTACATATTCAAAGACAAAAAAAAAATCTTTTTAAAAGAAAACTAATACAAGTAAATAGACAAATGGGGTCAAGCAAAGTCATTAAGAGATTATTTTAAAAGAAAACTAATACTTGAACCAAAATTGATTATAAAACGAAATGTGAGACACCAAATTGAAAATTCCAAAAAGTTTGCACTAAAATCAATTAAAATAGCAAACGTTAAGGACTAAAATAGAAGTTTACTTTTTTATTTTTGATGGATACGCATTGAAGGGCTGATGCACAAGGGTGAGTGACCCTCGACGCCGCATGCCATGTTTCAGAGTCACAAATGATCCTTTATAATACTGCATTAGGCCTTCTCTAACTCTGCCCTTGAGTAGCCGCCCTTAACGCCACCTCAACCGTTTGGCGTGCTGCGCCGAGGCTCACCCTATACCCTTGGGCATCATCCCTTCACTACATGCATATCCGTCAAAAATATAATTTCCTTCTCACACAAAAATGGGCATTAAATAGTTGCATGTGAGAACGATGACTATATTAGTCTAGGGGCAAAAATTACATCCGTAAAGAATAGATAAAAAACTGATATGTCATGTTATCTGGACTATATGTAAAAATAATATATATATTAATTGGTTATATGTGAAAAAGATGGCTATATTATTTTTTTTCAATTCTATTTGACTATGTACAAGACAACTTATTTTAAAACTTCAAAAAGTAAACTCTAAAAAAAAAAGAAGTAAACTCTCAAACAAATTCTAATACGTGATTTATGAATATTTCAAGACATACGAACCACTACCATGTAATTAATAAATTTTTATATAATTATTATTATAGTTTTTAAACATACTTTTGTAAAGTAAAAGAATAAAATATTTTATATTTGTAAATTATGTGTTAAATTTGTAAAGAATACATAAAATTTTGTATTCCTTTGCAATTCATGTTCTCACATATTAAGATTTGTACAAATTAGATTTTCTAACTTGTATTTGTTTTAATGTGTTTTATTTATTAGGTTGTTATTTAAGGTGATTGGGCTTGTTGCTGTGAAGTCTGGGCTGAGCTAAGGAATTGGGCTGTTGGGCTGATTGGGCTGAAGTCTCGATGCGGAGCTACTAGGAGTTCAGGTCACCGGTTATATAAGTATCCTAAGGCTTTAGGGTTTTGATAATTCGGTCATTTTTCATCTCGCCGTTTTCATCACTTTCTCTCTGGTCTTAGGGTTTGTTATAGATCGTTCAGATCCAGTTGTTTAGATCTGTTCTTCGTTGTAGATTTCTGATCATTGTTGTATTGATCAGCGATCAGTTCGTCTATTCTCGTTCTTTGATTGTTCATATCAGATTTGGTTGTATCTGAATCTCTTTGTTCTATCTGTTGTGTTCAATCAATTATTCACAGTTTAGTATTGTTCATATCATGGTTCATAACAAAATTAGAAAACGAAATTATTTGTTTAATTCATCATTCATATTTAATTACTAGCTTAAAAACTTTCAACAGGTAAAAGAAACATAAAAATTTGGGTTAAAATCCAGACAAATTAATCATATCAAAAATACCTGGAAAAAATTATGCAAACATGTAGAAACGGGGTGTCCCGGGTGGTCGAAGTGGCATGGCTAAGGACGAGTCACCAAGGCACCGGACCGATCCACTGTGTGGGAGAGATGTGGCGAGCCTCCGAGCCGGGCTAGGAAGATCCGTCTCTCCCGGGTCTTGTCTTGTACCTGCAACATGAAGGGAACCCGTTAGAAGGGGACCAGAGACCGGGGTCTCTGGACCACCCTCCGACGGTCAAGTCAGTAAGACTGTATGTATATGGTATGTATATATGTATATATATGTATGTGGTAGCATGTGGGATGAAGGGGATCATCCAAGTAGGATGAAGGAGATTGGCTGAGCAGGATGAAGGGGAATGCTGGAGGAAGCACGGCCATGTAGGCCAGGGGGGTAGCACGGCCATGTAGGCCTGAAGGCAGTGCGGCCATGTAGCATGGCCAGGTAGGCTAGAAGGTAGTGCGGCCATGTAGCATGGCCAGGTAGGCCAGAAGGTAGTGCGGCCATGTAGCATGGCCAGTAGGCCAGAAGGTAGTGCGGCCATGTAGCATGGCCAGTAGGCCAGAAGGTAGTGCGGCCATGTAGCATGGCCAGTAGGCCAGAAGGTAGTGCGGCCATGTAGCATGGCCAGTAGGCCAGAAGGTAGTGCGGCCATGTAGGCTGGACCAGACCAAGTGGCAAGGACCAGACCAAGCGGGATGAAGCAGGAACCCTTTCAAGGAGGGAGTGAGCCTCCTTATATAGGGCAGGTGATGGGCCAGATTGGGCCTGTTGGGCCAAACCTGGTATGGACCATCAAAGGAGAGGTAGTGGGTTGTATTGGGCCGGACTATATAAAAGCCCTTAGCCCATGTAGTTAGCCCGATACGGACCCACGTCATCAAAACACAGAGCAACAAATCAAGCTTCAATTGAAATACACCAAAACAACAATGAAGAAATGAATAACCCATCGCAAGCCGTAACAATTGATAACCAAAATAAGTCAAGTATATAAACTATCAAATTGACACAAAAAAAAGGAGGAACAATTTGAAAGAAAAGCGGACATGAAAAGCCCCGAATCAGCCGTAACGTAAGGGTAACAAACCCTAAAAACCAGAGCAAAGCAAGAGAAGGTAAATGGTGTGCATACCTGAAACGAAAATGAGGCGAATCGAAGGGAAATCACATAAGAAAGGTAGAAGAAAGCAAATCGGAATTTTAAAGACATCAAACTATATAGCAACGATGGTATAATACACTAGACGTATGGTCATGTGATAGTGCACCAAACCGATATGTCATAGTTCATCTAACATGGACCTCAAAACAATACAAGTGTACGTACCTGACGTATGGTCATGCCTAGGTATAAAAGATTAGAAGATAAGTCATGGATGGATTCGTGTGACAAGTCACTTGACGTATGGTCAGTGGCGGATCCAGAGTTTTTATTGAGCGGGGGCAAAAAAAAAATCCGCTCAAATCAGCAGTAAACTATTGATGTCCAAATCGGCCAGAGAAAAACACCTTAAGGTTATTACTTAATGATATCGAAAAACTACATATTTATTTATTTAGTGATAGAAGAACTTGACAAATATCTTTTGATCAAATCAAGCGCATATAAAAACAAAACAAAAAAACAATTATAAATTTGTTAGAGTCCAACAAATTCAATAAAACTTGTACTTTATGTATAAAAGGTTGGAAAAAAGTTATGAAATATTATATAAAAATTTGTTTGTGATTAATAACTAGTATTTCTAGGATCCTTATGGTGTTAAGCAGTTAAAAAATCTAATAGTTTAATATGCGTGAGAGAACTTTAAGGTTGTTTTAAACTAAAATTATATATAAAGGGTTTATTTTATAATTTTATTTTAGTTAGAGGGGGTTATATGAAAGACTAATGTTTAAATATAATATTTAAAAAAAAGTGGTTCTTTCTCTCTCTTCTCTAGTGTTCGTCTTCTTCAAAAGTTTTTGCTAACATCCTCCATTAAAACACATATCTTCACTATCAAATTTCTAACAAGATCAACATTTTCTTTGATTTTTTCTTTTTCTCTCTCGTTCTGGTTGATATGTGTGCGGCCTCTTATCATTTTTTAAAAGGGGCCGACAAAAACATATATAAATTTTCATGTTATGGTGATAAAATTTGAGCGGGTGCCTCGCCTCCCTCTCGGCTACACATGAATCCGCCTCTGCGTATGGTCATGCCTAATCTTCTTGTAACACATCCCACCTCGACACACTAAACTATAGAAATCATAGCATGTCAAGATAGGCATATCCAATGAGCTATGATGCTAGCACACTTGACGTGTAGTCATGTCTAAGCATGTTAGCATCACCACATCACCTCACTAAGCAATGGTCAAAGTTAGCAAGATGACATGGCTTGAAACACTTGAAATAAAACACCAAAACCTCTAACACCAAAGACATGAATGATAATAAATATTTCATACATAGACATACAAAATAAAGGAAAGTAATTGCATGATACATGGTTAAGTCCCATGTTACTTATCATATTAACTTGAGGTTAGGAACATCTTAGTTCAAAGTGTTAGCTCACCTACAATGATGAGAAGGTTCATAGCTTGATGTTGCTAACTATGGACTTTGTTAAACTTGAGGTTAGGAGCATTTTAGTTCAAAGTGTTAGCTTACCTTCAGGGGCACGACTAGGGGTGATCATAATCTCGGGAAACCGAGAAATCCCGATTTACCGTACCGAATTTTCCCGAAAACCGACCCGAGCCGAAATTAGTCGGGTTTCGATCGGTTCCTATTTTTAACAAGATTCGGTCTCGGTCTCGGGATCGGGATTTCCCGAAAATCAACTTTAAATCCCGACTTCCTGTTTTCTCCCAGTGACCCACTAGCCAAGCCCAATAGTATTAACTGTCAACACCAACTTCCAATATATCAGTCGTCGATCTTCATATTTGCAGGTAAACATGATCTCTTTTTCTCTACATTTATTATACATACGAATTTTGTTAATGATGTTTTTACACATGAGTATTAAATGATAATTTTTCTCTTGAATTTGATTACGATTTGAGTTAAAAAAAAGTTATAGTTTCTATAACAACTGAAAATTAAACTTAAATCAAACTATACTAACTTCAGACATAAATTAAACCATACTATTTTTGATGAATGAATTTGTATATATTTGTTACGAAATTACAATTATAAAAGTTATATTATTATCTAGTTGTTAAGTACAACAAGTTAACCACTGTTTCTGTTTATCATTGGTCAAGTTCTTTTGAGTTGAAGTGTCAGGTGAGTCGGGAAAATAAGTATATGTGGGCTGGAAAACAACATAGTTTCGGTCTGGGGAAATAATTAAATCTCAACCGAACTGAGTACACAAGAACCGAATTCCCGATTTTGGTTTCGGTCTCGGGATACGGTTTGTTATTTCTCAAATTTCGGGAATCGGGTCGGGTCGGGAATCGGTTCGGGATTCTCGGTTTCCCGACTTTGCTCACCCCTAGGCACGACCATATCTAGAATCAGGAAATCTTCTACACGACCGTGGGCCTTGGGAGTATGGTCGTGGAGCAGGCCGGCACGACCGTGGTCATTAGGACACACAGTCGTGCTAAATCTTTTGATCATATTTTCTATACTTTTTGTACGTTTGATCTTGCAAAGTTTCAAGGTTTGTAAATTGAAAATAAAGCAATTATGAACATTTTTAAAAACTTCCACAATCATAATCGACCAAAAGAAGGATATCTGATGGACTAATGATGTGTAATTTAGTACACATCATCGGGCGGCCCCATGAGCTCTTCTTGGGTTCACCCGTGGTCTTAGATACATATACATTGGACTCCAGGAGCCAAAATAATATATTTAGTATGTTAAAGGGTTCGAGTCTGGGTGATACTTTTCTCCATTGCTTCTTCATTATTACTTGTGATTGTTGGGTTTCAGCGAATCGTTTCGTATAAGATAATGCATTTTTTGCTTTAAATTATTCAAAAAGGCTAGCGACATATTTGCTACACCGTTTTATCCGGGCATAAATAATATCATTTACATTGTAAACCTTATCATCATCGCTCATTTGGTTGAGTGGTATTGGTGATGAGTGAAAGACTTGGGACTAAAAACTCATGAGTCAATTCCTGAGCCTTACATGTTTTTTATCCGACCACTTACGGAGATGATTTTCCTTGAGAAATAGACTCAATTGGTATAAATAATATATGGTTTAATGTTCCAAAAAAATTGTAAATCTTATCATCTTCATTTAATTAAGGGTGGGAGGTATGCTCATTTAAGGCATGGTTTAGGCATCAAAATTGACCAATGAGGTGATGCCAACAGGAGAGGGAAAATTGATGTAGATTTGATTATTTGGTAGGGATATGCTTGATTTAGGCATGGTTTAGGCATGGATTAAAACTTTTTTTTCATTTTTTTAAACTAAAACAAATAAAATTAAACTAAAACATTTAATATAAAATAAAAACATAACAATTCATTAGATTAAAAAAAACTTACAAAGTCCTAAAAATAACAAAAATGACCAAATTCCAAAAATAAAAACCAACATTTATTCTTCAATTTAAAAAAAAAATACAAATCTAGGGTGGTGGAGGATTTGCATTCAACTCTTCTTCAGTTAGCACGACTTTCAAGTTGTTGGCGATACGCTCAGTGATGTCGAATCGTAGCTGGAAATGTGTCTCACTATCACGTATCTCCATACAAACATCGTCCGTGAACAATGTTGACTGATTTAGCACATTTATGTCATTGTTCGAACCTGCGACACCAAAGAAAGCATGCCAAAACCACATTCTTGCGACGCAACTGCCTCGAGTATTACCGTTGGTTTTGGATGATCACCGCGATGATATTGTCGTCTATATTTTTTTTGGACAGCTTCTCCATTCCCAATGCATACAATTGATGCTACCGATCATGTCAGGGATGCCATTCCTTTCTAAATGGGCCTCATATAAAAGAGCAAGATCATGGCTAGTCGGTAAACGCAAAAATTCATCTCTATAAAGTCTAATTATAGCATCACAAAAGTAGTGTAAGCATTCACGTGATGTTCTTTTGGACATTTCTAAAAATTCATCGTATCCGTCAGGCACGTTACCAGTTGCCAATTGACCAATAGCTACCGTACATTTCTGTAAAGCAGTGAAACTTGGACGCCCCCTCTCTTCGACACGAAACGTAAACCACTCGAAGTTACTCTCAATATCATGCAAGATACGATTAAACAATCTTTTAGACATTCGAAATCTATCACTAAAAATACCTTCTTGGAAACGTGGCTCGTCGGCGAAATATAGCTCAATCAAACGATCATGACTTGCTCTACGATCTCGATAAATACTCGTCCTTGTGCTCTTCTCTCGAGATTCTTCGTCTAAAACAACACGATAACAGAGATTCATGAAACTCATCGCGTCATTGTTTGAATCGCTCGAACTACTAGACGAAGTCATAAGCTCGGGTGGGATTCTATACCGTGGGCGAGGGCGATTCATGTTTTTTGAGAGAAAGAGAGTATATGTTTTTTTTAGGAGAATATGTATAGAAATTGTTGGGTATAGAGGGATTTATATAATGTTTGAATTGATTTTAAAAAAAATTAAAGTTCAAAACGGTCAAAAAATGACTGTTGAACGGTCACTTGTTCTCGGCATCCATCGGCGATCAAATGCCGAAAAAACCAACCCCAACATGCCGATGCCGAAGAGAGGGGGGGGGGGGTTATACTCGCCGAAATCGGCATGGTTGGTGCCGAGAGTATGCCGATGGTGATGGCATGTATACCACCCACCCTAAATAATTCATTTTATGAATTAAGTATAATAATAATAGTCTTAGTCTTTGATAAAACACGTACAATAGGAAAAACAGCCAAATAACATAAAAAGAAAAAAACATTGTGATTTAAACGGATGATAACTTACTAAGATACAGAAATTAAATTATGTTACATCGATCAACTGAGTTTAGCAACATTCGGTACTACCATACACCACACACAAACACCGGAACCTTATCTAATTAATAACACTCATACAACTTGATATCCATTTCAAGTCGAAAATAGAAAAAACCTTGCACATTATCGGTACGAATAGTAACGATCCCTCGTGTCATAAAGAAATCTCCAGTACCACCAACGACCGAAAAATCCCTAGTCTTCTCACCCATCAGATCCGCACCCATAATGTTAATCGTACCTTTATGCTCTGTAGAATTGAAAATCAACGTGTAAGAAAACCAAGCATTATACTCGGTCTTCGTATCATAGAAGTAAAATCCCTGAGCTCGAGCCACAGGAGGAGATAAGAGGTGGTGGTCTTTCGTTACGGGATCATCGAACACCACAAGCATCCCATGCTCGAAATTCCCGAGCATTGTATGGTTCGTGACCGTGGCTGATGTGGCATTGGCGGCGTTGGTGCCGTCGTAGAGAATGTCGTGGTAGTAGAGCACAAATCTCTTGCAGGGTTTATTAGCGTCTAGTTTCTTTGGGTAAGCAAGAGTGTGCATGATGAGGAGTGAAAAGAAGACGAAAATAGTGTAGTTGTAAAACATTTGTGCCATTGGTAGTACTTTGATTTGGTGTGTAACGAGCTTCTTTGGTCGATATATATATAGTAACAACAAAATATTCTAATTGAATTCTTGTGTAGCTAAAAATCATGGTGTAAAACAAAGCCACCTTTGGGTATGTTGTAATGTGGATATACCCTCACAAAATCCAAAACACACCAACTTTTTTCATGTGATCCAAATTTCAAAACTATTATTTAAGAGATAGTATAATCACCATTAACTCTTTTGAACTCAGAAAATAACTCTTACCTATGTCGCTTTTGTTGATCGTATGTTATTCCAAACAATAATTGAAAATGAAATTCTTGATCTATACTTAAAGCTAAGGATAAGTGTAATCATAAAGTTCTATAAAGCCTCTTCTTTCCTTATGTGTTTTGCGCCATGTGGCGTATGACGTGACAAATGGCTTTATGAGTTTTGAGGGTGTAGTTATAAAGCTCCCATTAAGCCCCTCCTCATGATTACATCATCATTCTTTTTTAATAATTTAATTAAACACCAAAAAAATTAAAATGTAATTTCATTAAATTAAAAAAGACAAATACATTTTACATATTTGTTTATAGAAAATAAAACTACTCATCGTCCGGCACATCGTCGTAATCCTCCTCGTCGTCCCCATCATTTTCGTCGTCTTCGCCAACTTCGTTGTTTGCTTGTTCAACTTCCTCCACTTGCACATAATCAACCGGACGAGTAGCCCATGTGTGTTCGAATAAGTCTGCCTTCAACGCGTTGTGTATTTCTAAGGAACGTAACATAGCCGAGTTTACACGTCGTTCTTCGGCTGTCGCATACGAAATTTCAATCCGGTAAAACCGGTCCGGATTACGGTTTCTAGAAATTCCAACCCGGGAAAAGCGGACCGGTCCGTTTTAAATACTATATAAATTTTATTGAAATATATTCTCTATTATAGATTGAATTTCATATATACCCTTATAAAGTTGTAAAATATCATATATATCTAATAAAAACTTAAAATATCATATATGTCCAATATAAATAGGTTTTTTTATTACCATTATATAAACCGTATCATGTTCAAATATATGATTTTAATTCCAATCAGTTTCTTAAAATTGTCTTGAACATAAGAATTAAATCAGATCTCCCTGATAATAGAATTCTATGAAACTTAGATCATTGTAGTTCATCAATAAGACGAAATTCTTGTAGTTATTTATACAACCTCTTTCGATATGTAAGTCAATAAGAGGTATTGAAATTCAATCACCATTATCCATTTCCTGTGTAATACCTTCACGGTGCATTTAGCCTTAAAAAATCAAGCTTATCCTATGAACTTAAAGCACTGACTAGTGTAAAATTCTAGGTTTCACTTGGTTTCTTTTTATTTCACAAAACGTAATAATTGCTTTTAGTAAACGTAATCGTTATGATCAATAATAGGAATTGTGCGGCTCAAACAAAAAATTTGGCTCAAACCGTATGAATCCGTAATTCCGGACCGGGGAAACCGGATACACCGGTTCGGTTTGGTTTAAGATTTTTCCAACCCGTTAATTCCGGTTTGGTCTATAAAATACGTGAAAACCGGACCAACCGGACCATGAACACCCCAACATACGGGACCGATTGTACGTGCTCGGGTCGAAAGTCTGGGCATATCGCTTTTCCTTTGGCTTCCTTAATCATATTATGCATTATAATAATTACGCGTATACAATCGGCCATTTTATCCTTTGTCCATAATCGACAAGGATTCTTTACAAACAACCACTTCTTCTTAAGATTATCAAAACAACACTCTATATCCTTTCTTGCCCCTGCTTGGACCGACTTAAAATATCTTCTTTTCTGATCGATGAGGTCTTTAAAAGTTTTGATGATGAACGAGTACTCCGGATATATCCCATCACCCAAAATATAACCGTGCGGGTAGTAGTTGCCGTTCGCAAAAAAACCGATTTTTGAAATGTAGTCCTCGATCACTTGAGACCCCTCGAGCACGTTGATGTCGTTGTTCGACCCCGCTACACCAAATTTTGCATGCCAAATCCACCGATCATTGGAGCAGACGGCCTATAGAATAACCGTAGGGGTTTTTTGATCACCCCGTGTGTGTTGCCCTCTCCATGCTGTGGGACAATTATCCCAAGACCAATGCATGCAATCGATACTACCAATCATCCCCGGTAGTCCATGAACTTGTTCATGTCGTTCATACAAAAGTTGTAGATCGTTTCACGTTGGTTTTCGCAGATATCGTGCACCATATAGGCCATCGATTCCTATGAAAAATATACAAAACTAGTTTGTAAAATATAAAAATATTTACTAGTAATAAAAACACACAAAAAAAAATCATTTACCGGTACAAAAATGCTTCAACGTGTCTCTCGTTGTCTTCTCCGCCATTTTTAAGTACTCGTCATTTATATCCATCGTCGTGCCATATGCAAGATAGCATAACGCAGAAGTACACTTTTGAACGCCATGAAGCCAAGCTTTCCAGTCGCGTCACATCGTTGTTGAAAGTAGGGTTTGATTGCTCCAAATCATGCACGATACGCAAAAACAATTGTTTACTCATCTGAAAACGATTACGAAACGTGTTATCGTCGTACACCGGACGTGCGGAGAAGTAGTCGTTCATCAAATTGTTATTTGCGGCATTCCGATCACGCTCAACGGGCGTGCGCCGTAAAAGCGGACGAGGAACCATATTTGACGGTTCTTGAAGAATATGAAGTGCGGCGGAGATAATCTCGTCTTCCTCTTCGTCGAAGAAGTCATAGTAAAGCGAAGATGATGAAGCGGAGCTCATTTTTTTTTAAAAAAAAAATGAAAGTGGTGTTTGAATGTTAAAAAATGAGAGTGTTAAGAGATTGTGTGGATGGAATGATATATATAAAGAGTAAATTTTGAATTTAAAAAAAAATCTGGAAAACTAGCCGTTCAACGGCTAGTTTCATCGAAACAAGCAAGGGCGGTGACGTTTTGTGGGCAACGCCCAGGACCGAGAAAAGGACCATAGCGCCCCGGGGGTTAGAGCCCGGGCGCTATAGGGGCGTTATGGGAGCGTCGTGGGTCGGCAAAGCCCCTACCATGCCCATTACGATCAGTCTAATAAATAGGTAAATTATATCGTCATGTAGTACGATTCTATCTTTTTAGAATTTTATCTTTGTTTGTGATTCTTTTTTGTTTTTTGATATTATTGCTTTATTATTCACTTTTTTTTTGTTCGTTTCTTTTCATTTTGAGTATTATCACTTTATTATTTACTCCCATACATATTGTTTATACACCGACCGCACTCACCTCTCATCTCTCCTTTGTTAGCATTTGGGTTCCAATTTGATTTTCGATTAAAGGTTTTCGATTTGAGTTCTGATTGGTTTGTTTATGCCCTAAGTCAAAACCCTACATTTAGCATAAAGTTCCTCATCATTTAGCATGAATAGGTGACTTAAGTTTTAAAAACCGGTCCAATTAACGGTCTAGTTCTGGGTTTCGGCCGGTTAAACCGTAAAACCACTATGTCAAAAATTAGCCCGAAAATAGAGTAAACATGACACACCCAAACCGGCTTAACCTACGGTCACCGGTTCAACCAGACAAATAGACCGGTTCAAAGTGAGTTTTAAAACATTTGCTAAGGGTTTAAATCTTAGGAAATACAAGTTTAAGTTTGATGGTATTCCACACCTTTAACTGGCACAAGATGGCCCACGGGACCTACACATGGTCTTCGTCTCTTCGATACACCAACATATGTTGGACTCAGGATCCGAAAGCTTTAATATATAATGGGCTAAGCCCAGATCAAGTGGGCCGCATAAGACCATGTAAACCTGCGCCTAAATTCTACAAACCAACTCTTTCTTGTCCGTTGTTTCGATACGTTCATTTTTTCCGATATTTTCCTGTCACTATTGAAATCCTGTGCGTACTAACTGAAAATTGTATACAGGGAGAAACCGTTACATCAAATGTATACACCTGTAATATACCTATAGATAGAGAAACATATATACACACTAGATCGAAAATTTCTGTCCCCTAGAAACCTGAAATTATATTGTACACATGCATATACGTATAAAGGAACGGATGATAGAGGCCGAATTGATTTTATAGAAATCGAGGACGAAAATTCCATTCAGAATCGATGAAATATTTCTGATCAATAACCGGAAATTTTCACATATTTTGCCTTTTTGGATCATTTAATTTGAAGAAACTGAAGATACACGCTTTCTCGATCACGCTTTGGATCGTAAGTTTCGTATTACTTGGATCGTAGATTACATCCGTTTGTCTCGAATTCTGACAAATTTTGCTTGGAAAACAGAAATTAGGGTTTGAGATTGAGAAACGATGGAAGGACGTGCGTTTGTGTCCGCGTTGAGTGTAGGAATAGGGATAGGGGTCGGGCTCGGAGTGGGGAGGACCGTGAATCGTTTGACCAGCGGTTCTGATTCGTCCGCGAACGCTATCACGCCACAAATAATGGAGCGTGAGATCCTTAGTTTGATTATGGATGGGAGAGATAGCAATGTTACTTTCTATGAATTTCCATATTACCTCAGGTAACACAATCCCCATGCATTTTGTTTTTATCTCGTTTACTAATGTTTTGGAATGTCTAAATTGGTAGAATATTAGGAGCAAACATTGTCTCTGTCCTTTCTTTATCTAGGGAAGAATTTTCATAGACTTATAACAATGTTTGCTCGTAATATTGTACCATTATGGTTATTATATGTGAAATTAACCTTTCACTAATTGTAGAAATTCATCAAGACTGTTTCTATCTTGAAGGTGTCAGATTTAGAAATGTGGTTTTAATCTGGGATGACAGAGAGTTATGTTAGAACTATGCAGCAATCTAACTCGTTTGAGTTCTTGTATTTACATTCTTATATGGTGATCGTTTTAACAGTGAGCAGACAAGGACCTTACTTACAAGTGCTGCCTTTGTTTATTTAAAGAATATCGATTTTTCTAAGCACACAAGGAACCTTGCTCCTGCTAGCCGAACTATATTGTTATCAGGACCTGCTGGTTGGTTGTTTCGTGTTGTTCTTATTGTCTTGCTTAAATGTAGATCGTAATTCTTTCCTAAATTTGTTGCTTGTTGTGGATTTTGAAGAACTTTATCAGCAAATGCTTGCTAAAGCCTTGGCTCATTATTTTGATGCCAAGCTGTTATTGCTGGATGTTACAGATTTTTCACTTAAGGTGAGTGTCAATGAATAATCTTTAAAATATGTATCTTCACTAATCTTGTTTATTGTTTGTATCAGCTCCAAAGCAGATATGGAGCTTCTACTAAAACAAATGTAAGCATTTTGTCCAATTCATAACCTCTTATTTTTTGGATTGGATTACGTGTAATCTTATTTAAATCTTCTTCTGTTTATCAATGGACTGGATAAGCTGCCACATTTGGAAATGAAGAAGTGAGGTTTATGTTAATTACTGGATTTACTAATACGCTATTTTTCTAGTCCTTGAAAAGGTCTATATCAGAAACAAGTTTATGGAGAATGTCTGGCTTATTCGAATCAGGACTGTCTGCGATTCAACCCAAACCAGAAAGAAGAGGTATTTAAGTTCATTTGTTAAGATTATAATATCCGTGTGCAGTGGTATTTACTATTTAAGCTCATATGTTAACTTCATCTCTATATAAGAAAGTGTCATGCTACACAAGCCCACTTGATATAAAACTATATAAGAAAATGCCTTAAGTTGGATAATCATAATATTATTTCATGGTTATGTGTTTTGGCTTGTCTTTTATTTTTCTGTTTTGACATTCCATAGCTGTTCTGCAGGGGGCTTACGTAGACAAAGCAGTGTTGCTGATTTTGGATCAAAGTAAGAAAATAATACCCTTAGCTGTTGATTGGAATATTGTGCATCCCGCATATTGGTGGTTATGTTCTATTTTGTCCTTCTTAACTGCAGGGGACCTGATGCTCTCCAGAATCCCCCAAACCTTAGGAGAAATGCATCTACTGCAGCTAATATGAATGAGATGGCTTCAAACTATGCTCCAGCAAATCCAGGTAAAAAGCCATAAAAATTTAATGGTACTAACTAAATGGGATCTTCATAGGGAAAATGTTATCGTTGGTTTGGGGTACTATATTCAGCTTGGTACTTTGGTACTAGATGCTGTCTTTAAAACCAGCAAATGCTTTTTGTAAAACAGAATAGCATTTTGAAAGTTCCCTTTAGAGTTCCATTTTACACAGAAGTCTTAAAACATATGGTTATTTTTGCTTTTGGTATGTTATGACAATGCCTTCTTCTCAGCTCCACTTAGGCGCACAAGCAGCTGGTCTTTCGATGAAAAGCTTTTTGTGCAGACCCTATACAAGGTATCATGTCTTGTTTTTACTTTCCTTTTCTGTAAAAGTAGGGTTGACAAATTTGAACCGTTTACTTATGAATGTGTGGATTTCTGTTGTGTTTTGTTCCAAATGTACCAAATTAGACAAATGAGAAAAAGCAAAAAAAGAACGGGTCAAATGGGTTGAACAGGTACAACAACTTGAAAGCCGACCAAAATCTATTTCTATGCATACAGCTTCTTTAATTTTTGTTATTTAAAAAATTATTATTTTACCAAACTGACAATATTGTTTTTGTGAATCGTACTTCACGTGCTAATCAGTTGTAGAAAAATAAAAAAAGAACACAAATATTTGTTGGTCAAGCGAACCTGATCCAACCTGCAAGTTGTCCCAAAAAACGATTTGTTCCAACCCGAACATGTTTTGATTTGTTACCGACCAGCCTATCTTGCCGCCTCTAGGTACCAGGTTAAACTGGTTTAATCCCTTGGGTGCTCTGTGAGAATTTATATCATGAACATGTATTTTTCCTATGCTTGTAGGTTCTTACTAACACGTCGAACAACAGTCCTATTGTGTTGTATCTTAGAGATGTTGAGAAGTTCCTAGGAAAATCACAAAGGATAAATACCTTATTCCAGAAAATGCTGAAAAAATTATCTGGGCCAATACTAATCATAGGGTCACAAGTTGCGACTCTTGATACATACTACAATGTAGTAGACGAGAGGATTACCTCTGTCTTTCCATACACCATTGATATCAAACCTCCTGAGCAAGAAGACCATCTCGTTAGTTGGAAGAACCAGTTGCAAGAAGACATGAAGATGATCCAGTTTCAAGATAACAGAAATCATATTAGTGAAGTTCTCGCAGCTAATGATCTTGAATGCGATGATCTTGCTTCTATATGCGTATCTGACACAATTGTTCTCAGCAAATATATTGACGAAGTTGTGGTATCAGCAATTTCTCACCATCTGACAAGTACTAAGAATCCTGATTACAGAAATGGAAGACTAGTCATTTCTGCTGCAAGGTCTGTTTATCAGTGTATTATTGAATACTGGTTGACTAATGTTTGTTTGTTGCTAACCTATTGTCTTGAAATGGAGCAGTTTGGCCCATGGATTGGATTTGTTCCATGAAGGTAGATCTGTAAAAAGTCCCTCGAAGAAGGTTAGATCTTTATTTGTGTAATTTTGACGACGGTTAGAAATGGGAATATCATTTTGATTATGGGCATTATTATACGTTAATTACAGGATATGACTGGGACAGGTGCTGTTGCTTCGAAACCAGAAACCGCAGCTCCTACTGAAGCAGAAGCATCAGCCCCTAAGAATGCTGATAATGCTGCTCCCCCACCAGAAAAAGCTCCAGTAAGTACAACATTCTCAAAATTTTCTTGTATACTAGATGCTAGAAGTTGCAAAATGGGCGGGCCCAAAGAGTCATGCCATGTCGTGTTGACTCGAGACACTATCTATTCCATCCAATTAGTTTCGTGATTTCTATTTAAACTACACTAGCACCATTTGATCTCATAAAAAATCAAATAAAATATAAGTTTTCGCCCTTATTTTCTCACTAATTTTTTATTTCAGGAAGTACCAGACAATGAATTTGAGAAACGCATAAGGCCAGAAGTCATACCAGCACATGAAGTTGGTGTAAGTTTTGCTGACATCGGTGCGTTAAAGGAGATCAAAGAGTCACTTCAAGAACTAGTAATGCTACCTCTAAGAAGACCAGACTTATTTGTGGGAGGACTTTTAAAACCATGTAGAGGAATATTACTATTTGGCCCTCCTGGAACTGGAAAAACTATGCTAGCTAAGGCCATTGCTAATGAAGCGGGAGCAAGTTTCATTAACGTTTCTATGTCTACTATCACTTCAAAGTGGTTTGGTGAAGATGAAAAGAATGTTCGAGCTTTGTTCACTCTTGCAGCTAAGGTCTCACCAACTATAATATTTGTGGATGAGGTTGATAGCATGCTGGGTTCACGATCAAAAGGTGGAGAGCATGAAGCTATGAGAAAGATTAAGAATGAGTTTATGACTCATTGGGATGGACTATTATCCACAAAACAAATTCTTGTTCTTGCTGCAACTAATAGACCATTTGACCTTGATGAAGCAATTATTAGGCGTTTTGAAAGAAGGTAATCTTTTAAACTATGTCTAATGGTAAACTCGAAAACAAAGTTGATAATGGAACATGTCAAATGGGTTAAACTAGTGCAAAGTGCCCCAAAGTAATATTCAGATTCTTACAGACTTAAATCATTTTATAAAAAAGTATTGAATTTTAATAATGTTTTTGTTATATCATATTTACATAATTCAAGTGTAAGGGACAAAAAATGTTTGTGGGTCAAACCCGGCCTGACCCCCCATTTCATTTGTAAAATACCAATTCTGACCCGAACCGCCCAACCAGCCCTGTTTGCCACTTGTAGCAGCAGAAGTATGTGATTGAGGTTTTATTTGGTGAATAGGATAATGGTTGGGCTACCATCTGTAGAGCAGAGGGAAATGATCATGAGAACTCTTTTAGCCAAAGAAAGTGTCGTTGAAGGGTTGGACTTTAGAGAGCTTGCCAACATGACAGATGGATTTAGTGGAAGTGATTTGAAGGTAGTATTCTCTTCTTTATAAATGATTAAAGATGATCCAAACTTGGAATTAACAAAGGTAATTGTTGAGAATACAGAATTTGTGTACAACTGCGGCTTATCGACCTGTTAGAGAGTTGATTCAACAAGAGAGAAAAAAGGATATTGTAAGTATTGTACCTCACCTAAATTAGTTGATTATCTTTCACACATACCATTTGTTTATTTTTTGCTTCATTGCTTTGAGTGTTTGAAAAATGTTCTTTGTCCATTATAGGCGAAAAAAATCCAAGCTGAGAGTGGTATGCAAACCTCTGAAGAACCTAAAGAACAGCGGGTGATAACTATCAGGCCGCTTAACTTGAAAGACTTCAGAGAAGCTAAAAACCAGGTTCTCACTCTATCTGTCTGTGTGCATGCACATATATAGGAATAGGTCGATGTTCAAATAAGAACCCATACATAACTAGGAACCAAATGAACCACTTTTTAGCCCTTGGATCAATATCAATGGATGATTGAGATCCCCTCCATTATGTCTCTTCCACTTCATGAATCGCACTGTCCCCTCCTTTTGTTCTCTCTATGATCAAAGGCCAAAAATGGTTCTCATTTGATCCCATGCCTACAGGCATATTTATAATAAACAACATGATTTGTACAGTTGTACTAGACTATATTAGATGGAAGATATATTGATTCCTTTTTTCGTGAAATTCATTACAGGTGGCAGCTAGTTTTGCAGCCGAAGGCTCAATAATGAGCGAACTGAAGCAATGGAATGATCAATATGGTGAGGGAGGTTCGAGGAAAAAAGAGCAGTTATCTTACTTTTTGTAAGTATCATTACACCCTAATTAAACCTCTACACTTGTCTTCATAATAAATAACAAAGACCACCTACAGTCCCAAACATATATAACATGAACAAACTTAATTCTTAGCAACTCATGTACCCGCTAACACACGGTTAACCACACTGCGTCAAAACATTGGGTCAGTCAGGTGTATGATTAGGAAGTACAAGAAAGACCCTTTTTAGGGCAACTGTGCTGTGTAATTATTAATTTTTTTTCTTTTTTCTATTTGTTACATGAAAATACAGAATGTAACACTTTTGTTTGTTGTGTATACTGTAAACTGATAATTATTTTCCTGTGGTATATATTTTAATGTTCTTATTTCTTATGGTCACTCACATTTGGGAATTGTTGAAAAATAACTCATTAGTTTTTAATACCATCACCATAATTAAATAAAATCTATAGAAACCGCTACTTTCATACCAAAATTATGAATCAAACAAGATGGCAACAACAGTTGTATCAGGTCCATGTCTCCATGGGTTCACAAAATCAATCCAGCAACATATATGTAAGTTTAAAGCCAGTAATGGTAACTGTCACAACCACTTAAACCATAAACTTCTAACCAATCAGTCCAAATGTAGCTTCCACCTATGCCTTTTCTTGTCTTTCAAAGACCCTGGGATCTTACTGATCACTTTTTCATCAACTACTGCATAGTGTTTCCTTATCTCAATCCATGATTTCTCTGCAACTGGGTCTATCTTTATTATCTCCGTATATCTCGTAAATCACAGACACGTTGGGGGACCGGAAATGATATTGTTGTCCATCCTTAAAGTTGATAGCAAGAACAAACCATTTATCACAAACTAACAATGAAAACAAATAGAAATTACTGTACCGTTGGAGTAAGAATACATAGTAGAACGATGCTAAGAAGTTGCACCAGCTACCAATGACCGATACAAACCACGAGCCAGCAATAGTTACTGTAAAAGTACAACCAAAATTCCTAAGCCTAGTCTTCAAGTCCATAGAGAGTTTTTTTTGTGCATAACTAATCAAAAGGTACCTACACAATAATTAGCCACATATGATTGGATTATGTATATCGATAAATGAACATACATTAATAAAATTTTGAGGAAAAAGCAACAAGAAGTTAGGTTCTAAAGAGAACTAACTTAAGCACATGTTCATCCTAATGTAAAATAATACACAACAAAAGCCGACAAATCCTTTGATTCTTTAATGGCAATCACTGCATATGTATGCAGATTGTAGACTGTTTAGGCAGACTTTAAAGTATCTTCTCTTACTGTATCCATGTTTTCACCATTCGATCACATTTGATTCACAAGTGGACTGAAGAAGTCATCAACAGATTCACTGTCCTTCATGCTTAGTAAGTCGAATTCACAATGGAGAGTTTGTAGTTGAAAAATCTTTGCTCTTTCATCACCCTTATAGGATGTGGAAAGAGTGTCCCATGATTCTTTATCTAGTCTAGCGAGTAGCGACCAATATATGTTCAAATACAATCTCGTAAGTGGATTGGTAAATAGAAAATGCCTTGTCGTCTTTCTTTATGGTTTCCTTTGAAATGTTTACTTATTTTGTTGTTAAAACATGTATGAGTTCTTCAACCCTGTTATCAATTACATTCCATAAATATTACGACCCATACAACACTACATCATCGTGATCCATGGTGAGCACTTCTTCACGCTAAAACGAGAAACTTTGGGTTGCAAAAAGTTATTGTTCGTTCTTGACATTTTTCTGTCCCAAAAGATGGAATTTCTGTATCTTTTCTACTTTTGGTCCTCATTTTTCTGAGTGGACTTCAGCCTAGAATTCTTGGCCTGAAAATGATAATAATAATTCTGGACAAACTTCTCAAGTTGGTTATGTTGCAAATTTATCCATTCCCAGTGCTTCTTATTCAGTTGAGGTGGCATGAGCTCATAGGGTTTATGAAACTTGTAACCGGAGATGGTGCGCATTTATAAACATTACTCATGTTCGTCATTCCATCATCAGAGATTCAGAGTACTACCCAAATCCACTTTAGTTATTAGTTGGTTTTTATCACCCGTGTATGGTTAAATTAATCGTTGAATTTTCAAATCTTGGTTTTCTACATCACAAGCTATAGTATAACATCGCCATGATGGCAATTAATCTGTGTGTTCTTTCAAATGGCAATTTTCAGGCCTTTAAGTCTGTTAATGTTATAGTTAGTTGGTTTAGTTATAATTTGTTGCTCTTCCTTTTCCACTCACATATTACATTATAGAGGAGATCATCCATATTTATTTGTCAGTTCAGTTGATCATATATTGAGCCTAGATACACTTCAATTCCATTTTTCTCTCAGTATCATATTACTTTCTATATATAAATCCATGAGCTTTGTCAATGTACCTAAAAGTAGTGATGAAAACAAACACAACTCAGACTTAGATCCTACTAGCAACAAAGAGTTATTGACCGAATCTACCTAATTCAACAGCTCTTTTTCCTTCTCTTATTGATCCAAAAAGAACAATTGCCTGAAGCATTAAGAAAAGTGTGCTGAGCCTGGGAAGGTGCAATCCACTTTCAAAACTCTCCAGAATTTTAGAAATTTAACAAGTTGTTACAACTTACAAGAAAGTAATACAATATGTAAATATTAAAGACAACAATTATAAGCTAGCCATACTTGGTGCAGACGTCACACAATCAACACTATATATAAGAAAGCCAAAAAGTTTAACGTGGTTTGTTTTCTTCAAACGCCATGTGTGTGCTCCTCAAGTAAGATTCCTTATCATACGAAACTAATGGGACCTCGTAAAGATCAGATTGCTCAACTTCTAGGACTACTGAGCTTCTAGTGTCATGAAATGTTTGTTGTTGAATCCAAGGCTGAGTTGTAAACTTCCTCAAGGTGTCTAGCTCCACTACCACCTCTTTCATCGTAGGTCTATCTCGGCCTTGTAAATTAAGGCATCTTTTGACCAGATCACCTACAGCTTGGATCTGCTCAAGAGTCCCTTCACGTAATATCCGAGGTTCAACAATTCCATATAAGCGGTTTTCTGTAACTGAATTGACAAAATATGTTGCTAAATTATTGTCACCATTGGAACTATCAACACCAATTGGTTTTTTTCCAGTTACGAGTTCTGCAAGGACCACTCCAAAACTATATACATCACTTTTCTCAGTTAGTTGGCTTGTGTTGAAGTACTCTGGATCCAAATACCCTAGTGTTCCTTGAATAAGAGTAGTTACTTGTTTGTGATTTTGTGGGACTAACCTTGATGCACCAAAATCTGAAATTTTTGCCGTGTAGTTATCATCTAGTAATATGTTGGTAGACTTAACATCTCTGTGTATGATTGGCATAATAGTTTCAGAATGAAGATATGCAAGCGCACCGGCAGCTTCAACAGCTATTCTCAATCGATTTTCCCATGATAACCAACTCATTCCACCCAATCTAGAATGAATGTGATAGAAAAGAGTGTTGTTAGAGATGAATTCGTAAACCAGTACAGGGACTTCCTCTTCCAAGCAACACCCCAAAATATTTACCACATTTTGATGGATGACTTGTGTAAGGATCAAGACTTCATTTATGAACTGCTCTGCTTGGCTCTCATCCGCTATTTTAGACTTCTTTATTGCAACTACACGTTTATCAGGCAAAACTCCCTTGTACACTACACCATAGGCACCTCGACCAATAATATTCTCTTTAGAATAATTATGAGTGGCTTTACGAAGTTGTGCAATGCTAAACAAAGTCATTGCCTCATGAGACCCCTGAGATTTGATCTTTTGTTTTAGCAAAACGCCTCCATTTTTCTCAAAGAACTTTTCTCGGAGCTTCATTAGCTTCTTCCTCCTTGTACAATAGAAAACCCCCAATATACCAGATATCATTGCTAAAAGACCAAACACCGTTGCTACATTTAAATTTAAAGGCAAAACACTTCAATTAGTGGTTGCTGAGTTTCATCGAAAGAACATGGTTTTTTGTAGAAGCTAACATGTTGAAAAGATTTATTTTCAAGATTATATTAGTTGACACATCCACACATATATTTATACTTTTATGAAAGACTTACCTATAATGAATATGGCTGAAGAAAATTTTGAACCTTTATGTCCTTGACAACCATTTTTTATTTTTGCATCACCCAAAGACCCCAGCGGACAAGTACAATTGTAACTCCCTGGAATATTTATGCAATCACCATGGCAAGGGTTGGTTTCTGGATCCTTGCACTCATCGATGTCTATAAACAGGAAATATTAAACAGACTTGTTAAAGAAACTAGAAAACATACTATATATTTACGTGTTTTTGGAAAAAAAAGAAAATATGTTGATTGAAACTTCATCAAAGTTCAAATTGGCAGTGTATGGTAGTTTTAACCATAAATAGCCCATTGTGTTGAGTGAACTAGTAATAATATGTGCTGTAAATGTTGAGATCTGCATGGAAAAGAATTTTGATATATATAATATACTGGAAACTTACCTTGGCATCCTGGATCAAGATAGGGGTTACCCTCGAAACCATCATTGCATCTACAACGATATCCACCTCCATCTACGCCATAGCAGGAACTGTTTTCTTTGCATTCGTCAGATTCATCCGTGCAACTTCCTTTTGGTGCAATCACCCAATCTACCACAACACGGACAGTGGATTCTATCCTGTCACTACTAGAAACAGGGCCTTTCTTGACGCGCGAACGATGACGCTCGGTTTTTAATGACGCGTAAAAACGACTGTCATAAAAAAACTGTCAAGAATCGTAAAATTCTAAGGCTAGATGACGCGCATTTCTGCGCGTCATAAAATTTTTGTCATTAAAAAACACGGAGTACACTTAAAATTTGCGCGTCATCTATAAACTGTCGTTTTATGTTTTTTTTGTTTCCCGCTGTTTTTCCCCAAAATTTTAGTTCCCGGCTCTTCTATGTTTTTGCTTTCCCTCAAAATTCAATTCCCGCTTCTATCTAGCTCCCTCTCCACAAGCCCTAATCCCCATTTCTCAAGCCTCTGATTCCCATATCTCCACAAACAAAATCCATTCCGCTTCTAATTCCGTTACACCTTGCTGCTCCCGCTTCTAACTCCAAGCCCTAAATACTCCATCCGTAATCCAGAAATACTCCATCCGTAATCCACCGTCGATGTTCCTCCTCTTCACTATCATCGACTGAGTTGCTGGGAAGCATGAAAGAGTTTAAAATCAGAGATGAAAATCAGTTCGATTGCAGGTGGTCGCTTCCTTTCTTAATTCCGCCAACAACTTTCATCTTCTCCGTCTCCAACAAATTCGTCATGAAGACCTCTCTCTCGCCATCATTTACTTCGATTTTTACCAGATCCATCAAAGATAGGCCGTCGATTTGCAATCTCAGCTTCATATACATCTCCCGTCAATTATGCTTCCGGTATGTAGTGGTAGATCTTTCGATTTATATCTTTTGATTTCAATTTAAGTTACAAATTTATTGTTATCTAAATATCGATTTCCATAACCCTAACTTGGATTAGGGCACCGTATAGAGATGGGGTGATGGAGCATGAACCTAGGGTTTGTGTTGTTGTGAAGTGAGGAGATTGCAGGGGGGAATGAATAGAACTAGAATGATAGTGAGGAAGATGAAGGGAGGAATGGGGCTGTTTTGGTTTCTTATGGAATTAGGTGCATTTCATTGATGAAAATGGAATTATAGGTGTTAATTTTCCACTGTTAGTTGATTTCTATACAATATATGAATACAATGTGAGGTGTATAATATATCTTGAGCAATATGCAGTAGTACTTTAGATGGTTCATGCTTGTGTATTCGACTTTTCGGCCTCCATTTTACTAGTTTTATTGCAACACAATTGTTAAAGTTTTGACGATTTGGACATGTTGATTACTGTCTGTATATGTTACGAGAATTGACCCTGGCATTTACTCAATTATATTGCATGTTTTCTGTTTGTGAAGGATATTACACTAGTGGATTTGGCTCCAATACACCCCATCAGATTGGGTCTTGCTCTTATCTTCTCAGTGTTTTTATTATGAGATTCTGAATTCATCTGGCAAGGCGAAACAGGTAAATTACATACTATTTTATATAAAAGCTAACAGGCTTTATGTTAATTTTGTAACTAATAGGCTTTATGTTAATTTTGTGCAGGTGGTGAATCAACAATAGATATTGGTTCGACTGCCTTGTGGATTTGTCCTTGAAGACAGTTAGTTAACAGACACAAGGAGAACACTGATTCCCAAATTCCCAAAAAGGTTATATATATATTTTTTCTTCTGTACTTCTATTATACCCATGTGAATATATGTTGTTAATTCAATTAATTCACTTCCAGTTCCACTTATGACTTTTGCCATCCAGACGCGCAAAAGGTCAGCACACAAGGACTTGGAGGTGAATCAAACTGTGAATGCAGTGGTGGAAATTGTGAAGGAGAATTATTTGGCAAGTATTGTTTTAGATTTGCTTAGTAAGCTCTATTGGGTCAATCAGTCAATGTTAGAAATCTCCAGTGACCCAATGCTTGATTCTTTCATGCTGTGTTATATATAATCTCAGGTTCTTTCTATCCCGGATGCTAAAAAACCCGTGAGTTTTACCTATCTGATCTTCTATGGCACCTGACCATCAATCAGCAAAGATATTTTTGTAGTAGTAGTGACAGTTAGTGCCGGCTTCTGGTTCTATACGACCTGTTCTTCTAAGCTTAGTGGCAGCACATCAACTGGTGGTTTTGATGGTGCTTCAGGTGCAGCCAATTCAGCTGTTGCAGCTCTTCAACTACATCCGCTGCTGCCCCTGCATTGAGCTCTTCAACTACACAGTACCTGGCATTTGTGCAGAACCACCCCTATGATTTCTCAATACCTGCAGTGGAAACAATAGTCTCAGCAGCAGCAGGTGTTGAAAAGAGATGGTGTTGAGTCAAATCAAATTCTGAGGATACAATGAGAGTAACTCCTTGTGCTGGGCATTCTTTGGTCAGTGTTGAACTCTGATTTTTCAACAGAATATAATAAATTGTTTACCTAAACATCAGTTTGTCACATGTAATATTCTTGATCACTTTGTTGTCTAATATGACAATATATAACATGTGTAGATACCATGGGAAGGAAATAAGCTTATATCAATTGCAGGAGATTCAAAGGATGCTTTTGAAGCTGTCAATGGTTTGTTTGAACTTGACCTCTGTTTTAACTTTTACTAATCAAGAGAAATATGTATCGTCTTATAAATTTTTGCTCATTAGAAACCATCTAAGGTGGAAATTTTAACCCATTTACATGTGAATGCGATTTGGGTTGTGTTTTATCACAGATGGACAGGGGTCAAATGGTCAAACAGGTTGAAAGTGAAACAAAATTTAACGCGTACAGCCTTTTAAATTGTGTTGTTCAAAGATCTAGCTAGATTGTTACTATAGTAGTATTGTTTTTGCAATGATATAAAAGATTTAAAAGGTTGTCAGAAAAGTATTTGCGGGTCAACCCAACCCAACCCAATCTGGCTAGTATTGAAAATGAAACCACCATCTTTATACAATCTGTCAGTCAAAGTGAAAGTTAATTTCAGATAGGTGACACTGTGTATGAACAAAGCTTAACTGTTAATTTGGTATAAGCATTGTAACTCTGTATTTTGTAGTTAAAAGGTAGCACCCATCAATATTGTATGGTTCAGTGTCTAGTTTACTAAATCCAGTTTCTAGAATTTACATTTTATTCCTTTTCTTTGGTGACTAATAATATAAAGCTTTTACAGGCGGAACCAGTTAATATCATTTTGGGGTCACACGTTTGGGTTGAAGATCGTGCTTTAGCATGGATTGATGGGGAAATGACCCAAACTAATGGACAAGAGGTTCATGTACATACCACTATTAGGGTAAACTGCAAGAAATAGAAACAAACTATACACTCCTTTCCTTTACATTAGCAACAACTTTAACTAAATTAACAGTATAAACTAACTTATTTCAGTTATCGTTGTTGGTAGATTCATTTCAGCTGTCTTTTTCCCAAACTCATAATAATGTTGACACATCCCAATACATGTTATAACATTGCAGTAACACGTATTGAACCCGGACTTGTTAGCAAGGCTAATGCAGGACCCAATACTTCTGGAAGTCAATTCTTCATATGTGCAGTCAAGGTAACCACATTCTGCTGTAGATTATATGAGAACATATTTATGGTTTTAAAAATGGCATATAGTTACTGATAAAAAATCTTATCAGAATCTTATTCTATTGACATGCTACATAATTGTGTGTGTGGTTGGCAGACACCATGGTTGGATCAGAGGCATGTCGTGTTCGGGCAAATTTTTGCTTGCTTTTAATTAATGCTCCTACATTGATCAGATCAAATTGGAACCCATTTGTGTTCTCGATGTTGTTTTTTATGTTTTCTTAATATTTGTTACATACATTCCATATGGCAATTGTCCCCTAAATCAACCTAGCTGTACTACAACAGTATTGAATATTTGTGGTGTCTTATTAATGCACATCAAACTTTCTGTGACGATGACTATGCTATTACATATATATTATTTTAATACTCCGTCTTTATAAACTCAGCCTACTTCAACTCAGGAGTTAGTAGCTAAGGATCTAAATTATCGTTATATGGGTAGATGCACATTCATGAGGTACCATTATGGTTCTATTGTATTTTGGCAGAATTGAACTTTGCCATATTCAATTTCATCATCTCTTGACCATGCTGTAGTTGGTGACAGGTTTGGGGATAAGAATCCAGAAGTAACAGAAGTATCCTTCTGTTAGTTAATAACAGATGATAGGGGTATGGGTTGCAAAGTGATTTCTAGGGAGACAGTTATAAAGCCTAGTGAAATCATTAAGGTTATACTGGATTGGACTGACAAGGATCATGATTCATATGATGCAAGCTACCTGAAGAATCTTTGACTGGTGCACAAACCTGGGCTTACTGTTAGGAAAACCAAACCAGAATCCATCTCATTGTTTACTTGTTTGGATGCATTCTTAAAGGAGGAACCTCTAGATCCTGATGATATGTGGTAAGGTGAATTGATGATTGTTTCTTTGAATTTGGGACACTAGATTTTAGGTAACTAGTTTTCTTAGTACTGTGTTAGTTATTAATGTTTGCTAATAATGCCAGGTACTGCCCTGGTTGCAAGGTACATCGGCAAGCAACTAAGAAACTGGACTTGTGGAAGCTGCCTGATATTGTTGTTTCCACCTTAAACGATTCTCATACAGCGCGCCATTATATGATCAGCAACTGTTAAAGTTAGTCCACCTTAAACGATGCTTAATGTAAACTAATGTTACATTTGTAATGTTTGCTCTATATATGAAATGTATTATTTTGCTACAAGTGTATTGTATTTTGATTAGGAGGTTGATCGTCATTAATGTGGAAATTAGTGAATCTACAAAAATATTTTTTTTTAATTTTGTTTTAATTCATGACGCGCATTTATGCGTGTCATAAGCATATTTATGACGGGGGCTTCCTTGACACGCTTTTTATGACACGCTTTGCGCGTCATAAAATGCGCGTCATTGTTCGCGCGTCAAGAAGCAGATGACGCGCATTTTGCGCGTCAAGAGGATTCTTGACCCTACCTTCCTTGACGCTTTTTTGCGCGTCATCTGGGCCCTTTCTTGACGCGCAAAAAGCGTCAAGAAAGGCCATTTTTGTAGTAGTGTGTCCACAAGATCTGAATCACCATACAAATCACGCGCACCATGAAACATAAAACCGCCTTCCTCACCAAGAAATGCATAGCCACATTGGTTGAAGGGGTGAACACCTGTGTGGTTTTGAAAGCTGTTGAGTGTGATATTGTAGTAGTCTATGCCCTTTGGTATAGATGTCTGACAACATCCCATTCCCGAGCACTGCCCATTTTCAGAGACATCCTGTATTTTGCTACATACACCCGAACATACACCAGAAAAGTCTTTACCGTTTGTTCCTCTGATAAAAGAATAATCATCACACCCAAGGACTGTCAACATGTTCTTTTGAGAAAAAGTGAATGTACTTAACCCGATCCACCAATCATACTCGTTTGCTATAGTTCCATTTTGGTTGTAGCACTTATAGGCAACGCTAGTGGGAATGCGAATCTCTGAATCTGAAATGTTGTATATTTCTATGGTGCTTGAACGGAGGAACAACTTTGGAGGGTCGGAAGACATGTTACAAGTGACGTGGAACGAGTTGTCTATGGAACAACCCGTGTCATTACCAATACCAAAAGGGTAAGGAACTATCACATTCCCACAGTGGGTTTCACAGTTTGGCTTTGCTATATTATCAAGAGCTCTGGAGTTGGAACCTTGAAGAGCTCCCAAGGCCAATATTGTGAAAGGAAATATACAAAGATAGATAACAATATAAAGAAGCATGCTTCTCTTTTCCTTACCTCTCTTTTGTATGAAGTAATATCTTTTTGTGTTTGTTATTGTTTACAGTTATATCAATTTATAGGGTGGCTGCAACTTGCAACTGCAAGGGAGTATTAACTGTCAACATGCACTATAAGACATACTATACCCGTAGCGTAAAAGATGCGAAATAAGATGTTATGGTTGAGTGAATTTGGGTTTGATCGTATGGAATACTTTGTAGAAAGACTTTGGTTAAGCTTGTCCTATAGAGAAGACTCTGAAAGGTTGTGAGAATAACACCAAAGACTTTTCAGTTGGTCCCAAGTGGAATGTCTTTCATGAAATTTCTGCTCGTTTGTTCGTGAAATTTTCATTTTGCAATATGCTTAATTAATTGTGGCTCTCCTTTTTTATACTGCTAACGTAATTAGTCCTTGAACTATTCAAACTGGACGTGGTCTATAGTCTACCATGATGACAAATTCAAGTTATGTAACAATACGTTAACCTATATATATACAACCCGCATATATAGATTTATACGGGCCGTATATAGGTATGAGTGTGTCATGCATTATCAAATGACACATTACTATATGCTCATGTAAAGCTATACGGTATAGTTTTATTCTTGTCAAGACAATATTTATTGTGTATATACCTTTTGAAAATATAAGTTGATTTAAAATCCAAATAAATTGGAGACGGTGCAAATCTGACATTATAGTATCACCTAAATAGGGGATGCCCAGAGCATAGATGGGGTGAGCGATGGTTTAGGGTCCGGGATTTCGAAGGGTCCCGGGCATTTGCGTGTGTGCTTTTAGAAGTTTCTACAAACATTGTGAAAGATCTTCAACAATAGCCTAGTAGTCTAGTTGTTTTGAAAGTGAAGTAAAGATGTAGAGGTCGTAGGTTTCTTTTTCCTCAACCAGTCTAGTTTTAAAGTTGAGAGAGCTTTTTTATAAACTTTGAAAGAAATAAAATTTAACCCAAATCCAAACACAAGCAAATTTCTAACACAAAACTACGCACCAACCAAAAAATCATCAAACTTTTTGCCCTCTTCTTCACTCGTCCTTCCGTTTATATATGAGTTTTTATCTTTATATTATGACACTATAAAAAATGAGCCTAATGCAACACTTTTATTGACAAAAAGGTTGCATAAGCTGAAGTTGTATTAGACATAATTCAACCTTTTTATTACCTGATGCAACTTTTTTCTTAAAGAGTTACATCCTAAAAATGTTACATTATGTATAAAAGGTTGTATTATGTAACAAAAATGTTGCATTAGATCTAATGCAACTTCAGCTAATGCAATATTTTAGTCAATAAAAGTGTTGCATTAGCCTCATTTTTTGGTAGTGTGAGGGCCCGTTTTAATTTTGTCTTGAGCCCAAAATTTATTTTGAGTTTTCGGAACCGTCCCTACACCTAAATGCACTCTATTTGTCAGTATTTGGTCACTAGTGTGTGGTTCAATTCTCATATCTTAGTTTTCTATAGGAAAATTGGCGTCATTTAATTCCATCTTTTCACTATTGGCAAATAATAATCCATCTTTTGACATTACCAACTGGCAGTCCTACGTTGTCACATATTTGTATCTAATGGTCCATCCGTTAAATAAAACTAACACCGTTTGTTTTTTATGACGTGGCGGGTGATGTGGTATTTTTTAAATTTTTTTATTATTATTTATCCAATCAGCATCCTAGTCACCACACCCCCACTGGTCATCTTCTCCTACGACCTCCTATCGTCTTCTCCAGCCATCACCATCATCTCCAACCACCACCATTACCCCTCTCTTCTCTTCTTCTCTAAAAATTGCAGCCACCATATGTCAGTTGCCAAACGATTTGAGTTCAGTGATCAAATTGCTCAAATTCATACTGTTTGACTTTTCGGAGTCAAACTTCATGAACTTTAACCTCAAAATTGGAGGTGAATTCATGATTATTGGTGTTAGTGATTGATTCCAGTAGTTATAGTTTTTTATCTTGAATTTATTGCAACTTACAAAACTAATTTTGGTGAAGATTTACTTGAATCCGGAAAATCACAGTTGATGTTCTTCGAGACTTTGATCTTTAATGGCGGATTTTAGATTTCTTGCTCATTCGGCATAAATCTAGTACCTACAAGTTCATTTTGATCATACAAAGTTATTGGCGTGGTTAAATTTCAATTTAGATTAGAATTGAGTTAAAACCCAGTTCATGTTCATCGTGGTTCTCATATTCAAACGTTCAATCTGCAATAAAGCTGCATAACAATGGTGCTAGTTTGAATCATTTCTTCATCACGAGTTCAATGCAAGTTACGGAATCAATTTTGGTTCAAAACTGAGAGAGATATCAGTGTTTGAAGATTGTTGTTTGTCTCCGGAAAAAGTTGATTCGCCGGAGAAGATGACCGGTGGTGGCTGTTGGTGGTGGGGGTGGTGGGGTTGTTGGTGGTGATGTTTCTTTCTTTCTCTAATTAAAAACAACAACAGTTCGAGACCTTTGGGGAAACCCACTTCCGGCGAGAGCTGTGGATTCCGGCGGCGGTGTTGGCGGTGGACTTGTGAGTGTGTCTTCGGAGGTGGTGGTGGTGAAGTGAGGGTGTGGTGACTAGGATGTTGATTGGATAAATAATTAAAAAATATTAAAATGCCACATCACTCGTCACGTCATCAAAAACTAACGGTGTTAGTTTTTTTTAACGGGGACCATTAAATACAAATATGTGACAACGTGGGACTACCAGTTGCCATTGTCAAAAGATGAATTATTATTTGCCAATAATGAAAAGATGAGATTAAATAGCGCCAATTTTCCTTTTCTATATGATTGAGAAAATTGATAATCCTTGTAATTTATAATCATATAGTCACCAGTGAGTGAACTACCCAATTTAACACTGATAACTGTTTTTTTATTTAGTATCGACTCTTGAATCAATGATTGATTAGATCTTAGCCATTAAATGGGTCGGTTATCATCAAATTTTAACCGTTTTTTTCTCCAAAATTCTCTTTTGATTATTTCTCAATTTTAACGTATCTTCCGTCATCCGGCGGAGATTAAATTAACAAGATTGGACCGAGAAGAGATTGAATCAATTACCTGTATGTATAGTGTTTACATCTGTCATCGAGTCTTGGTGCAAAGTAAATTATTCAAGTTAATGATTGCTTTGTCTTATGATCTCACTTATATAATAACTAATTGTATCTTATGAATGATCATGCTATATTGCTATTCGATATCGGCTAAACTTAGATTATGGTTAACTGGATTGTAATTGTTTAAAGCACCATCTTATCACTTCTAGAACATCTGATTGTCTTACGAACCATGATGTTATTTGGTACCTACTCGCTACTCCTGTTCAATTTTGGAATCCCTTTAATGAATTTTGTTTAGTGGTAGGCTATAATTAGCTAAATTATAATTGTGCGAAGGGATAATCTTTCTTCTTCTGAAATATGCTTTGTTTTATGAATTACTAGCCACTTACCCGGGTAAATACCCGGGTCTAAAACGTAAAAAAAATATAGATATATATACTATCCGAAAAATTCTTATCGGTAAAACACTATTCAATAATAATAAAAAAAGTTTAATAATAATTACAAAATTGAAAAGATAGATTTCTACACTATATTTCTTGTTACATTGGTTGGACGACCGTCTTCATCCAAAATCAAAATCTTCAGACCCTTCTTGCTCTTCACTGTTGTAAAACACCGAATCAGAGATGAAATTGAAAACAAGATACAAAGCTTTATTGAGAACAAAGAAAGGATTACAATGAAGGAAACAATCAACCGAGAGATACTAACTAATCACTCTCTTATACACAGCCCTAACAAACTCTGTTAATAGAGCTTAACAACCACCAACGGTAAGATAATCTGATTAAGAGAAATGTTCACATTAACCCCCTCAGACTTTAACGATATGAACAAGTAGCACCCAAACCTTCATAACCTTCTATTAACTGGGAATTACCACTTCTACCCTCACAATTCTCCACCTTCATTCTAGTTAATAGATTTAACCTTCCAGCTTTGACAATGAACTACAGAAAAACAGTAAAAACTCAACCATCATAGTTTGATTAATAAGATTTCATCATTAGCATCTAGTACTAGAGGTCCATGGACTTATGTACTATGATGTGAATCCATCATATTAACATAACTAGTTGAGAAAACCTGTTACATTCAATCAACCAATACCTAAAGTACTCAGACATCTTACAAACTTTGACCCTGGTAAGGCTTTTGTAAGCATGTCAGCAGCATTATCATTAGTGTGAACTCTCACAACTTTAACTTCCTCACTGCTTATAACATCCCTTATAAAATGCAGTTTTACATTGATATGCTTTGTTTTCTCATGAAACACAGCATTCTTTGACAGTTGCATTGCACTTTGATTGTCACAATGAATGAATGTTTCATGAAAATCAATTCCCAACTCTCCAACAAAGCCCTTCAACCACAGTGCTTCTTTCACTGCTTCAGTTAAAGCAACATATTCTGCTTCTGTAGTACTAAGGGCCACTACAGGTTGCAGAGTTGCCTTCCAACTAACTAATCCACCAAGAACCTTAAAAGAGTAACCTGTCATGGACCTTCCTCTGTCCATGTCCTTTGCATAATCAGCATCAACAAAGCCTTCAATTGTGTTATTACCCTGCTGCTTACCATACACAATACCAACAGACCTTGTACCATTTAGATACCTTAGCAACCACTTAACAGCTAACCAATGCTGCTTACCTGGGTTAGCCAAGTATCTACTTACCAAACTAACACCATAGCCTATATCTGGTCTACTGCATACCATCAGATACATCAAGCTTCCTACAATGCTAGCATATGGAACTTTATCCATAAATTCATGCTCTTCAACAGTTTGTGGTGAATTAGCAGCAGACAATTTAAAATGCTGTGCTAGGGAAGTTTTCACAGGTTTAGACTCATAGAACCCATATTTCTTTAGCAATCTTTCCAAGTAACCTGCCTGAGATAACTTCAACAGACACCTGCTTCTATCTCTTTCAATGTCCATTCCAAGAATTCTCTTGGCTGTTCCCAAGTCTTTCATTTCAAACTCCTTTTGTAGCATTTCCTTTGTCAACCTTATTTCCTGTCTATCCTCACATGCTATCAGCATATCATCAACATAAAGAAGTAGATAAACAAATTTGCCCTTTTTGTACTCTCTATAGTAAACACAGGCATCATAGCTACTCCTATTAAACCCTTGAGACACTATGTAATCATCAAATCTAACATACCATTGCCTAGGTGCCTGTTTTAGGCCATATAAAGATTTTAGCAATCTACACACCTTATGTTCACTACCTGCTTCCTCAAAACCCTGTGGCTGAGACATGTATATTTCTTCCTCAATATATCCATGTAAAAAAGCTGTTTTTACATCCATTTGATCTAGTTCAAGATCCATTACAGCAGTTAATGATAGTATGATTCTTATAGATGAATGTTTAACAACAGGGGAGAAAATCTCAGAATAATCTATTCCTTCTCTCTGTGTAAAACCTTTTGCAACTAACCTGGCTTTGAATCTTACACTTTCACTACCTGGTATACCTTCTTTGATCTTATATAACCATTTACATGGTATAATTTTCTTACCTTCAGGCTTATCAACTAGCTGCCAGGTTCCATTCTTATGTAAAGAATCTATTTCTTCCCTCATGGCTCCTAACCACTTATCACTATCATTAGACTTACAAGCTTGATCAAATGTTACAGGTGTAGTGTTTTCTTCAATTTCAGCAGCTAGAAACACTAATGCTGAAACATCATCATCCTCCTCACTATCACTTCTATATCTTATTGGCTTCACAATCCTTTTCCTGAGCCTACCTTTAATGGTACTAACATCTTGATCTGGTTCCTGGATACTAGGTTCACTAGCTTGTACCTGTGTACTTTGTGTACTATTCTGCCTATAGGTACTGCCAGTCAATGGAGTATTTATTCTACTACTAGAATCACCCACCTCCACCTCAAACTGATCACCTCCTACATCAGATTCTAACACCTCAGTTTTATCACTGTTACCTAAAGTGTCTTTGTAGAACTTATCTTCTTTGAATACAACATCCCTACTTACAAACATCTTAGGCCCTCCTTCACTTAACTTCCAAAGTTTATATCCCTTTACTCCCTCTGGGTATCCTATGAAAACACACTTAACAGCTCTAGGATCAAGCTTACCTTCCTTAACATGTGCATAAGCTAATGACCCAAAAGTTCTCAAATTACTATAGTCCTGTTTGTAACCTGACCAAACCTCCATAGGTGTTTTCATGTCCAATGCCACAGAAGGAGATCTATTAACTAAGTAAGTGGCTGTGTTAACAGCCTCAGCCCAAAAACATTTAGGTAGGCCTGAACTATGCAACATACACCTAACCTTATTTAGCAGGGTCCTATTCATCCTTTCTACTAGACCATTCTGTTGTGGTGTTCCTGGAACTGATAGATGCCTAATAACTCCACCTTTCTTACACAGGCTTTCAAACTTAGCATTACAAAACTCTAACCCATTATCAGTTCTGAGTTTCTTAAGTTTCCTACCAGTTTGAGTCTCAACAGTCACCTTCCATTCCTTAAACTTGTCATAAGCATCATCCTTTCTTTTCAGAAAATAGACCCAAACTCTTCTAGAGTGATCATCTATGATGGATAGGAAATATTTAGCCCCTCCCAAAGACTGTGTTCTAGCAGGCCCCCATAAGTCAGCATGAGCATAATCAAGTATCTCTTTGGTAACATGCTGACTTCTATTGAACTTGACCCTGTGGGATTTGCCCATCACACAATGTTCACAAAAGCCTATTCCAGTACCATTATATTTTCCTAACACTCCTTGTTTCTTTAATTCAACAAGACCTTGATCACTAATATGTCCTAGTCTATTGTGCCACAGGATACCTTCCTTCTCATCACTACTAACTACAGCAGCATTGCACTCTATATCAATTTTTCCATCAAGCAGATACACATTGTTATCACACCTGGTCCCTGACATAACAACTAAAGATCCTTTTATAACCTTGGCTTTTCCATTCTTAAGACTTACATTGTGACCTTCCCTTTCAAAGGTTCCTAATGACAATAAATTTCTAGTCAACTTAGGAATATACCTCACATCATTAAGTCTAAGATGCATGCCACTATCAAGAATCAAATCAATGGTACCTATTCCCATGATCTCACATAATCTACTGTCACCAAGTTTAACAGTTCCAAGATTTACCATCTTTAAACTACTGAAATAGTGCTTATTTGGTGTCATGTGGTAAGAACAACCACTATCTAGAATCCAACCATCCTTTTTAATACTAGTACTAACCATTAACACATCTGCACTATCAAAACTATCACAAGATTCTGTAGAATCTACATTACCTTGACTTTTACCAAAGTTTGAAGATGAAGACTGGGAATCAAACCTTTTCTTCCTGTCAGGACAATCTCTCTTCAGGTGCCTATCAGAATTGCAAATATAACACCTCCTCTTTCCTTTGGATTTAGATCTTCCTCTATTCTTATACTTGTTATCCCTGTGCTCATTTCTGCCTCTCACATACAAGCCTTCACCACTACTGTCTTGTGGTTCAACTCTCCTTTTCAATTCTCTTGAATTAAGAGCAGACATGACATCATCCATAGACAACTCTTCTCTGCCATACATCAAAGTTTCAACAAAATGATCATAAGAACTAGGCAGAGAAGTTAAGAATAAAATGGCTTGATCTTCATCCTCAATTTTAATATCTATATTCTCAAGACTCAATATAATTTTGTTAAATTCATCAGAGTGATCATCAAGAGACTTATCTGAGTTCATTGAGAATGTGTATAACTTCTTCTTGAGGTACAGGCGATTTGCGAGACTCTTTGTCATGTATAAGGCTTCCAATTTGGTCCACATTGAGGCAGCAGACTCTTCCCTTGAGACTTCTCTCAACACTTTGTCACCCAGGCTCAATATGATGGCACTCTTGGCTTTCGCGAGCTTCTCAATCCACTTAGCATCAGTAATTCCTTCAGGTCGATCACCCAAAGCCTCGGCAATCCCCTGATACACAAGTAGGGCACGCATCTTTACCCTCCAGAGTCCAAAATCATTCTTGCCGTCGAACTTCTCGATCTCATACTTTGCCGCTGCCATTGATCACTGGTAACGATCAACACGAGCCTTCAATTTCTTCAGATCGCATCTCTGATATCGAATCGAACTACCACCGTAGCTCTGATACCAATTGTTGTAAAACACCGAATCAGAGATGAAATTGAAAACAAGATACAAAGCTTTATTGAGAACAAAGAAAGGATTACAATGAAGGAAACAATCAACCGAGAGATACTAACTAATCACTCTCTTATACACAGCCCTAACAAACTCTGTTAATAGAGCTTAACAACCACCAACGGTAAGATAATCTGATTAAGAGAAATGTTCACATTAACCCCCTCAGACTTTAACGATATGAACAAGTAGCACCCAAACCTTCATAACCTTCTATTAACTGGGAATTACCACTTCTACCCTCACATTCACCTTTGATAAAGCAACATATAATTGACCATGAGAGAACACGGGGTCTTTCAAATACAATCCAACTCTTAAAAGAGACTGACCTTGGCTTTTGTTTATAGTCATAGCAAAACAAACCGAAATCGGAAAGTGTCTTCTCTTAAACTGAAAAACAACTCTTTTATCTGTTGGAACCAATGAAAGTCTTGGAATAAAAGTCCTGAATCCGATATTGCTTCTGGAGATAACCACCACTATGTTTCCCTAGAGATACGATCTGAAGACGTGTTCTATTACATAAGCCATTCCTCTTATCAATGTTTCTAAGCAACATAACAGAAACACCAACTTTTAGCACAAGACAATGATTTGGAATGCTATATGTAAACAATTCAGGACATCTGGTGAGTATAAGGTATGATCAACGCCGTCACCTACAATTTCATCTTGACATACAAAATCTGAGCCTAAATACTCATGTTTTCTTCACCGGGAACCAAAGAAAGCAGACGGTCGTTGATATCATCGACAACCTCATTAGTTGGTGCGAGTACATCTCTTTCAGACCAAAAATCTTGTTCACCAAAGTTGTCCAGAAACGATGGATATAAACGAAATTAATGAGTAAAAATAAATAATTAAAATTATGGAACAAATAATTAGTAAAACATAATTCAATAATAATAAAAAAAAGCTTAATAATAATTTCAAATTTGAAAAAAAAGATTTAAAAACAATGTTTTTTGTTACACTTTTTTGGACGACCATCCTCATCGAAAATCAAGATCTTTAAACCCTTTTACTCTTCACCCTTGATAAAGCAACATATAATTGACCATGAGAGAAGACCTTTAACCAAATGTTATCAACAATTAATAACCAGTACAAATATACTTCATCTGCTAAGGAAACAACAAAGATTAATGATTTGTCCAACTACCATCACATGATTTGTGTTTAACTTCAAATAGTCCTAATCAGTTCCAACATGATTTGAATTTACCAACTTGTGCAGATTCTAATAATTGGTCTTGTCTGAGCTTAATTTCTAAAAAGGATTTAACCACAACCATTTTGAGTTTGATCTGATCGAGATCCAAGAGTCAACTTACAATCATTAACCATATACAAATACTATTGAACCTGCCACCATACCAAATGATTAAGTAAATGATTATGCTTCTGGTTAAACTATAAGATGAGAAGAGAGGGATTTAGTTAGATCACATACCATCTTATTAGCAAGTATAGCATTCATGGACAATGTGATTTTAATGATTGTGATTTCTTATTTCTATAATAATGAGTTGTTGCATGTATAGGTTGCTGATAAGAAACTTTTTAATATGAGCAAAGGTTCAAAGAATCTAGAAATCACATTACGGATATAAGTACTCATCTTGAGAAAAGTCTTTACGTCCCACTTGGTGTTATATACATCCATTTCACACACTAAAATTATTGTATTTAAAGAGGCTTTAAATTAAAAAATAGTAAGAATTACTAATAAATATGATAATAAAAACACCCATCAAAGAGACTTATCACACCACAATATAGATATTGAAAAAACATCACATTTAATTTCGGCAAAAGTAAATCATGTGTTTATTATAATGGTATTGATTAAATCCCATATTAGAATCAAAGAAACTTAGCAGACTGATGGAACATTACCTGAGATACACTAAGCAATGGGTTTCTACTCAATCGAGCTACACTACATAACATTAAAATATCACAATTAGCAATAAAACACGACACAAATTAGGTATAAGGAACTGATACACCTAAAGAAAAAGAATACATAACAACGAAGAGAAACTGCAGTAAAGTAAAATTTAATCCTGCAAGGAAACAACAAAGATTAATGATTTGTGCTTTAAGAATGGGCAGAACATTTTATAATTTTATTTTAATAGAACGTATTGAGGAATTAACACAAAACAATGCAAAAGAGTTCACTTTATAAACACAATTTAAATTGCCATCAGACAATCAAAAGAAAATTTTAGAATCAAAGAAAAATAAACCTAACAGTTATGTCATACATCTTTATCAACCACATAAAGAGAGAATTTATAAAAAAAACAGGAAGATTCTAAAAAAATGATAAACAATATGAACCTACGGATTTGGCTGATCTAGAGATGAGCGGTGTGTGAGGCCGCTGAATTGAGAAGTAGGGTTCTTTCAAACTAAAAAACTTACATTGTTCTTGCTCTTGATCGAAAGAAGAATCGTGAATCGCTGTGTGACAAGCGAGAGAACGAAACCCTAAAAATTTTAAGAAGAATGAACAGATGTGTCTTTTAAGAAAGTTTATATACACGGTCATTAATAGACTTTATCATAAACCATTAATATTCTATAATGAAAAGAGAAATATGAATCCAAATTATGCAATGCAAACACTTGCACTATAAATCCCCAAAGTATGTATGCATTAATGCACTGCTGCAATGAAAAGCATCGGGCCTGAACTTAAGGACTACGCCTAAGTGAAACAAAAACACGAAACTCATAATCGTAACAATAGCCTGTATTTCACCAAAATTAAAGCAAAGGATTAAAGAAATTTTCACACCAAATGCAAAAAAAATAAGCTTGGAGATCAAATAACCCTGACTGAAAATATATGACAATTCTTCAAGATTTCAATATTGACTTTTAAAGATCAAAATATCCACCGGTTTACTTCAAATAGATTTGAATTTCTATGTTTATTTCAAAAGATTCGACATAACTAATATTACATCATACTTAAATATTCAACTATATAATGTATTTTGTGACATAACTAATATTACATCATACTTAATATTCAACTATATAATGTATTTTGAACTGATATCACCTTATAAAATCTTGCCACACAAGTTATAAGCATATAGTTTGAAAGGTTTTAGAGCGTTCCAAAGTTCATAATTTAAAAAGTCAACCAAAATGTGACAATTTATTATCAAACGAACACACTTCGAGTTTATATCAGACAAAGAAGGAGACAGATTGTTTGGCCATACCTCAAGCTTCATCAAAATAAGCTTTGACCCATAGCATACATTTTTTTTTCTTCAAAAGCTCCAAAACCTAATCAACCATAATTATCAGTAAAACCGAATTAAAAATGGGTCTTAGATGAAACACCATATAAATAACCGAATTACGAATGGACTTTGCATTGATATGAAATTAAAGTTCGATGCTTCACACATATACACACATAATCTAACCTTGTAAGAAAACAAACATACCAATAAGCAGTACAATCGATCGAGAATATATAAACCTAAAATAGGAAGACATACCAAATACTTAAAAGTTGATATTTTTCAACTTTAATTGCAATTCTATATACACTACTATTCAAAATCGCATAATTAATGTAACTTGAGAAGTAAATGCAAAAAGAAGAAGAAAAAAAAAACTAAGCTGCAAGAGTTACCCCTGCATGAGCATTTCCATTACTATATTCATTTGCCTCCAGTTGCAAGTTTTATCAAGGCCCTGCACTAAAAAAACAGCAAACCTATTAAGTCTAATTAATCAACTGCATGTAAATCTCAATGGAGACTAAAATTAGGATCTTGCATAACCAGAATAAAGCAATCAAAGTGTGATGTGTCATCTAATTGTGGTTTCTCCCTCAATGTACTTTACACACCAACTATTTTATATTTCAATTGTTAGAATAGGCTAAATAGGAATTAGGATGTCATTTATGTTTATCCATTCAACTTATGTCATCATATTTCATTGAGCCTTCACATTTATGTTTATTGTCTACTCAATTTTTGTATTTAAAAATCCAAACACAAGGCATCCTACTGCAGAAAACAAACAATTTTAATAGCGAACATATCTAAAACAAAGATGAAACGTCATTGAAGCCTAAAACGACAATGAAATCTTTAATGTTTTCAAATAGAAGTTACAGTGGCTACAATGACAAATTAAACATAAATAGCTATCCATACCAGACTTTAGTTGGAAATTTCATCATTGGTGGCTCAAACGGGTATGCATCAGCAAATTAAAAAAGAAATGACACAATATTAATCAATTGACATGCCTTATAACCAAAATAAAATCACTAATCCTAAGTTAATGACCAGATTATATAATATAGTAATATCGGTATGAACTGCAGTAAGTGGTATGCTTATATCTAAAAAAATCACTAATCCTAAGTCAATGACCCGATTATATTATGACCCGGTTATGCAAGAACTTTTATGTCTAAACAGGGGAATTGGTATGCTTATATTTAAGTATCTATAATCATGTTCAACAATTTAAATTGAACCCTAAAATTATATCATGAAGCAATATTGGTAATGAACTATAGTAATTTGTAGTTATATTGATTGATAAAAGTGAATTTAAGAAAGACATAAACCTACTTTATGTTCTACAGAAGACAGATTCAAGCTCCAATTGCAATCCAACATAAAATTCTTCTACATACAGATGGATGAATCAAAAAAAATTCGTGGGCTTTAGAAAATAAAAAACTTAATCTCGTAGTAATAAAAAAACAAATACGATCAAAATCAAACCAGAGACTTGAATCGTCAATCTTGAAGGCAGAAATCGAAAACTTAGATTATGGTTAACTGGATTGTAATTGTTTAAAGCACCATCTTATCACTTCTAGAACATCTGATTGTCTTACGAACCATGATGTTATTTGGTACCTACTCGCTACTCCTGTTCAATTTTGGAATCCCTTTAATGAATTTTGTTTAGTGGTAGGCTATAATTAGCTAAATTATAATTGTGCGAAGGGATAATCTTTCTTCTTCTGAAATATGCTTTGTTTTATGAATTATGCTATTTGATATCTATTTTTATATGGTTTTGGAATCTTCGTAATCACACCAGGATCATAAGGGTGCAACTTCAAAGAATTTTGGTAGTCCAAACACAAGCAGGATTATAGTCGTGGATTGTGCTAGACTCGAGAAGAACAAAACCAAAGATGTTGGTAGAGAGAGTGCAGTCAAAGAAGGAGAATTTGTGAGAAAATCCATTTCACAACTTTTGTAAGTCTGTCATTATACTACAATTTGGTAGCAAAAGATACTTATACTCATTATCCATCACTTTTTATATCTAAAGTCAATTCATATACCGTTTGTAGTTTGTAAGTTTCGCATATCATATGATATATGACAGTCATGACCAGTGGCGGAGCCAGGAATGATTTTCTATGGTGTCGCTTTTTTGTTTGAATTTCTAACGAGATTATATCGAAATATTCGGATGGAGTCGGGTCGAGAACATAATAATTACACGATTCACTTTTCGCAGGAATTCTATTTATTCAATTAAGTTTATTATTTTATATTGTTGATTATTTAATGATATTTGGTTCTTTTAATTTTAGTTTTTTTGCTTAAGTGGTTTTATAATTATTAGATTTATAATTCTTATTTGATTAAATGAGTTTATTTTTTGTAACGTTCATGTGACCTTAACCTATGTTGATTAAAATCGCTATCATTGAAATCAACACACAACAAATGACGTTCACCTATGTTGATTAAAAACATTAAAATATCTCTAAACTTAACATAAGAATTTAATAGAGTTCATGTGATGTGTTAAAAAAGTTTATCAAGTATAAAATAGTAGGGTGCCCTCCTTTTGTACTGCCAAGTCAAACCAATAGTTAAGGATGCTTTCATATTTTGTAAATAATTCTAATAGTTAAGGATGCTTTCATATTTTGTAAATAATTCTAGTTAGAAGAGAAGAACAGAAAAAGAAGAGAAAAAGAATTAATGCTATGATGATTTCATAATTCATATTTTGTAAATAACCCTAGTTAGAAGAAAAGGAAAATAAAAATTAATGCTACTGGAGAGGATCGAACTTGGGAGATCAACAAAATGAAACGATTTGCAGGCCTTAAGATGTGTGTGAAACCACTGAGCTGTTTTCCCATTCGATTAATATGCTGGTGTCAGTTTTATAAAACTACTGGGGTCACTGAACATTAGGTTAAATACGGTTTCAAAATTCAATGGTGTCGCTTGACCCCGACCTCAATACTATAGCTCCGCCCCTGGTCATGACTATTTTATGCTGAAACCTGGTTAATATCATTGCTCGCATAAACCAATTTGGATAATCTGAGGACATTCCATACAACAATTCCTATCTGAGCATTTGACGGGTAACTAAGATATTGACTTTACGTCATTTGATGTTATTGCACCTTCTGTAATTGTCATCATTGTGACAAGCTAAAAATCTCTATTAGTTTGTGGTTAACTATTTAACAAATTCATATGCAGCTTCCTTGCTGATAGAGAGTTTGAGCAGTTATGGCTACTTTCAATGGTGAGGATCAAACCAAAAATGGTTTTGCTTCATCCGGGTCAAATAGTTATAGAGATTTTAATTCAAGCTTATGACCCAACTTGCTCTTCTGTAAGATTTCATGCCTACGTCCTTTGCACTTCAAAAATATCAGTGTACATAAGAGTATATATAATACATTATACGAACTTTTATATATTTGATAATGTTACTGTTAACTGCATGGACTTATCGTAATAAATAACAAAAGTGGCTCGGTTCCCAACTTCCTTCTAAGACCTTCAAGTAAGCTCTGCATCACCCCACCAATATTTTATGAGTGTGGATGATCAATTGTTTATCTAATCTATATCTACAATGATAGCATTGTTGGCAACCCTTTGATATACAAAACACATTGTGAGCAAGAATACTATGGAATGACATTATGGTCATGTGAATGACTTTAAAAAACAATTGAAATCTAATTTTATGTACATTTTTCTTGATTTATTAATAGATTTAATTGATAGAAATTATTTATTGCATTCCCTTTATTTTTTTGATGGTGCTAGCACTTTACCAAGATTAAAAGGTCACAAAATTGCTCTTGCCATCAGTACGAGCCTCGGGTGAATCTCTTTACTCATTATTGAACTTGTAAGGAATTAATCAACTGGGAGTTTTGGTTGAATTGTTTAAGTACTTAGGATCCGGCTGAAGTTCAACTAGAAGTCAATATGCTGAATGAACAAAGAATTTTGGGTGAATGAAGATGAACCGGAAGATCTGAGGTTCAAGCGGAAGCGGTAGTTGACCCGGAAGAAAGACATTTCCGGGTGAGCTCAAGTTCCAATCGAGAGGAGAGTTCAACCGGAAAAAAAAATTGTACCGTCTTTCTTTCAGTCTGACATAAAAGTCAATCGATGCATATCTGAGTCACTAAAAGCAGGATTTCTCCTCAGAAGATCAAGTCAAACTGTATTTAAGAAACAACATCGTCCAATGAAGAATGTTCCTTAGTTATAAATCATTAATATTGTTGTACTTAACGGTCCTAAATGACCTTATGGAAATCAAGGGCTCTCCTTAATTTTTCTTAGCACGATATATAGCATGGTAGTACTCAGCAAATCAGACATTTGATCAAAGCTTGTATTTTATAACTAGTTGTTGAGTTGATGCAATATAGTGTCGAGTTTTATAACTAATATATAACAAAGTGAGTACATGAGTGAAGGATAACTTGTTTCCACCTGGTTATTCTTTTAACTAATCTTGTTAGGTTATTAGTGAAGTTAACCACGATCCTACATGACTCGCATTAATCTGGTGGAGATGAAGGATTCTAGAATCGTTCTTTGCATCAAAGGCTTATGATTAATCATGTTGGCACGCAAACATGTTTAGTTATATAGTTGAACCTGGCAACCTGTTTTTGACCCTTTTAACCCATTTTATATAACCCACCAACTCGACCAACACATTTACAACTTGATTATTACTAGCCAACACCTTTGACACATTTAACTAAAATCTATGGGTATGCCCTTGAGATGTTTACAACTTGGTTACTGTTATTTCTTTATGTTTAGTTTTGGTAATTATAAACCTTATTTGAATTCTTGATTGAAGCAAACAATTGATTATTAGCCCCCAACATATTTTTTTATTAGATGAAATCATGTTAACCCTTCGAATGTTACAAGGATTAGTATATACATATGTGCAGAGTTCGATTCAGATTTCAGATCAATGAATCGATGCAACCCTACAAGTAATCGACACACACATATATTTTACATATTTACACATTTGACACACACCTCTAGACAGATACAATTAGGATCTAAGGTTTTGGTATAACAATACCATAATGGCAATCTGTTTGTTTTTTCAAATGGCAATTTTTAGGCCTTTAGGTGTGCTATAGTTGGTTGGTTTAGTTGGAGAGTTAGATGGACTTTCTTGCTCTTTCTTTTCCACTCACATTTTAAATATATATATATATATATAGGGGGATATAATGAAAACCTCTTCAAGTTTGGAAAACCGTGAAAATTAAGCTAAAAAATTCGGTTTTTGTTCCGATTTTTTTTATGGTGATTCTCTAAGTTAAAAAAAACTCCTTTATGCAAAAAAGTAAAAAAAATCGCCTAGTAAATATTTTTTAAAAAAATATTTTATAACTGATGTTACATATGTAACAGGGTACTGTTACATATGTAACATCGATTATAAAATATTTTTTTTAAAAAAAATTCCTAGGCGTTTTTTTTTTTTGCATAAAGGGGTTTTTTTTAGCTTAGAGAATCACCATAAAAAAAATCGGAACAAAAATCGAATTTTTTAGCTTCGTTTTCACGGTTTTCCAAACTCGGAGAGGTTTTCATTTTATCCTTCCTTTATATATATATATATATATATATATATATATATATATATATATAGTGAAAAGTTCATTGTAGACACCCCCATAAGTGTAGACAGGTAGACACCCTTTTTCACCATTAGATCTCTTGATCTAATGGTTGTGATTAATTTTCTTTTTTTTTTTTCTTTTTTCTCATTAATTAGAAACTTTCACATGTGAAAAAGAGCTATTTCACATGCGAAAGTGTCGACAATGAACCTCACCCTATATATATGTATATATATATATATTGAAAAGTTCATTGTAGACACCCCCATAAGTGTAGACAGATAGACACCCTATTTCACATGTGAAATTACTATATTTCGCATGTGAAATTCATTAGATCCTTTCATTTTACTTTTTTTTTTCCAAAATCAAACCATGTGCATCATAGATTTCATTATGTAATCATTCATTAATTAAATCTTTCACAAGTCTCATTGTTTATCTTAGATTTTATTTATTTATTTATATAAAATCTAAAAAAAAGTTTTTTTTTTAATTTCAAATGCGAAATAGAGTAATTTCACATGTGAAATAAGGTGTCTACCTGTCTACACTTATGGGGGTGTCTACAATGAACCTCACCCTATATATATATTCATTGTTAGTTCAATTGATCATACTTTGAGCTTTGATTGTCAATGTGCCAAAAAAAATGGTAACAGAAAACAGACACATGCAACTCAGACTTAGAGCATTCACGGCTATATTTTATACATTTATCATTATATTTTCTCTCTCTTTCATAACACCCAAACCTCAAATTTTAGGGAACCAGTAATTTTTTTTGTCAAATATGCACATGAACAGTAACTTTTTCTTTCTCCTCTACTCATAACTAAACCTTAAATTTTAAATTTTACACTCACATATTTATTAAAAAACCTGTTGTGAATGCTTTTAGTTCATACTATAGGAACAATAGGGTTATTGACTCAATCTACCAAAATATTCAACATCACATTTTCCATGTTTGATGTTTAAAAAATTGCAATGGCCTAAATCTCTGATAGAAGTGTGTTGGAGAGGTGCTCAGGCACATTCATAAGCCTCTTCAAATTTTTATAGAACTTCAGAAATTTTTATAAATTTTTACAAGTACAACAATAGGAACAGAAGTTAAAGACAACAAGTATAACCCTACTAGCCATAACTATTGGTGCAAACCTCACTTGAACAACACTATATATAAGAAGCATCAAAATATTAACGTGGTTTGTTTTCTTGAAACGCCATGTATGTGCTGTTCAAGTAAGGTTCCTTATCAGTAGTTCCATAAGAAATTAACGGTACCTCATAAAGATCTTCAGATTGCTCAATTTCTAGGACTGAGATACTAGTGTCTTGAAATGTTTGTTGTTGAATCCGAGGATGAGTTGTAAATTTCCTCAAGGTGTCTAGCTCCACAACCACCTCTTTCATTGTAGGTCTATCCTTGCCTTGTAAACTAAGGCATCTTTTTACTAGATCACCTACGGCTTGTATCTGCTTTGGAGTCGCTTCACGTAGCATCTGAGGTTCAACAATTTCATATAAGCGGTTTTCTTCAACTGAATTGACAAAATATGTTGCTAAGTTCTTTTGAACATTGGATCTATCAACACCAATTGGTTTTTTCCCAGTTACGAGTTCTGCAAGAACCATTCCGAAGCTATATACATCACTTTTCTCGGTTAGTTGGCTTGTGTTGAAGTACTCTGGATCCAAATACCCTAGTGTGCCTTGAATAAGAGTAGTTACTTGCTCGTGATCTAATGGGACTAACCTTGATGCACCAAAATCTGCAATTTTTGCGGTGTAGTTATCATCTAGTAATATATTAGCAGACTTAACATCTCTATGGATGATTGGCATAATAGTTTCAGAATGAAGATATGCAAGCGCACCGGCAGCTTCAATAGCTATTCTCAATCGATTTTCCCATGATAACCAACTCATTCCACCCATTCTGGAATGAATGTGATGGTAAAGAGTGTCGTTAGAGATGAATTCATAAACCAGTACAGGGACTTCCTCTTCCAAGCAACACCCTAAAAGATTTACCACATTTCGATGGATTACTTGTGTAAGGATCAATACTTCATTTATGAACTGTTCTGCTTGGCTCCCATCCACTATTTTAGATTTCTTTATTGCAACTACACGATTATCAGACAGAACTCCCTTATACACTACACCATAGCCACCTCGACCAATAATGTTCTCCTCCGAGTAATTATTAGTGGCTTTTCGAAGTTGTTCAATGCTAAACAAAGTCATTGCCACATGAGAACCTTGTGATTTGATCTTTTGTTTCAGCATCACCCCTCCATTTTGCTCAAAAAACTTTTCTCGGAGCTTCATTATCTTCTTCCTCCTTATACCATAGTAAATCGCCAATATAATAGCTAGTATTGCTAATAGGCAGAACACCGTAACTACATGTGAATCGAAAAGTCGAAAAATACTTCACTTAGTGGTAGTTGTGCATTGTATATGGTTTTTGAAAAAAACTAACATCTTGAAAAGATCATTTTAAAGTTCTAGTAGTTGACATACACATATTTATACTTTCATGAATATACTTACCAATAATCAATACCGTTGAAGAAGAAGATTTTGATTGATTAAGACGCTGACAACCATTTTCTATGTGTGCGTTACCAAACGATCCTTGCGGACATGTACAATTATAACTCCCTCGGGTATTTAAGCAATCACCATGGCAAGAGTTGGTTACCACCGGATCCTCACACTCGTTGATGTCTATAAAATGAAAACTTAAATAGCATTGTTAAAGAATGCACAAAACATCATTTTTTTATATCTTTTTAACGTTATTTATATAATCTTGAAGAGCTATGGATTAATGAAAATAATGTGAAAGTTTCATACAGGTATATATTTGACTGGAATTAGAAGAACCAAACTTCATGAAACTATCATGTAGTTCTTGAAAAGAGGAACATAAATCACCCAACTGAAGGAGTACATGTAAGAATCAAACTTGTGTCAAAATCGCAACACATAAAGCCACTGAACTTGATGCCTAGTATTTCATATATATGGCCCCATTTTCTAGTATTTTCTAGTAGTAAACATGTTCTAAGACGTATTGTCAAACATTTATTTAAATCCGACCCGTATATAATATAAATCTGGTCCGTATACATAATATGTATCCGGGCCATATATAATTATGTATTCAGTCTGTATATAGTTTGTAGAGTTTGCTAACTTCTATGCATCTATTAGACCTATATATGTGTTGTATATGGCCCGTATGGGGAACAACGATGAAAAGAGAGTACGAATAGCAAAACCCTAATATATATACACTAATTAAAAATCTTTATATTATTGTGCCAAAATTTGGGTAGTTCATTTTCCAAGTTTAGTTAGGGAAATTGAGTAATCGAAGGGGTAACATATGGTAAATTATTATTTTTAAACTAAAAATATTATGAGTTTGAATTTTACAAGATACAAGTGTAATATATGTATAATTTTTGAACCGGCCATTTTTTTTTTATAACGATCAAAGGCTGAACCCTCATCATTTTAAGCCTTATCCAAAATTCAATACCAAGATATCAGTAAGCCAAATACATTTTGATAAACGTAATAATTTAACCGTTAAAAAAATTATGGTACTTTTGGGTTAAAAGTAAGTATAGACTTTCATATCACTGCATATGTGATATGTTTTGGGATTTGTCTACTCACAAAGCTAATTAGTCGATCAAAGGAGTTTAAGGCAGCGAAGCTCCCCCTTAAATTTACACCTTCGAACCCTTACATGACATATTGGAGTAATTTAGACTTTCAAAAATAATATGTGATATTCAATTGACCTACTTAGCTCGTTTTGCTCTGTTTCCCTAGCTACGAAGATTTTAGTATTTTACTCGATTTCTACCTCACACACACACAACCATCCCCCCCCCCCCCCCCCCCCCCCCCCACACACTAAAGTATACAAAAATATAAGTTACTGTACGTAAGTATTATAATAAAATTCTAATCAAATACTTGGGGAAACACTATAAAATTTTCTTAAGGAGTATCATAGATACAAAATTTTTTTAGGGTAACACACGTATATAAGAACCAAAAAATCATACATAAAAATCTAAAACAATTTCACTTTGCATACGAGTTTAAAAGGTGATACGTGCCACCCCTAGACTTGATGTAGTTTCGCCCATTTGACATACTATCTTTGGACCACTGTCTGCCAACATATTGTACAGTCGTTTGCATTAAGGTTGCCAAAATCAACATCTAGGGCCAGCTCTTCTTTGTTAGTAACACAAGCAAGGTCTTGAGATACAAGTTATGTGTAAAATTTATATTAAAGATAGACTTGTTAACTTAGTGGTCATTCTGTCTCATTGATAGAAGCTTCAAGCTTCCCTAGTCAAGACACGGTGCTAAACTCACTTCCAATATCTTTTATTTTTATTTTGTCCATTAATTCATTACAATTAATTTTCTAAGCTTCCGAGTAAAGACTCAGGTTCAAACCCCACTCTCAATATCTTTATTTTATTTTTGTCCAATAATCCGTTATAATTAATTTTTCGAATAAACTGAGCCCATTTACTAAATTAGCTTCTTTTTATCCATCAAACCATCGCAATTAAATTTTATAGTAAACTGAGCCCATTTACTATTTTTTTTCTTTTTTTGCTTTTTTATTTATAACTGTTTGTTGTTGACTTAAGAGACATTTCATTTGTTTGTGGAAAGATATGGTTTTGAGATGACTCCGATTTTAAGTTATACAAATAAATAAAGAAGTGATGAGCAGTGTTTGAAATTTTCGCTTTACAGGCGGGGGCGGATCCATGGTAAGAAATTTTCGATGTAATTTAAGAGGATCCTTCCTGAATATTTGATAAGGCCCTTCTTTAATATCTGAATATTAAATATTAAGAAAAAAGAAACAAAAAAAGTTTACAAGAACATCCATGGTGAAACATTGAAGACGCCTGAAAAGCCACTTAGGTTGTAGCCTAGTGGTAAGGGGCAAAGCTCCTTTAAGGAAAGACCAAGGTTCAAATCTTAACATGGTGAAAATGTGGAGAAAAATAAAAAAATTAGCCGTTCAAAAAAAAAAAGACGCCTGAAAGGTTTGACGAAGAAGGAAGATGAAGCGCACATACTTTATTGAGATGTGTGTGATTTAAAAAGTAATTATAAATTTTAATATTAATCCATTTAGTTCCATTAAATTTACAAATGAACCTTTTTGATTGATTTAAATTTTAAATAAGTCTTAAAAATTATTATTTTCAAGTACGTTGTGTTTAAAACATAACTAACTAAAGTTAGCAACTATAGTATGTTTTATAATTCAATTAGTCAACTCATATGAAAATATTGTTTCTTTTTTATGTTACAAGTGTTTGTTGTTTATCATTTTTAGTATATTAGGATGGGAGGTATACATATTGGATAGTTAAGTTTTTAGGGTAAGCTACCGCCTACCATCTCTCTTGATTCGAGTAGTTGCTTAGGGTAGTAGCTGAGAATTTGAGGCTTAACTACTCTAAGGGTAACAGATCACCTTAAAAAGTACCCTAAGGGTAGTTTTCACCTCACCATGTTCTTTCTCATGTGACATTGTGTTATTAAAAAAACCACTGCCCTAAGGGTAGTTTTATGGGTATATCACCCACCCTTAGTTAGGTTTGATTTAAAGATGGCATATATTTCCTTTTGGTGCCAAGCAAACTTCTTGCTTGTTTCAATGGGTGTTGAAAATATTTGGTTGGGGTTTGAGATCAATGAGGTCTCAAGTTTAAAACTTGATTTAAAGAGGTTTTTTCAATAGGTGCATTTTCTTCTATAGTGATTCTGAGTGAGTCAAGCTTGAAATGTCAAATTCAGTATGAAAAATTGCAAACCCGTCTCAAGAAAACTCTCTCGGGTCTTGGGGGTAGTTTCAATCACGGTTAAAAAAAAATGTTGTCTTTCAAGAAAAAATATATATAATATTTTAAGTAAACATAATTGTTTTTATTTCACCCCGCTTGAACCGATTCTTTTTAACCCATTTTGATCCGACTTGGCGTAACTCATTCTGATCATCTAAGCTTTTGCCCCCGCTCACATAAATGTCTGGATCCGTTACTGTTTACAGATTTTTTAGGCTAATTGTGTTTTTATTGTTTACTTTAAGATTTCTTTGTTTAAAAACTATAAATCAATTCATTCAAAAAGGTCAAAAATGACAATTCGAGAGCCCCAATTTTAATGTTCGTTTGAGGCTTTCAAAAAATCTTGAGACGGTCCTGTTAACATCCTCTACTTACCTTTCATACGACCGTTTGATAATACGTAGACATTTTTCTGCTTTAGGGTTGTCAGATAATAGAAATGGTCTCCTATATTTGGGCGGCCATTTGGTACATCGTCAGACAATTGTTCGTGTTCGATTTGACTATATGGGTGGTGTTGGATTAGCTTTGGTGGTGTTTCAACAACACCCTCCCAATTAACTAGCCCATTATATCAAGTAACTAGTAATAATAACTTGCTATTATAAATAGTGTTTGAGATTGTAACTGAAATGGATCATTTTCATATATGTAGGAAACTGACCTTGGCAGCCTGGATCAAGATAGGGATTACCCTCATAACCACTGTTGCATATACAATGATACCCGCCACCATCTACTGCATCACAAAAGCTGTTTTCTTTGCATATGGTAGACTCAGGGCAACCCCGAGTGGCCGGTGCAATTGTCCAATCTACCACAACAGGGACAGTGGCCAGTATTCTCTGCCAAACAGTCGTATAATTAAGTAAATCATCGGCGCCACGAAATGAAAAACTACCTTCCTCACCAAGAAACGCAAAGCCACAGGCGTTGATGGACCATACATCGGTGTGGTTTTGAAAGGATTGAACCTTAACATTATAGTAGTCTAGGCCCTTTGGTATGGATGTCTGACAACAGCCTGATCCTGAGCACTCTCCATCATCAGGCACAACCTGATCTTGGCTACATAGTCCCAAACAGCCACTAGAAAAGTTTTTTCCTGTGATCAAAGCGTAGTCGTCACACCCAAGGACCGTGAACTTGTTCTTTTCCGAGAAAGTGAATTCGTTTAACTGAAACCACCAATCATATAACGTATTTGGACTTCCATCTCCGTTGTAGCACCTAAAAGCAGGCCGAGTGAGAATGCGAATTTCTGAATCTGAAATATTGATTATTTGTAAGTTGCTTGAAGGGTGGAACAACTTTGGATTATTTTCATCAGACATGTTACAAGTCACATAGAACGAGTCGTCTAGGGAACAACCCGTGTCCATACCAATGCCAAACGGGTAAGGAACGGTCACGTTGCCACAGTGGGTTGGACAGTTTGGCTTTGATATATTGTAGTTAACCACAGCTCTTGAGTTGGAACCTTGAAGAGTTCCAAATAAGGTCAATATTGCAAAAGGAAAGGTAAGAAGAAACATGTTTCTCCTTTCTTTCTTTGCCTCTCTTCTGTATATATGAGCCTATGAGGTAATATCTTTTTGTGTGTGTTCTTTTTGCAGAATTGCAGTTGTATAAGTTTATAGTATGGCTGCAAAGAGAGTTAGATGGCAACTAAAAGCCATACTGGACACCGAAGACTTTTGAATTGGTCCCAAAACAAAAACCTGTCATTAAATTTCTTCCCTTTGCTGTGGGCCATTAAATTAAACTATTCAAAGTGGACCTGAAAACTGATCTATAAGTTACTATCTATTTGTCCACATGATATTATTGAAATGTCACTGACAAATTCAACCGATAAAGTCATACCTAAATATTATATCACTAGTGGCCTGGTTGGTTTTTTTTTTACGTTGGTTCGGTTTAAATCAAATTTATATTGAAACGTAAATAGATGCTGTCATAAATATTCACAATGTAATATATAAGACATTAATTATGTGGTTGGGAAAAGAAAAAATCTAAGAATATAATATACTTGACCAGTGAATTTTGATCACAATTCGGTTTTAAATAAAATTAAGAGTAAAATTATAGATTATATCATTTGGTTTCTAACACTATAAAAGTAGAGTGTCAATACTCTACTACAAGTAGAGTGCATGAATTTATATTAAAATATAGGAACATTTACATATATCCTCTTACTAAGACATTTAATTACATATATACCCAAAGCTAAAATTTTATTACATATTTCCTCTTTCTCAAATAAAATTACCCATTTACCCTTTTAAATTAAAAAAAAAAAATGAGAAACCAAAATAATCAAATATCACATCTCTTCCTTCTCTCCCCCTTCCTTGTCTTCGATGAATTCTGATGGTTCAACACCAGTACCGGCGTCGGCTCTTCCCACCGGCGTGTTTCACCATAGTTCGCCGGCACCTCCCACCGGATCTCCTTCTCCATCCATCGCAGTCGATCTTTCTCTGGCACCGTCGGCTACCGACGGGATAAGTACACTACACACCATGGATCTAATCTCGACTACTTCAACTACACTTTGATCGTGAGTTTGATTACAAGATAGCCAGATCTGTTTGATTAATCGTCAGGAAAAAAATCTATTTCTGTTTGAAGCTGCAATTCTCGAATCGGTGGCAATTTGAAACTGAAATAATCCAAATTCCACCGACTAAGATTTTAATCATCTATTGTTGTGTCAAATTAATTTGTTTGTTTAATGAAGAACTAGCTGAAGATATGTCAATTATTGTGAGCAGCAAATTAATTTTATGATAACAAAGAGAACTAGGTGGATCATACTAATGATTTTGTAGATCACTATAAGGTGTATTTTTTTTCCCTTTGCTTCTTGTTTGCTTTTAGGTTGTAATTGTTTAAATTTTGGGTTAAATATGTAATTCATGATATTAGAAGGGGAAATATATTAATTTCAAAAAGGGTATAATAGTCATTTAATAAGTTATTTTAAATGAATTGAGTAAATACGTAATATATATGTTTTAGTAAGGGAAAATATGTAATAAAATTTTAAGCTTGGGTAAATACGTAATTAAATGACTTAGTGGGGGGAAATATGTTAATGCCCCTAAAATATAAATAAAAGTAAATTACATAGAATGTCATTTACGTTTTACCACAATTTTAAATTATGTTATTTAAGTAAAGTTGTTACATCCGACGTCCTTTATGTTTTCACATTTTTTCATAGAATGTCTTTTATCATTAAAGGTGTTAAAAAAAACCATCTAACTTTAACTTTAGTAATTTTACAAAATCTATAAAATAAAACAGTAAAAATAGAAAAACTAATAAAGATTAAAGGTCGTCTTTATTCCTTATTGTTTGTGCACGTGAAGCTGGAAAAGAGATGAGGAGCTTTATTAGGGTTTTTTTCCGAATATAATGTTTTATTATAAAGATTTTGTAAATAACTAAAGTGATCCTGACTTAACGATTGTTTTTAACACCGTTAGTGATAAAACACATTCTATTAAACAAGTTGAAAACATAAAGGATGTTAGGTCTAACAACTTACTTAAATTACCTAATTCGAAATCATAGTAAAACATAAAGGATTTTCTATGTAATTTACTATAGAAATAAACACGCTACAATGAGAATATATATTCAGAAGAGAATATATATTCAGAATTTAATTAATAAGGTATTAAATTGGCGCATCTAAATATATACCTTAGAAAGTCATTTTATTACATATATATATGCAAGCCTAAACTTTAATTACATATATCCCCTTACTAAACCATATATATTACATATTTACCTAATTTATTTTAAAAAAAACTTCTTAAATGACTATTATATTCTTAATGACTATTTACATATTTTTTCATTCTAGTTCATTAATTACATATATATCTAAAAAAAATAATGATTGAAAGAATATACTCCATCATCCCTCACCCCCTAAATTCATCTTCTTTTCACAAAAGGATCCACAAAATCAACGTAACCCATCAAAACCCTCGTCGTTTTAGTCATGGAAACCCGTTCATTCGATCACATGCTCGGTTGGATCAGGCAAACCCGACCCGACATCGACAGGTTCAACGACAGAGAGTATAACCACGTTAACGCTTTCGACCTCGCGTCAGGCAAAGTCGGTGGAATGAATCAGACTGTTATGAGCGGGTCTAGACCGGAGCTTTTACCGCGTTACACCGTGTTGGTGAACTAGTTCGTCGTGTTCGACCGGTGGTTAGCTTCGGTCCCCACGTTGACTTAGGCGAATTGGTTATACGTTCACTCAGCCACGTCACATAGAGCTTTAAGTAATGTAAGAAAAGATCTTATATGTGGCTTCCCTAATAAAACAATTATTGACTCGTTGGATGAAGATGCCCTTACGTTGGGGATTTATTACCAAAACATACATGCCACTCTGTATTTCCAAAGCTTGAGAAAACCTGAAATATATCACTAATTTTCATGAATATGATTTGAAATTCAAGTATCATGCTAAAATGAGTAGGTTGCCCAATTATGTGGTGATGGAACAAATGTATTTTGTTGTGAATGTTTTTCCGACGAACGATGATCATATGTCGCATGATGTGGTAGTGAGGCAGAAGTTTGTGAAGGAGGTTTATGAGAAACACGTGAGGGCTGGAAGTCCACGTGAAAAGAGGTGGGATATTCTTAAGTTGGTATAAATTAGGAAGGAATATTCATATTTTTTCTACAAATTAAAATAAATTAGAAGGGTAGATGGGTAATTTCATGGGTATGAGAGGATATATGTAATTGAGTTAAATACGATTTGCATCCTTCTTGAGGTTTGCCTAACTGCTTGAGTCCATGTTCCAGATTATTAACAAATCTTGTCTAAGGTTTGCATTTCGTTACAAAATTACTGGCCGAGACTAACGGGGTTAATTTTTTTTATTAAATAGAAGGGCATTTACGTAAATTAAAGGACTACTATATAATATAATAAAATTTAAAAAAGAAAAGCATATATTAAAAATCGTTATTGAAATGATCCCAGCCGTCCGAATTTTTCTAGTATGGTTGATCATGAACCCAATTTAGCTTCATACAGCAGTTCCAGTACTCAAGATCATCGGCGGTGTAAATTTTCATATATTTTCCGACGGCAAGTCCGGCGTAGAATGGAATTTGGTATGCTGTGGCAAAATCGGCGTCTAGGGTTCTACACCGATAGTTTTGTGAAGTAATTGATTTCCCTTGATTGTATTCACCATTACAAACGTACATATATAGACTTTACAAAGGAGACTTAATCTATAATTGGTAATTGACAACTATATTACAATGGACTACAATAAATGATAATTAAGATGATTGATCCGCTAATAATGATTGATCCGCTAATACACCCCCGCAGTCGAAGCGGTAGGATCGCGAATGTTGAGACTGGATCGAAAGTCATCGAAGAGGATTTTAGGTAGTCCTTTTGTAAAGATGTCCGCTATTTGATAGCGTGAAGACACGTGTAAAACCCGAACTTCTCCTTTTGCGACTAGTTCCCGAACGAAATGAATGTCGATTTCGATGTGCTTGGTGCGTTGGTGTTGCACGGGATTCGCTGAGAGGTATACGGCACTTATGTTGTCGCAATAGACTAATGTAGCTTTGGAGGGCGGTGTCCCTAATTCGCAAAGAAGATTGCGTATCCAACACGTCTCGGAGACAACGTTTGCCACGGCACGATATTCTGCCTCGGCGCTTGAACGGGAAATAGTTGGTTGCCTTTTTGATGACCATGATAGGAGATTGTCACCTAAATAAACTCCGTAACCGGATGTTGATCGGCGAGTGTCGGGACATCCGGCCCAATCCGCATCGGTATAGGCGGTGAGAACATTCGAGTTGGACCGTTGCAACGAGAGTCCAAATGTGCTAGTCCCGCGTATGTATCGTAGAATTCTTTTGAGGGCAAGTAAGTGAGACGTCCGGGGTGCATGCATATGCATGCACACTTGTTGTACGGCGTAACTAATATCCGGACGAGTGATGGTCAAATATTGCAAGGCTCCCACAAGTTGCCGGTATTCGGTAGGGTCTTCCAAGAGTATGCCAGAATTAGAGCTTAGTTTCCCATTTGTATCTACTGGAGTAGCTGCCGGATTGCAGGAAGAAAGACCTGCTTTTTCTAAAATCTCCATGGCATACTTTTGTTGACTTAGGATAATGCTATGTGAGTTGGGGCGTACCACTGATATTCCTAGAAAGAAATTTAACTTTCCCAAATCTTTCATTGAAAATTCCGATGCTAATAGTGCCATGAGTTTCTGACGGAGTTCGGTTGAAGAAGTAACCAAAATAATATCGTCTACATATAGTAGAAGATACGCGGTGTTGTTCTCGTGCCGATAGATGAACAATGAGTTATCACATTTACTGTTTGAGAAACCGAGTTTAGCCACGTAGTCCGCGAAACGTTTGTACCAAGCCCGTGGGGCTTGTTTGAGACCATAGAGAGAACGTTGTAGGAGACAAACGTGATCGGGAAGATGTTGATCTCGAAACCCGGGTGGTTGATGCATAAAAACGGTTTCGTTTAATGACCCGTGAAGGAACGCGTTCTTCACGTCTAATTGGTGAATTTGCCAATTGTTATTGACAGCTAACGTGAGAACGGTTCGTATTGTTGTCGGCTTGACCACCGGGCTAAAAGTTTCTCCACAATCGATTCCGATTTGTTGAGACCGACCATCACAAACCAACCTTGCTTTGTATCGTTCCAATGTACCGTCCGACTTCATTTTGTGTTTAAAGACCCACATACTACGCACTATATTCATACTAGGTGACCGAGGTACTAATACCCAAGTCTTATTGTCGATAAGGGCACGGAATTCATCGTGCATGGCGTGATTCCAATCCGGGTTTTTAAGAGCATCGATGGGGTTTCGGGGAATGGGTGAAAGAGAAACGGAGGTGTGAAGGTTAAACGGTTGTTTCGGTTTTGAAATCCCAGACATGCTCCTGGTGTGTATTGTTCGATTTGGAAATTGAGGTGGGATGAGCAAAGGTGGTGGAACGGGAATTGAAGTGGAGTTGGGGTTAGGTGGGGATTGTGACGTGATGGGGGAATGGATGTGTGGGTTCTGTGGGGCCGGCGAGTGGAATGAATGGGTGTGAGGTGAAGTGGGGGGAGTGGGGGAGTGAGGTGGGGTTGGAGAATTAGTAGGTGGGGTCGGCTGTGTTGGTGGAATACTAGATGAGACCGATTGAGGTGAGGTGTTTTCGTGAAGTGAGCTGTTATTTGCAAGACTTTCCCAAATTGTGGGGTGAAGTGTGATTTTCGAGAATATGATATGAGGGGGGAGATGATTGAATGTTTTTAAAAGGAAATGATGTTTCGTCAAAAATGACGTGTCGAGAAATGAGAATGCGATTTGTAGATAGATCGAGACACATAAACCCGCGATGGTTAGGTGGATGACCGAGGAACACGCAAGGGGTGGATCGAGGATTTAATTTGTGTATGGTGTTAGGTGGAAAGAGTGGGTAGCAAAGGCACCCAAGGACATGAAGGTTCGTGTATGATGGGTGGCGGTGATAAATTAGGAAGGTAGGAGATGAGAATTTTAGAGGTGGAGAGGGAAGAATGTTGTGTAAATATGTTGTGTGGTTTAATGCATGATGCCAAAAATTAAGTGGCATGGAGGCATGGTGTAGGAGGGTTCGCATCATATTATTAATGGTGCGAATCATACGTTCGGACTTTCCATTTTGAGGGGAAGTGTGAGGACACGAAAAACGGAAAGCCATCCCTTTTTCTTTTGCAAAATTTTTAAATGCATTGTTAGAATATTCCCCACCGTTATCGCATTGAAGACTTTTAATTGAAATTGAAAATTGGGTTTGTATATATTTGTGGAAATTTACAAAGATAGAGAAGACTTGATTCTTGGTGGCAATAGGAAATGTCCATAAAAAATTTGAAAAATCATCAAGGAAGAGAAGGTAGTAACGATGGCCTCCCGAGCTTGGTATCGGGGTGGTCCATAAGTCACTATGAATTATTTCAAATGGAGAGGTGGTACTAGTGGTAGATAATTGAAAAGGTAATTTAGTAATTTTTCCTAACACACATGATTGGCATCTCGAATTAGTCGAGTGCTTTATTGCATTACGAGAAAAAAACGAATTTTTATTCAAAGAAGATAAAATGTGAGATCCAGGATGTCCTAAGCGAGCGTGCCAAAGGTCCTGGGTTGTAGCAGCAAACACGGAGGGACTTGTAACTTGAGTGGTGTCGAAGGAGAGCGGATAGAGGTCACCCACACTATTGCATCGCAGGAGCGGTGTCCGAGTCTTGAAATCCTTCAAAACAAAGCCAAATGGGTCAAATTCAATGGATAAATTATTGTCAGTGGTAAGACGTCTTACGGATAATAGATTTTTGACAAGGTGTGGAACATGGAGAACGTTCTTTAGATGGAGAGGGGGGTATGGTGATGGTAAGGTTTGGTCACCGGTGCCTTGGATTGGAATCTGTGCGCCGTTACCTACAATAATATTCCGAAAAATACCATTATTGACATAAGACGAGTAATTACCTTGGTTGTTTGTCATGTGTTGAGTAGCCCCGCTATCCATAATCCAAGGTGAGTCGGTCGACTGTTGTTGTAGAGAAAGAGCCGCGAAGGCTTGATCGAGGTCGGTCGGGGTATAACTAGCTTCTGAACAGGCGTAAGATTGAGGAAGAGGAGTGCGGGGTCGCGGGCCAAGTATCCCAGCCGCCGAGTTGGGCCTGTGTGCACCAGAATTCTGTTGGGATGTTGGGTATGGACAAGGAGCATTGGTGGGCCAGTTGGGGGCTTTACCATATTGTTGTTGAGCCCAATATTGGGCTGTTGTGGGAGGTTGTGTGGACCAGGGTGAACCTGGATAAACCCAATTGGGTCCAACAGTGGCTGTATTCCACATAGGTCGGACAGAATTTTGACGAGAGTTGCCGCCGCCCCTGTGATTTCTGTTTTGCCGATGACGGTTGTTCCGGCCTCGATGGTAACCTCCGCGACCTCTGGAGTAGCCGCCCCTATTCTGTTGGACCTCATAGCCTGACCCGGGCTGATGGTAGCCGTCGCCGGTGCGTGAATGTTGGGCGTGAAGAGCAGCTCCGGCGTTGACGGCGGCGGCCGACGATTGGTTCAACTTCCTTGTTTCTTCGAGTATTAACTTCGAGCGGGCTTCATAGAAAGTGGGGAGGGGATTAGTTTGCTGAATCATCATTGCGATTCCTTCGTAAGACTCCGGAAGACCCGCGATCAGTTGCAAGACGAGTCGCTGATTCGAGACCTCTGCCCCGACATTCGTCAACTGATCCGATAACATCTTCAACGCCTGACAGTAGGCTGAACAGTTGGGGAAGTTTTCTAGCTTCGTAGTGACGAGTTTGTGCTCCAAATAGACCGCCCGTTGGTTTTGGTTATCTTGAAAAATACCGGCAAGAGAGTTCCACACTTGTTGTGCGGTGGAGTCAACCTTAAGGATGGTGTTGAGGAGGTCGTTGGAGATAGTGCCATAAATCCACTGGATCACGATGGCATCTAGACGTGCCCATAATTCTTCATCCGATCCCGTACGTGCTGCTGCGGAGCTGGTTTTGGGTGGGATAATGTGATCGATAACTTGGAAGGCGCAGCAATGGATCTTAAATAATTTCGCCCACGAGGTGTATTGACCGCTATCCATCTCGAGAGTGACCGGTACAAAGTTTTTAATGTTTGTAACGGTGACCGCGGGGTGGAGTTGAGAGGTGGTAGGAGGAGGAGGTTTGTCGGTCATGGTTGTTTGTGGTGGTAAAAAAAAAGAACAGAGGAGTATAACAGAAGTGTGAGAGGAGGAAGAGAGGTGGGCGGCTAATTGCACCTAGACAATGATACCATGTGAAGTAATTGATTTCCCTTGATTGTATTCACCATTACAAACGTACATATATAGACTTTACAAAGGAGACTTAATCTATATTTGGTAATTGACAACTATATTACAATGGACTACAATAAATGATAATTAAGATGATTGATCCACTAATAATGATTGATCCGCTAATAAGTTTAACAAATGATTGTGATATATAATCTCAGACGCGAACTGATCCGTCCAAAACCACGCTCCAGCTAAACTCCGGCGAGCTATGTAGCCCTCGGTCCAAGGCCGTCATTTGAATACGTGTCGCAAAGAGAACCCCAAGGGTTTAGTTCATGGCAATTTTCCAACAATTCGGTGTTGAAATATGGTGGGAGGTGATAGACGAATACCTTAACGGAAGGGCATTTGCTACTTCCGCCGTGCACGGCGGCGATGGCAGGTGATACAGGGAGGTTTTGGCTGGTAGAAAAGACGGCGGGGTGTGGGGTGTGCGGTGGTCGTGGTGGGGGAGGGGTTGCCGGTGTTTAGGGAGAGAGAGAGAGAGGAGAGGATAGAAATATAACTTTTTTCATTAATAAAATTACATAAACAACCTCTTAATTTTGATAACTTACATAGTTACATAACTACTTAACAACAGAAAATGTTAACTCTGTTAGTCCTAGGGACTCGGTTGTTTAAGAAAATGCAAACCTCATACGGGATTTGTTAATAAGGGAGATGTTCAATTGAGAAGTTTGTTTTGAGTAAGAAGGATAAGAAAGAATTTCAGCCATTGGATCTTGATATAATTAGGGCTGCTCAAAAGCGGAAAACCGACCCGAAATGCTCTTTTCCCGACCCGTCCCGTTTCCCAAAAAATCCCAATATCTTGATCGAAACCCGGACCGTTATGCTCATTTCGGTTTCCGGTCTCGGGCCTAAACGGGTTGATCGGGATAATAATTTTTCCGGAGACCGGTTTATCTAGGCCCAGTTTATAACTAACATGGCTATCTAATATGGGTCTGCCAATCTAGATGATGATAGTCCATAACGATGATGAAGATTCTGTTGGACCAAGTTGATATTTGAACCTCACATTAGCAGCAATATATTTTAGCCCTTGAAGTTTCTTCCATTACCATGCACTCAATTTCTTTCTCGGTTAGCTCTACATAATGAAGAAAAAAATAAGAAGGAATTTCAGCCATTGGAGCCATTGGAGCCATTGGAGCCATTGGATCTTGATATAATTAGGGCTGCTCAAAACCGGGAAACCGACCCGAAATGCTCTTTTCCCGACCCGTCCCGTTTCCCAAAAAATCCCAATATCTTGACCGAAACCCGGACCGTTATGCTCATTTCAGTTTCCGGTCTCGGGCCTAAACGGGTTGATCGGGATAATAATTTTTCCGGAGACCGGTTTATCTAGGCCCAGTTTATAACTAACATGGCTATCTAATATGGGTCTGCCAATCTAGATGATGATGGTCCATAACGATGATGAAGATTCTCTTGGACCAAGTTGATATTTAAACCTCACATTAGCAGCAATATATTTCAACCCTTGAAGCTTCTTCCATTACCATGCACTCAATTTCTTTCTCGGTTAGCTCTACATAATGAAGAAAAAAGATTTGCACTGGAGATGCCCACCGTAGGAATTGGAAAAAAAAATCGCAAGTCACAGAATGAAGAAAAGAATCACGTCGACGACTTCTAGGGGTTTTTTTGGGCTCCGGATTACATAAATGGCATTTGGCCCGTAAGACTTCTAGGTTTTTTTTTCTTTGCTCCAGATTACTAAGACTTCTAGGGTTTTTTTGTTTTTTTCGGGTTTTCGGGTTTCCTGATCCCGACGGGTAATTCCCTTTTTATGTTTAGGTGAAACAATTTAAGGTGTGCCACCTAGGACTAGCTTATGTGTCATTTTTATAGATTTTTGAATTAAAAAATTAAATGGTATTTACAAAAAGGAAAGATCTTATATTAAAAATCAAAAAATTAAATTATTTCCATACAAAAATTATCCATATTTGTTTTACAATACCATAACTTTAATTCATCATATCTTTTTCATTTCTCAGTGAAAATTTGATCCGTAAATTGTTTGGATTCGTGAAAAAAACCTAACAAAACTAGATCCATATTGCTTAGGTTTCGATCAACGAATGATGGTGAACGAATCAAAAAACAAAGTCGCGACTTTCTAAACCCACCATTGATGAACTTAAACTCCAATTCGATCATTCGTTTAATAGTTAGAAAAAAACTTTCATCTTTTACTTAGTTTAATTTTTTTTAATATCACAGCCTCGGGTATTTAACCGGGGCACTAACTAGTTATATAAAAAACAGGACCATCTTTGTTGACTTTTTATCTGCTTCTCCAATGTTTTTAAACATTCATAACTTTCACATATGTCATTATTTTATAAAAAAAAAAGTACACCATAAAAACGAGCGTTTTTTTATCTTTAAAACGCGTATAGGGTTGCTATATAAAAAATTAAAAAATTACTCATTTTATTTTTTACACAATGTTCAGATCATTGTGTCAAAATTTCAGATCATTGTGTCAGAAGTATATATAGTGTTGCTGTATATAAAAATTAAAATACATCCGACTAGGCTGATGGGTCTGAAGTCTGTAAGTGTGCTCGCAAATCGGCTTAAATTGGTTATCGGTTATGTCGTTAGCGAGGAGCAATCTGCCTATATCAAAAAGCGTTTCATTCTTGATGGGCCACTAGTTTTAAACGAGACGGTTGCATGGTTAAAACGAGCAAAAAGAAAAGCCATGGTCTTTATGGTGGATTTTGCCAAAGCCTTCGATTGTGTTAACTGGAATTTTTTAGATTTTATTCTATCTCAGATGAATTTTCCTCCCAAATGGAGGTCCTGGATTAGAGCATGCCTATCGTCCGCTAGGTCCTCGGTACTTGTCAACGGTTCTCCTTCGTCCAAATTCTCAATTGAACGGGGTGTTAGGCAGGAAGACCCGCTCTCTCTATTTTTGTTTATCGTCTCTATGGAAGCTTTGCACCTCGCTATTTCAAAAGCCATCAACATCGGGTTGTTCTCTAGCATTAATCTTCCAGGTAACAGTATATGCTTAATGCATCTTCTGTACGTTGATGGTATGACGGTAATTGGTCGATTTCAAATATCACAACCACCTTTTATGTATGTTCATAAACGCTTCTACTTTTTTTTTTTTTACTTTTTTTAGAACATTTAACTAGAAATTATTTACTCCACTTGAGCCAATTCTAGAAAAAACCATCCGTAAGCGATCTGTCGGGCTTAGAGATCGAACTCATTATCTTTTATTTATGAGTCTTCCACTCATCACCAATACCATTCGACTAAATGACCAATCATAAACGTACGTTTCTACTTAAATATGAAACTTCAATATTGTGAGTATAATAAATTTTTTATAAAAAATATATGTGATATTAATCGAGTGTGTATGCTACTGTATACAAGTGGCACGATTATCCGTGATGAAATTAAAAGGAGTAAACTTTACTTTTGATCCCCAAGGTTTGCAAATTTTAACACTTTTAATCAAATTTATGAAATTATAACATTTCAGGGTCCGAGGTTTGATTATTTTCTCAATTTTGGTCACTTTTTAAATTTTCATCCAAATTAACGGTTGAAATCAGTCAAATAAGATATTAATGAGGGTATTTTCATAATTTAACCATCCCCTTTTATTTATTTAATACAAAACACAGTAATTGACTTTCCCATTTATTTATTTAAAAAATGGTTGAGTTACATAGTGTTTTTTGGGGGAAGTCAATTACTGCGTTTTGTATCAAATAAATATAAGGGATGGTTAAATTACGAAAATACCTCTTATTAATATCTTATTTGACTGATTTTTCAACCGTTAATCTGGATGAAAATTTAAAAAATGACCAAAATTAAGAAAATAGTTAAACCTCAGTACCTAAAATGTTATAATTTCAGAAATTAAATTAAAAGTGCTAAAATGTGTAAACTTTGAGGACCAAAAGTGATATTTACTCGATTAAAAGTGATCGATGAGTGTTGAGAATACACATACATGAATCATGATCCATATCCGCTGTGAATATATTATCATATCTCAACTGCATAACAGATTCATGAAGGATTGGCTAGTCAGGTTGAGACTAAGCGAACAATTCATCTCAATCGTTTTCCTCCGATTCACGAGCTTGGTAACGTGGACTCTCCCCGTCATCTTCGCGTAACTTCTAATCTCCATCACTTGATCCGCGCTATCTCTACCACTCCTGCTGCTAAAATTGAAATCACCAGATCCGATTTCCATCACAACACTAATCGATTTGGTTTTCTTCGCGCCAACACGGCCGCCGGAGATAAATCCGCCTCCGATCGTAGAGTTTCCGTGTAATACGACAGCGTTGCAGTTCTCGAAAACATACCGGCCGAAGTTTTTGTTGTTTAGCGTCACCTCCGTCAACATAGTGATCATATTCAACGACCAAGACGACGTCGTTGAATTTGTTGAATTCGTTGAATAATGCGTGATCTCGTATTGGAAGCTTTGAATAGTGACGGTCCTTAGGCTAAGTGTAGTGGATGGAGCTCCTTGTGGGCATTATGCGCCATGTGGCGTCCACGTCAGCATGAGGGGCTCCATGGCAAAAGTGGTGTAGTGGGGCTCCATGTATAACCCCCCTACCAATCATTACCTAATTATTTATTTAATCATTTTTTATATAATTTAGTATTAAATATATTAAAAACTAAAATTAAAAAAAAAAACAAGACATAAAACTAGAAGATTTTTTTTAAAAAAAAACAAACTTACAACATTCTAAAAAAAAAACAAACATGGAAATAAAAAAAAACAAACCTACATTCTTAAAAAAAAAACATGACAATTAAAAAAAACAAACATCTAAAGGCCATATTCTTTCATGATATCCGCTCGAATTTGCAACGCGAGGCTACGAGCGGGTTCTTCGTCGGGTAGCGGTTGCATGAGCCTCTCCAACGCTTTTTCTTTTTTCCGAGCTTTAACGGCATTGATTTGTTCTCTCTTAAGTGTCAAGAAATCATCAAAACGTTCGCGCATTTCTTCATGTCGAACGGAGTAGTCGGAGGATGGAGAGGTTTAATTTATAGTGTTTAAATTAGGTTAAAAAAAAAAAAAAAAAGGGATTTGACCGTTGTCAACGGTCGAAATTTTAAAACACCCAACGTTCACCGGCGCCATTAACATGGCGCTCTTCCTTTTTTTTTTAAGATGGCGCCCCGGGGGGCGGTAGTCGGCGTTATGGGGGCGTTATGGGGCTCCATGACGCCCCCATGGAGCCCCATTACGGATAGCCTTAGCCGGAGCTGAGGGTTAACGGCGCGTAGAAATACCGATGCTATTATGATTAGGAAGATCGTGCTGAGGATGACGGCAGCGGCGAGGACGTTAGACGATAGTCTTACTGCAGGTTTCCTGGTGCTTCCGTCTGCTGTAGAGCGCGATGGTTATTGACGGTTGTTCGTCGCTCTTTTCGCCGGCCGGTGCAAGCGGACTCGTGTGGCTCTCTGGATCTGCCATGTGTCTCTGTGTGTGTGATTCGAGGTGTTCGAATTTGTGTAAAAGTGGTCAATATATATATGAGAAAGGGTTACATAGAAATGGAGACTGATGCGAATTGGTAAGTTGGGGATATGTAGAGTTTCAAATCAACCCTTGTAGTTTACAAATGTGGGAATTTCAACCCACGTAACAACGAATATAAAAAATAAGTAAACGGATGTAAACGAACATTATACTGATAAACGTAGTAAATGAATAAAAATAAACGAACATAAGTGAGCATTAATGACCATAACGAGATAGGTTTTCATGTTCATGTAATTAAATGAACAAAGTTTGTATTTATGTTCATTTGTATATTAAAAATGTATGAAAATATTTCACACAGATTGTAACTAAGTTTTCTATATGTTCTTTTAAAGTTACTTAAAGTTTTTTTTCCTATTGAAATCACTTAATTAATTTTTATTAAATGTCCAGATCTTGTATTATTTTTTTATTAAACTTAACTTAAACAAATGAAACACATATGAATGTTGGTTAGTATTTAGTGATTAATTTTTTCATATATGTTTCGTTTAACTAAGTTATAAAATTTTAGCATTTATAAAAAAATGATAAATTAATTAATTGAAACGTCTAATGAAAGTTGAGTGAATTTAATAGAAAAAAAAACTTTGAATGACTTTAGTAATTAATCAATAAATAATGAACTTAGTTACTCTTATACCTTGGATTTCAACTTTATATATTCTCAGTACTCATTGTCGGGTTTATGTCCCAGGATGTCACGCACCCAGGGACTGTTCATTTATACTGTATGATCCCAACATGCACGGTCATCACAACATTTTAGGGCATTGTTACTAACAACTTCTTTTGACTTTGTTTGATATATACAAGTTTGCAGACATTTTGCCGACATTTTCACGAAAGGCTTGCCTCACCCTCTTTTCCTCAATTTTAGAAACAATCTAAGTATTCGTCATCCTCCACCTTAGATTGAGGGGATATATTAGACTAGATTATTATTCATGTATCTTTGTATATAGCTTAGGGTGCATTATGTAAAATATGTAACCATAAATAATGTGTGGAATACAATGGAGAGGCATACGTTTGAATTCTAACAGCTGCAACTGCAAGGGAGTATCAACTGTCAACGTACACTAAAAGACATACCATACCGATAGCGTAGAAGATGCGAAATCAAATGTTATGGTTGAGTGAATATGGGTTTGATCGTATGGAACACTTCGTAGAAAGATTTTGGTTAAGCTTGTCCTCTAGAGAAGACTCTGAAAAGGTTGTGAGAATAACACCAAAGACTTCTCAGTTGGTCCCAAATGAAATGGCTTTTATGAAATTTCTTCTCGTTTGCTGTGGAATTTTTATTTTGCAATATGCTTAATTGTGGCTCTCCTTTTATAATGTTAACGTAATTAGTCCTTGAAGTATTCATAGTGGACATGGTCTGTGCAACTTTCTAGACTTGCGTCTATCCAAAAATTAGAACCTCCAAAAAAATATTATTATTTTACTATTTTTTTTTTCAATGTCTTTATTTGATTTTTTATAAAAAAAATTATATTTGATTTTTTATAAAAAAAAAATTATATTTGAAGTATGAAATGAACAAAAGACTTTTGTTATTTTATTTATCTTCTATTAGTTTGTTGAAAGCTTTAACTGGAATAATGAAACGGTTTGGACATGGTCTCAAACGTTTCGTATAGGGTTCGTGTTTTAGGATAAAAGTCGAATCATAACTCAAACTGGTTTTGATTTTGTTTGATCGAACTAGTTTAATTTCTCAAACCGCAATAGTGGAATTTTTTTCTCTTGGTTCTTCTTCATTTCCCTCCCTCATCAGATCTGCTACACATTTAACATTAACCGTATCGAAATGCGAAGAGGATATCATAGTTTCTCCGACATGTCTTTGGTCAAGGTAATTGTACCTAGTAACAACAGGGTTATTCACCCAATCTAGTAATTCTACATATCCTTTTTAAGTGTGTTGCATGGTGCATGAAGAGAGGTGCTATGTACTTTCGAAACCCTCTAGAAATTTTTATGGAATAGAACTTTAGAAACTTGCAAATTGTAAAACGAAAGTACTACAAAAGGATAACACTAAAGACAACAAATATAACTTTACTAGCTAGAATTCTTGATTCACATAGTCAAACACTATAAGAAGCACCAAAAAAGTTAACGTGGTTTGTTCTCTTGAAACGCCATGTCTGTGCTATTCAAGTAAGGTTCCTTATCATTAGTACCATACGAAATTAACGGTACCTCGTAAAGATCATCAGATTGCTCAACTTCTAGGACTGAGATGCTAGTGTCTTGAAATGTTTGTTGTTGAATCCAAGGATCAGTTGTAAATTTCCTCAAGGTGTCAAGTTCCACAACCACCTCTTTCATTGTAGGTCTATCATTTCCTTGTAAACTAAGACATCTTTTTACTAGATCACCTACGGCTTGTATCTGCTTAGGAGTCGCTTCACGTAGCATCTGAGGTTCAACAATGTCATATAAGCGGTTTTCTTTAATTGAACTGACAAAATATGTTGCTAAGTTCTTTTGAACATTGGATCTATCAACACCAATTGGTTTTTTCCCAGTTACGAGTTCAGCAAGAACCATTCCAAAGCTATACACATCACTTTTCTCAGTTAGTTGGCTTGTGTTGAAGTACTCTGGATCCAAGTACCCTAGTGTGCCTTGAATAAGAGTAGTTACTTGCTCGTGATCTAATGGGACTAACCTTGATGCACCAAAATCTGCAATTTTTGCAGTGTAGTTATCATCTAGTAATATGTTAGCAGACTTAACATCTCTATGGATGATTGGCATAATAGTTTCTGAATGAAGATATGCAAGCGCACCGGCAGCTTCAATAGCTATTCTCAATCGGTTTTCCCATGATAACCAACTCATTCCTCCCATTCTGGAATGAATGTGATGGTAAAGAGTGTCGTTAGATATGAACTCATAAACAAGTATAGGGACTTCCTCTTCCAAGCAACACCCCAAAAGATTTACCACATTCCGATGGATGACTTGTGTAAGGATCAATACTTCATTTATGAACTGCTCTGCCTGGCTCCCATCCACAATTTTAGACTTCTTTATTGCAACTACACGATTATCAGACAGAACTCCCTTATACACTACGCCATAGCCACCTCGACCAATAATATTCTCCTCAGAGTAATTATTAGTGGCTTTTCGAAGCTGTTCAATGCTAAACAAAGTCATTGCCACATGAGACCCTTGTGATTTAATCTTTTGTTTCAGCAACACGCCTCCATTTTGCTCAAAGAACTTTTCTCGAAGATTCATTAGCTTCTTCCTCCTTATCGCATAGAAAATCCCCAGTATAATAGATAATATTACTAATGGGCAGAACACCGTTACTACATGTGAGTTGAAAATGAAAAACACTTCAGTTAGTGTTGTGCGGTGGATATGATATGGTTTTTCAACATGACATTTTGAAAAGATGATTTTTGAAGTTATAGTACTCAACATATACATACTTATACTTTCATGAAAATAGTTACCTATGATTATTACAGTTGAAGAAGAAGATTTTGATTGGTTGAGAGGCTGACAACCATTTTCTTTGTTTGCATCACCGTAAGATCCTTGCAGACATGTACAATTATAACTCCCCGGAGTATTTGAGCAATCACCATGGCAAGAGTTTTTTACCACCGGATCCTCACACTCGTTGATGTCTATAAAAAGAAAACTTAAATATCATTGTTAACGAATGCACAAAACATCATTGAAGCTATAGTAAAAATGTTAAAGAAAGCAAAACATATGTTTACTTTTCTAATCAGAAGAAATTATATTTTGAAACTTCAAAGACTAAAAATCATTGAAGCTCGCATGCATGATGGATGTTATGATGAATCTCAATTTTGGAAATCGGAGCCTGAACCCAGACTGACTGACTAATACAGGTTTCCTTTTTTTATGGGTCAGATGTGGTCAGTTTTGGTAATGGCCAAATTGGGGTGGTCAAAATTTGATTTTCAAAGTCAAAATGGGTCATTTTCATGATTTTCCCAAAACTTTAACCAGCTTCAATGACATCATCGTCAGACAAGATGATTAAGCACCTTTAAAGACTAACAATGTTGCCGCTAATTTCAATGTCAACAATTATCCCTAATATCTCTTGTTCTCCATATATTGATTGAGTTCTTGCGAAATGCCCACATGTGACTTTTGTGAATCGGTTTTAACACGACAGAGAAACCACAATCAATCGGATTTACAACTAGATCGTTGCCACCGATTACAAGAGCACATATATGAACCAGAAGAGATGGGAATACAGAAGTAGCAGAAACAGGAAGAAGGGAGAAGAAGACATACATAACAGTGGAATTATGGAATACAGCTAAAACCAAGGAAAGCCAATGGAAAAGTAAGATGTGTGCAATGCATGTGTTATCATGAGGTGTTAAACTAGATTGGGAGAAGATTGCACGATGAAGCTAATAAGATGCAAAACGTAACGTTGCCGAGAAGACATGAAGAGCAAGTTACGATTCATGTTATCGGGTGCATATAGTTAAGGATCGTGAGAAGACATCAGGGGCGGGCGGATCCAGGAATATTTTTCACTGGGTTCACTAATTTTTAATGGTCCGGATTCTAACAACTAAATATCAAAATTTTCGGTTTGATTGGTTCGGGTCACATTTCCAACACTCACTTCCCTTTTTATACTCTTCTCTATGTTACACACATTCAATTATATTTCTATTACTATGTTTTTTCCCATTTTGACAGTTTAAGTCCTGCATCTTAGCCATTAGCATCAATTACCAAACTAAGAAAACCAAATTCATCTAGTTTTATAAAGATTGTCTTTATATTTTATTATTTTATACTACTTGGTTCCTAATGACAACTTGTTTTTGCACTCTTTATGTTTTGCAGAAGCATTTTACCTTCACATGAGAATAATTTTTACTTCTAAGTAATTTCTTAAGGAACCTTGTCGCTACGGCGCAATGGTTATCCGCTCGGTGATAGAGCGTTCCCTGGTCATTGGCCCGGGTTCGACTCTTGAGAGCACCCCGGGTTTTCGTCCCACCGTGTGTTACGCCAGGTAGTCTACCAGCTATTGTGGCGACACAACGTCTGCCAACTAGGGGCAGTCGGCGGTATGGTTTCCCGGTGGATCCCAAGCCAAACTCTGATGCCAACCGGGGCACGGTTCAGACACTCGTGTCTGGCCGGAGTAGGGTGGTGGGGCTCCTCATAGAGGAGTGGCAGTTGATACTGCGTTGACATTTGCCGTCCAAAAAAAAAAGTAATTTCTTAAGGATTGTATCACGTCCCTTTCCAACAAACACTTTTATTTTAGTTGAAAAGATTATCCAGTTTTGTCCAAAGAAATTCATACGTTCTAACTTAATTTGCTTTTTAATCATAGTGAATATTGTGTCACATTCATTTGTGTCAAATCCTACTTATGTCAACATATCGGTTCATCTATTTTCAAGCATTTGACTATTATAAATTATATATTTTTAAAACAACTCAAGCATCCTATCACAAATTGCTTCAAATAACTCATTTTGGCACTTTCAGTTACCAACAATTAAGAAAACCTAATTCATCCCGTCTCAAGGGGAGGTGGTAAAGCTTTGCGTTACCTGAAGGTCCTGGGTTCTATCTTAGACATTAGCGGTTCTTTGGGGATTTATGGAGTTAGATTCAAAAGTAGTGTAGATTTAGCCGTTCAAAAAAAATCAAACCCAATTCATCTAGTTTCATCAATTACCAACAATTAAGAAAACCCATTTTCTTTTGCAAATGAAACTATCGAACTAAAACTGTCTAATTTGTGTTATCACACACACGCCGCAGACGAAGCATAAGAAACATGAACAATCGTCTTATCATGTTCTAATTTGGGGGAGATGAAGCAAGCGGAGATCGACAGAAATACATACCTAATAAGACCGCCGGAGCCCGGAGGTAGAGGCAGAAGGTAGGAGGCGATGTATATGTTAAAAAATAAAAAGCCCTAATCTCTTATAAAATGTGTTTAGAAAGAAATAAAAAAGTGTAGAGAAATAGAATCGAAGCTAAGACCCTTACGTTTGAAACACAAGGCGGATACCAATTGAGCTAAGCGACTTTTGTTACTAATATTCAATCCTAGTTAAATATATAGATTCACTCCTAGTTAAATATATAGATTCACTCCTAGTTAAATATATATTAAAACTAAAAATTTGAAAGTCACTGGGTTCTCATGAACCCGACGGATCCAATGTAGATCTGCCCCTGGTTACCATTCATGTTATCAAATGCATATAGTTGAGGATCGTGAACGAGTAGATAACCAAAGACCGGTCTTACTTGGTATCCAAAATCTAAGATGTACAAATTAAGATTAATGAGAAGAATGAATGATTAATCTTGATGGTTTGATAAAAATTAGTTCGAGTTTAATTGAAAGAGATAAACGTTAGTTTAATGTTAGAGAAAATTGATTGATTATTTGTTTATCAATATATTGGTAGGGTATTATGCAAGTGTCATATATATATATATATATGGATACTAGTATAGAACCCGTATGTTATACAGGTTAAATCATTTTTTTTGGGGTAAAGGGTTATACGGGTTAAATCATTAGAAAATATATATAATTGATAATTCATGCATACTCGTTTTATTATCCGAATAATGTATTACATTACATTTAATAAAGTTATAATTCATAATATGGTATTGGTGACTTTATCTTTTTCATAAAAAAATATTTAGAGCATATCTCTACTTGTATATTTGGAAAAAAATACAACATACAATGATCATCTTTAAAAATGGTTGTTAGAAAAACAATCCAACCCTGAATAGCGACTAACACTAACTTATGATTTGACAAACTTGAGACTTTAAGTCTCGATAGAAAGTTAGGTGAGTATAAAATTTTATCAAAATTATAATGAACATATTCTAATTGTTGAGTTTAAAGTCTAAATTATAATCAGAATATTATAATGTTAAATCAATAAAAAAAAATATTTATCTTGGTATATATTAGAAAACGTACAATTGTATTAGAAAACGTACAATTGTATCAGTCATGATATTTAAAATTTTCAATTTGATGAACATAATCATTTGATATGATAGAAAAACTATTTAATATTGGATATTAAGAACATAAATTTTATCGTTTACGGATTTCTCTATAAATAGTATCATGCACAATGTTGATTGGATTTGTAAAACAATATTAGTTATTCATTAATTATAATATTAAATATGATTTGCTCAATTATATTTGTAAAACACGGTAAATAAATCTCTATTTTATAAGTTTTTTAAATATTTATTAAATGAAAATAATAATAGTTTAAAAAAGAATTTTAAATAAAAATTAGATGTAAACTAATATATAATTGTCATAATTCATAAATATAATTAAATAAAAATATATCATGATTATAAGGGATATAATTTCCAAAAAAAGAATTTATTAGGGAGTAGATTTGGGAGGGAAAATTTGTGTGAGAATGATTATATTGTTGACAAGTGTCAACAGTTGTAATTGTTTATTAGAGTAGGAAGATATATTTATATATTATACAATGAAATTCTAGAGATGAATAGTAGATTTTTCGTTTTTCAAACTTTGGCCACGTGACTTTGGTGTTTTGACGTTTTCTGCCCTAAACTTTTACGATTTGTATTTTTTTTCTTTTTAAGGAAATAGTAAACTTTTAGTTTTTATAGTTTGGCCATGTTGTTTTATACTCTTATGTTTTTTACCGTTTAACTTTTAAAGATTTTTTTATTTTAAGTTTTGCTGTTTTCTAATTTTGGCCGCGAAACTTTTAACTTTTCTACTTTCGTTTTTAGTATATTTTTATAGTTTTATACTTTCACTACAAGACTGTTAGAATTTTACGTTTTATATCGCTTAACTTTTTTACCCTCTAACTTTTAAACTTTTTTTTTGTTTTAAGTTTTGTTGTTTTTCACTTTGACCATGAAACTTTTAACTTTTATACTTTCGTTTTTAGTATACTTTTATAGTTTTATACTTTTACCACAAGACTTTTAAACTTTTACGTTTTATACCACTTAATTTAGTATTATTTTATACTTTTATACTTTCACCACAAAACTTTTAAACTTTGACGTTTTATACTCCTTAATTTTTTAATCCTCTAACTTTTAAAGATTTTTTTTTGTTTTAAGTTTTTTTGTCTTCTACTTTGGACACGAAACTTTTAACTTTTCTACTTTCGCTTTTAATATACTTTTATAGTTTTATACTTTCACCACGAGACTTTTAAACCTTTACATTTTATACTACTTGAACTTTTTTTTACTTTCATTTAGTATACAAATTCAACCCAGCAGCAACGCACGGGTGTGTAAATATCTCGTTTATAATATATATTTGTATAGTTAGCGGTTCATTATAAATCTTTTTAAAAGTGTAGACTCGTAGACTTTATTTTTTACAATTGGATCTCTTCATTGTAATTAATTTTCTTTTTTCATTTTTTTCTACCTTTATAAATTTCGTATGTAAAATAAAGTAATTTCGTATTTGAAGTAAGGGGTATACAATTTTTAGGGGTCAGGCCGTTTAAAAAGTGTAGACATGAAGATCTCTTATTTCGCATTTGAAATATCTATATTCGAATACGAAATTCACTGACGAGAGAAAAAAATGAAAAAAAACAAATTAATCACACCCATCAGATGAATGTATCCAATGGTGAAAAATGAGGTCTACATACCTATACTTTTTAGGAGGTATACAATGAACCTCCGACTATTTAATGGGGATGAAACCGGTACAAACCTCTTTTATCTAACAAACCGTAAGTACTTATTTAAAATGCCATGTGGAGTATATATTTTAATGATTATACATAATGACAACTTAGTATTTTGAATTTTTTTTCCAATAAATACTAATGCCACCAACTTTGTAAGAAATAACTACTCTATACTATATCATTTTTAAAAACGCTTACATTGTAAAAATCATGTTTTTCTTATCTTTAATATGTGTATAGTATTGCTGTATATTTTTGTTAATATATATATATATTTTTAAAAAGTTTATGAAAAATAGACTTTATAACATTGCTATTTTAAAAAATAACACGGTGTTTTATTAAACGACGGGTTTGGGCTCAGTGTTTTTTTCTTCCGGAAACGTGGTTATTTCTGAAAAAACTTGTCCCCAGCCCTGGGAGTATTTTTGCTCACATACGGTTTTGAATCTAAGACCTTAGAGTCTCAAGTCCCACCAAATACCATTATGCAATGAGTCGTTGGTATAACACACTATTGATATAAGTATCACAAATTACACAGTGTTATTATAAAATTTATATAGCGCTATTATAAATTTTCATATTTTTAAAATATTTCAGTATCACGATAATAACATTGTTTCGTTTTTATAAAATAGCAGTACGTAATTATAATACTTACATATACATGATAAATAGCATTGATTTTTTAGAATAGCCCTGTTGTAATACATACGTTTGTAAACTTTTAAAAAAATATATAGCAATATTATACATATATTAACGATAAAAATAATTGATTTTATTGAGTAATTTTTTATTAAAAATAATATAAAGTATATAAATGTTATTTTAGGTTTAAAAAAGTTATTAGAATCAATATTTATTGAAAAAAGTTAACAGTCCACATTGAAGATTTTTATTGGTACTTACGGTTTGTATGATAAAAAAGGTTTAGTTGATCGGGAATGATGTTTAGAACCATACCTCTAGACTTATAGCATTAGAACTAATAATCTACTTATTATAACATAAAGTGGTTTTCTGGGTTTCCTTTTTTTTAGTGTGGTTCTGGATAAGTGCTGGTGATTTTTGCCTTCGATCTAGAAGATCTTCTCAAGGTGGTTGAAGACTCGCACTTTGACAGGAAGCTCAAGGTGGTTTTCTACACTATCATTCTTACCACATGTTGGATCGTTTGGAAAAGCAGGAATGAAGTGATTTTTCAATGAGAGAAGTATTGCATCCCGGTTATGTTTAACGACATTAAATGTAATAGCTTTCTTTGGGTTAAGAATAGAGGAAAATGAGGAACTCTTAAATGGGAGGTTTGGGACTATTTTAACTTGTAATATGTAAATTTTCTTGTTCCTTTGCCCTTTCCTAGTGTCTTTCTAGGTAGGGTGTGTTTAATGAAATCGTTGTTCCAAAAAAAAAAGTTTAGAGTATCAAATCCAGTATGACGGTTGTAATCTCAAAAAGATTCATTCGAATATTGAGGGCAGCTTAAAAAACCGTTAAAAAATTAAATAGCCAATTAGTTCAAGTGAAGTATTAATAACATTGCTATTAGTGTTGAGATCACCATTCAAATGATTTTGATATATGCTAAAAACTGACCTTGGCAGCCTGGATCAAGATAGGGGTTACCCTCGTAACCATTGTTGCATCTACAACGATACCCTCCACCATCTACCTCATAGCAGGAACTGTTTTCTTTGCATTCTGTAGACTGATTAGAGCAACCTCCTCCATTGGGTGCAATTACCCAATCTACCACAACACGGACAGTGGCCTGTATCCTCTCCCAAACATCAAGAGAATTAGATAAATCCTTAGCGCCTTGAAATACAAAACTACCTTCCTCACCAAGAAAGGCCAACCCGCAGCGATTGATGGACCAAACATCTGTGTGGTTTGCAAAGGCTTCGAGTGTAACATCATAGTAATCTTGGCCCTTTGGTATGGATGTCTGGCAACAGCCTGATCCCGAACACTCTCCATCATCAGGCTCATCCTGATTTTTGCTACATACTCCTACACAACCAGTAGAAAAGCTTTCTCCTCTGATCAAAGAATAATCATCACACCCAAGCACTGTGAACTTGTTCTTTTCAGAGAAAGTGAATGGACTTGTTAACCTAGTCCACCTTTCGGATTGACGACTTATAGTTCCATCTTGGTTGTAGCACCTAAAAGAAGGTCGGGTGCGGATGCGGAATTCTGACTCTGAAAAATTGTATATTTCTATGTTCCCTGAACGAAGGAACAACTTTGGATTATTTTCATCATACGTGTTACATGTCACGTACAATGAGTTGTTGAAGGAACAACCCGTGTCATTACCAATAGCAATACCAAAAGGGTAAGGAACGGTCACATTGCCGCAATGGGTTGGACAGTTTGGCTTTGCTGAGCTAATTTTGAGCCGTAACCTTGAAGAGTTCCCAAGGCCAATATTGCAAAAGGAAAGGTAAGAAGAAACATTTTATTTGCCTCTCTATAGCTTTGTATGAGGAGGTAATATCTTTTTGTGTGTGTTCTGTTTAAAGTTGTGTATCAATTTATGGTATATATGGCTGCAAGGAAGTGTTAGATGGCAACTCTAAAAGCCATACCGGACACCGAAGACTTTTGAATTGGTCCCAAGTGAAATATTTGTCATTAAATTTTTCTCATTGCTGTGGGCCATTAAACTATTCAAAGTGGACCTGTAAGCTGATCTATATGAGTATAGGTTATTGTCTACTTGTCCACATGATATTATTGATTGAAATGCGAGTGACAAATTCAACCGCGCGATAATGTCATACCTAAATATTATATCACTAGGTTTGTAACCCGTGTATACACGAGGTTGTCACACAACCACTGAATGATAATTGTTAAAAATTAAATGGTAATTGTTAAGAGTAACAATTTCTTCTTGTCTAACGTCATTACAAGAAAAAACAATAGAATTGCTCGAAGCGTTGTGTCAAGTTGAACACTGAAAAAAAAAAATACCATAAAGAAAAAGTATTTAACTTGATAGTTTGTCGGTAATTACACGTACGTACTTAAATGTATGATTGGATATTCAAATATTACACAACATAATATACATGAAGATAAGTTAAGGTAGAAATATAAAACACATTCATCTAAACTACCCAGCGGTCAATCTAGTAGTATGACAAAACACAAATAAGTTTTTTTTTTTGTTTAATTATTCAGAAAACCTAGTATCATTATTTTCTAATCATATTCCCAAAACAACTAAATTCGCATGGATCATTTTAGGGTACACTGGAACATCCCAACAACCATAAAATCTAAAGTTCAAACATAGATTTAGTATACAAATGACATAAAGATTAATCACTGAAACATTTTGCAGATTTAATTGAAAACCTCTTGTTAACCAATATGAAGGAAAAAACATATGAAAACTAAGTTCATAATTAAGAGGTAATAGAAATATAACCTTTTTACCCATCGAAATTGCATCCATCATCAAACGAACAGTGAAATAGGAGAGGGAGTTTGTTGAAATCTCAGACCATAAAATCATTCAGTCGCCGATGAATTTCCAGCAAGACCAAATTTAGTCTCCTCCCAAGTCCCAACCAAATTTGTGTAAAACTCAAAACCAAATTAGTCTACATGACGTTACAACTGTTCTATTAAGGAACCAAGAATTAAAAAAAAAGACACATTGAAAATGCAGGCCATTTTGATTATCAGATTACATAAGACAATGTAAACACATTACACAACATTCTGCTTACATTCTTGTACCTCTAAATCACAATTACATCTTTCTACAATGTGTTCTCAGATCGAATAAAATAGCTATAAAAGAAACTTATAAAGTATAAACATTCTTTTAGTTGCAAATTTCATCTTGGGTGGCTCAGAAGGGTATGCATCTACAATTTAAAAAGAAAAGATTAAGTATATATCACCTGATGTGCTTTATGCCCAGAAATTAACAATAAGGATCATTGAAACTAAGTTAGTTATAATATAACCATCCATTAAAAAAAATTAGAACTGGTCTAGAGTTTATTATCTGTGAGCTTGGACGCCATGCTTGAAGTTGTAATTATCACTTTCTAATTTCTATCATGTTAAGTATTTGAGAAAATTTGAATATTTAAGCAATCAGTTATACAAATGTGTAAAATACTCTATTCTATAATAATGAATAATCAAACCCCTCAAAAAGAACACATCCAAACACCTCTTTAGGCAAGCAAGGTCCCAAAAGAAAGTTGGTCATTATACATGCACAATTGTCCTTGTTTTACTAATTCAGCTTATATTGTTCTGACTATTACAGCAACTATGAAGCACTAATCCCAACTCAAGAGGCATTAAACATCAATAATAGGGGTTAACTAATTTTGTTGAGTTATTTGAAATCATTGAATAAAATGAAACATACCATCACCATGATCACTGTGGCTTTTATCAGGCAATTTTCATTTAAGGGATAAGATTTTTCCACTTTTTATGTGCAACACAACCAACTTCACAGACGGAGGAATACCTGCACAACCTAAATTGACACCTTGTCTTTAGGACGTGAACTCTAGCTCACAAAGGGAGGAACATTTTAAATATACAACTCGATGTCCAACGCCAAGGGCCCTTTGTATAGAAACAGTTAAGGAGTATCCACATTCAAGTACACTTTGGGCAAAGATTGGCCCATTTAGCAGTATGAGATCTGTTTCTTTTGTAGTGAAATCTTTTAACATCATATTTGACCCATTCTAGTTCAAACATAACCCAAAACAACCCATTTATAAACAAACATGTGGAAATTGACACCTCTAGCTTGAAGGAGAGATGTCAACGTGTTTCCTCTTGGTTATAACTTTTAGGCCAACCTAAATCAACCCATTTATTAGTCTCTAATTGGTGTTGTTAATCAAAAGTCTTCAGCATCTGGGTCCTAGAACAGATCCTTATAAAGAATACTAATAATCTAAATAACAAAATGTTGATTATACCTGAACATGTGAACTGTTGATGCATACCCACTTTACCAAAACAAAGGAAGTTAGAAAATAAACTCCTGCATTTCAGGTTGTGAAATAACAGAAGGAAGCAGTAACATAACACATGTTGTCACCAATGGTTCCCACCTAAAATTTCATGTTTGAGGTGAAAAAACAGAAGGAAGTAGTAACGTAACACATGGAAACACACGTAGGTTTTGTACCTAAACCACCATTAAATTGTAACAGGTTAAATAAATCTTAATTGGAGAAGGTACTAAACTGAAACAACAAACTTGATAAGAAAATGGGCACATCCCTCTTTAAATTTTAATTAGAAAGGAAGCATGAATATGATTTGGTTCAAATTTGTCTATAGTTAGATTGAAATAAAAAATAATGGCAAGTGAGTTAGCATGATTCACTTGACCCATTTAAGAAATTTTTGAACTGCTTGGACACCATCAATCCATTTCCATTAATTTTAGCTAAGATTTACAAAAAGATATCCTCCAACAGTATGTGCAACAATTTTGCCACTTCCATCTCCGATCCCCTGTCAATTGTTTAGGTAACACCATCCTTCATATAATAAACTGGTCTTATAATAAAAAAGTTTAGGTTTGTTTAAGTAAAATTGGACTGATTCAAAGATGTGAAGCAAAGCTTTTAATGAGGAAGTAAAAAGAACACATCTTTACTCTGAACTAACATTGTCTGAATGATGTAGGATTCCTTGTTACTATGTATTGGATTTATACACATCCTAGAAGGTATCATAAAGGTTCTGCAAAAAATAAGATGATATTAGAGTAACAAAAAAATCAAAACACTCCAGAATTGACTAATCTTCTAGCTGTCTATGAAGAATCAAATTTCTAGAATATCTATGAAGTGAATTATTAATTTTACAAACACTTCAGAACTAATTGATCTCATTTGCATCATATCGAAACCACCCATAACATAAAGAATAAACTTTCAAGATCTTTATCAGTGTACTGTAAAACTTTAACCCAATTGCATCATATCATAATCCTAACATAATCAAAATTTGAAGCACGACTACACCCGATCATAAACTTTAAAGATCTTTATGAGTTTAGCCATTAACAAAAAGAAACCCTACCAGATCAATCTCAAAATCCCGATTCAGTAAAAGGAAGGCCGAAAACGGCACGAAGAGAGAACCTATGTCGAAGGAAGAAAACTAAATGACGATTGACGAAATCTTAGATTCGCAGCCCCTGTAACACGATTTCATAAATCTAAGATCTGTACACCTTCAACCCGAATTTAAAAGCATGAAGCGATGGAGATCAGTTGCGATCGAATCAAATTAAAACTAAAACCAAAATAATACATTTGAAACTAACCTCTTACGATGATAAAGAATGTTAAAGAAAAGAGAGGAACAACTTGAGTTGGGATAAAGAAGAAACGATGCCTCCGATTAACATAAATACTGGCTGATTGTGTATACGGTCCCCAATTGAAGGCATTGATCATGTGACATCAATTACGAAACCGCAACGCTTCAATGCCAATTAGAGTTAATGAGAAGGAGCTTTATCATGGAGCGCTTCAATTTCTAAACTGAAAAAAAATGAATTTGATTTAGGCTTAGGAAGTCGGAGTGGGAACACGTGTTGGGGAGGAGGAGAGGAGGAATGAGCGGGAAATTGAGAGCCAAGAGGTAGAGACACGTGGAAGAAATTATCTTCACTTATTAAAGTAGTTGACTAGTGGTGCGGTTGGTGTTCTTTTGCATCGGTTCGGTTTAAATCAAATTTATATTGAAACGTAAAGGGAAATAACTACGTTGCAACGTAAATATTAACAATGTTATATATAAGACATTATGGTGATGAAAAAAGAAAAAAAATATATATATATAATATACTTGACCCGTGGATTTTGATCAGACAACTAAAATAATATCCTTGAACACTATAGTATAGCAGATTATATCATTTGTTTTCAACCCTCTACAATTAGAGTCTAGATGTCATTTACTTCAAAAACCTTTGGACACATTTAATTTTGCCTTACCTATAAAACGTGAACAAAAGTTAATTCTTCTATTAATTCTCCGTAAATAATCAATTCGCCTTATTTAAATATGTAATTTTCACCATTCTTTTTCTTTTCGAGCAAGTCCTTTAACTATATATTAAACTAGGTCTTGAGGACCGGACGTTACGCGCTACGCATGCTTCAAAACGTAGGTTCATAAAACTAATATTACTAAATATACAAAAATAATAACACATATTATAAAACCATAAAGAGCATGACTCAGATCCGTTTTTATAAATTCGTGTTGAATCCTAGCATATACTAGATCATCATAGCCACATTGGAAGAAAGCCATTAAAGAGATAACATGATTATTAGTTGTACGAAAGACTCAAAATAGGAGTAAAAGTCTTTAATCATAGTAGGGCTGCGAGGAACATAATCCGAATTCATCAGGGACAAACCAAACCCAAGGTGTATAACCAACAAAAAATACGGCCCAACAGTAACCTCCAAGTGTGTCAATGGACTTTTTTTTTACTTTCTTCCTTGTCCTTTTTTTTTTTCATAGAGGATTGAAAGTAACATACACGATTCAAGTCAATATGCAGGGAAGGCGGGCAACAAGCTGCGCCGCTAACCCTTTTTGAATAGCAAACCCTAGACGTATGAAAACAACATTCTTCAATCTAGAGGCCGCGACATTTCCGTACATGACTTTCTGAATCCGGCGCAACATGGCCGCCGCATCCGACTCAAGATGGCCAAAGGTATCAAAAGCGAAGGGAACAAACACATGCTGATAAACACATGGACTTTACATTTCAGAAAGCACAGGTCAAAAAAGATTACCGAAGTAACCCTAAATTTTTAGAGGGTCTAACTAAATATGCACGACTGCATATAAAGTGTAAGGAATACAACACCTCTGGATTGCTAAGTCAAAGGTTAATGATAATTGTCTTAGAAGAGTTATCTAGGACTAATTGTGAATGGTAAATTTGTTCCAGACGATCAAATTGTTTCGGAAGAAATACGTTACTTTGGAATAGCTAGTTAACTTGGAAGCTTAGTGTTGTTCCGGATCAATGCAGCTCCGGATGAACTAAATTTACTAATGAGTGGTTATTAGATACACTTTATTTAATACTAATTTTCTTCTAAATGTATCTATGTGGTCACAAATTAAAGTGTTTTAGATTATTATTGGTATGAGTATGATATGATGAAAATAATTTAAAATAGCGTAATCGAGTTGAGCCCGAGCCATAACGACCAAAAAGTCTAGTTTCATAATTATTTTCATAAAATGTTAGTTTTTTTTATTTTAAATTAAATGAAATATTAAAATTAAAATAGAAAATAAGTAAATAAATTGTTGATTTGTTGCTGCTTGTTTTTGTGGTATGAACGAAAGAAAGTATTGGGCTTTTGGCCCAATAACAAGAAAAAGTCAAATCACGGGCAAGTGCGGAATTAGACTAGGGTCATGTTTGGTTCAGCTTATTTTTGGCTTAATCTGACCGTATAAGACATTTTTGTTATATGGTGTTGTTTGGTTCGAATGTCTGAATAGAAATTGTCTGACCGAAAAAGACATTTTTGCCTGTTTCATCATGCCCCAGATTTATTGCTGTATGAAAAAGACAATATCGTCTTTACCATACAGCCTCTTATTCATTTGTTGCTGAACGAAAAAGACGAACCAAACAGCCCCTAGGAGTGTTAGAATTGTAATTTGATTGAGGCACTAATGGTAGTAACCAATAAAAGTGAGTAACGTAGGAGACTGAAAAAAGTAGAATTAAAGTAAATTTTTGAAGGGTTTTAAAAGGGAGTGATAGAATTTTGTAGGTAGAATTTTAATATTTTTTATAATTAAATTATTTTATTTTTAATATATATAATATTTCATTTAACTAAAACATTTTATTTAAAATAAAAGAGTTAATTTCTTTTTTGGTCTATGAGGTTTACCAGTTTTCTCACTTTTAGTTTAGTTTTAAAAAATAATCAATTTAAGGGTCTCACCTTTGGTTTTTTTCTCAATTTTGGTCACTTTCAAAAATTTCATCTAAATTAATCGTTAAAATGAAGGGCATTTATGTCCAAATTAAACTCTAATTCACCAACTTAAAAGGGAAGTCGATCTATCTAAAGGTGAATAGAGTTTAATCGGGACATTAATACCCTTCATTTTAACGATTAATTTGGATGAATTTTTTAAGGTGACTAAAATTGAGAAAAAAAAACCAAAGGTGATGGCCTTGAATTGATTATTTTTTAAAATTGGACTAAAAGTGAGAAAACTGGTAAACCTCAGGGACCAAAAACGAACTAGAAGTCACATTCTCATTCATATTTAGCCGCAATCTTACGTTTTTGAGCAAGTTTGACTTGCAAATACACCTATTTCATATGGTTGTGCGGCGTTGTAAACGTTTCAATATCTAGGTCGTATTGTTCTTGTTCGAGTACCACCTTTTGTGCCTCCATCATCTCCTTCATCGACCTTTCTCGAGCGATACGCATGACCCTCATCTCCTCTCTCGTTCCTTTTTTTTCCTCTATTTCAACCTCCATCATCTTGAAACCTTTCACTGCCTCAACCAAACTTGAACTTGCGCTTAAGAGGACTCGGCCTATCTCTTCCCCTTGCGAGTCGGCCGTGTTGGTGTCAAGTCTCCTTCGGGTAAATTTGAATTATAAGGTCCTTCATTTGAAGTTGAATAATTTCCCGACTCTAAATTCTTCGTCATTTTAGACGACTCCTCAAGCGTCCCACCTGCTCTCGGAACATGCAATGGTCCTTCATCACCTCCCAAGCGTCAATGTTTGTAAAACCTTTCTTCTCGTAGAGTTTTTTATACTCCTTCAACGCCTCGTTCATCAAATCTGCGTCTGATGTACCACTAGCTCGAACATGATTCTAAAAATATAAAAACTTAAAGTAGGCATATATGATAAATATATATATATGTATATATATATAGTGAAAAGTTCATTGTAGACACTCTCATAAGTGTAGACAGGTAGACACCCTTTTTCACCATTAGATCTCTTGATCTAATGGTTGTGATTAATTTTTTTTTCTTTTTTCTCATTAATTAGAAACTTTCACATGTGAAAAAGAGCAATTTCACATGCGAAAGTGTCTACAATGAACCTCACCCTATATATATATATATATATATATATATAGGTAAAAGATCCGTGTAGACCCCTTATTTTTTGTAGACCCCGTAGACCCCTTATAAAACTCAATAAAACTCATTAAAACTCACTAAAAATAAAACTCAGTTTTGTTAATTTAGTTTTTTGTTATTTGGGATAAGCTTTTAAGACAAAAAAAGACAATTAAAAAAAAAGAAAAACGAAAAACATTAAAAATTGAACATTTTAAGACAATGAGTTTTAAAAATCAATGAGTTTAAAACTCAATAAACTCAATAAAACTCAGTGTTGCGTTTAAAACTCATTATTTTAAAACTCATTGTCTTAAAATGTTCGATTTTTAATGTTTTTTTTGTTTTTTTAATTTATTTATTTATTTTTTTGGTTCTTAAAAGCTTATCGTAATAAAAAAAACTAAATTTACAACACTGAGTTTTATTTTTATTGAGTTTTATAGGGGTCTACGGGGTCTACAAAATTTAAGGGGTCTACATAGAACCCTTCCCTATATATATATATATATATATATATATATATATATATATATATATATATATATATATGAGAGAGAGAGAGAGAGAGAGAAAGGGTAATTACATGAAAACCACTCCGAGTTGGGAAAACTTTCGAAACTCTTTAAAAACGGGGTAAAAAAAAATCATTCAATTTTTTTACGGTGATTCTTTAGGTTATAGGCTACCCCTAGGTGGAAAAAAAAATCAAAAAAACACCTCGGGGATTTTTTTTTTAATGTCAAAAAACAGTCTTGTTACGTATGTAACATTGTATACATATATTGGCTACATATGTAACAACCATTTTTTGAGATTTTTTAAAATAAAAAACTGCCAGGGCGTATTTTTTATTTTTTTCCACCTAGGGGTAGCCTATAACCTAAAGAATCACCATTAAAAAATTGAATGAAAAAAAAACTTGTTGAACCCGTTTTTAAAGAGTTTCGAAAGTTTTCCCAACTCGAAGTGGTTTTCACCATAACCATCCCCTATATATATATATATAAGTAAAAAATATGAAATATATAAATTCATACCATTTGTTGGTAAAGACGATTGAAATTGTTAACCTTTATAAGCATTTTGGTCCAATTCGAGTTTAGTTGGTAGGTACTTCTAGTCGTTCCACCACATTGTTTGTTGAATGTTCAAGCACTCGGTGCCACAAACGATCGGACTTTTGTTGATCACCATGCAACTTTTCTATCTTCGGATACGAAGAGCCAAGCTCTTGCCAACGCCGCCTCTTCGGGATCAACCAAACTGATACAAGGCGCACGGGTAGGAAATTTAGCTTTCTTTTGTTGTGTTTCGGGGATTATTTCATCATCATCCAAGCTCACAAAGTCTTCATCGTCCTCTTCATTTTTCATCCTCATCGGAATTTTCTTCTTGACGTCGTTGTTCACGAAATTGTTGGTTGTAATAAAAGTTGGGTGGTTGAGATTGAAACAGGTTTGAGGCAGGTAAAACAAACTGATCGGGTGCCAATTGAACAGGCATGTTGGGACCCGATGAAGATGGGTAGTAAGGGTTCGTTTGTAGGTATTGAAATGGGGGTTGGTTAGGTTGTTGGTATTGGAAAGTTTGGGGGGTCATCGGTTCGTTGGGAGCAACCCCTGGTCGAAATTTCTTGCAGTTTGGGTTGTGTTTTTTGTGTGGCTTTGAGCTTGATGGGTATTTGTCCATGTTTAGAAAAGATTCATATTTGTTGATGTATAGAGTGGGAGAGAAATTAGAAATGATGGGGTAAAAAATTGGTGAAATGGGGTTTGTTTATATATATTAACTAATTTTTAAATTGTATTCGACTGTTCAATGGTCTTGAGGCCCTCGATACACGAGAAAGTAGTCTGGAAAGAAGTAGTCGTTGGGCTTTGGTTTTTGCCAAAGCCGCGAGGGCGGCAGCGGTGTTGCTGGGCTAGCTAGTCAAACCGTTGGCCAAAGTCGTGCCCACTCCCCCCCCCCCCCCCCTGAACCCCCTAGGGATTGGAGACAAAAATAGAAAAAAGGGGGGGGGGGGGGATTCGGACGTGAACATAGAATTTGGCAAAAAGGTTTGGACGACTGGTAGGAGGCACAGCTTTGGCTATTGCTCAATTTGCTCACGATTCGTGGTCCGTTTTAAAAACCCAAATAACATATAGATAGGGTAAGTAGGGTTATCCTATCTAAATGAATTCGTGGAAAGTGACAATCTTAATAACTAATTAAATATAACATAAACTGCAACTAAAACTAATTTAAACTATGGTTTACTTTTGAATTGTGAATTGGGTTATACTAAAGTTTTAAATGAGAACAAATTCAACTAACTAATCAGTTGGATGTGGTTTGTGAAACTAATGAGAACAAATGCAACTACTTCGAGATCCTGATTGAATAACTATCAATCTGATTCAAATTGACTTAGATACGAGATTACAAAGACATAACCTTGTTTATAATGTGTCCAATTCAACCTAATTGATTAAGCACTCACACATGTCAATAAATCCGGCCCTACATCAAGAAATCCTAGATATGATGGTGACTATGATTATGCAAAACAATTACTTGATTAAATAGATCAAATATACAATTGAATCCTAGAACTATAATGATTTAGAGACTCACTCCACACTAAGAACAAGAATTAAATCAGTAATTAATTGAATCAATCACCCAAATTAGTCACAAGAAATTTAGCCTGACATAATAACAAATAATTCAGATTCTATCATCAAAAAATTATTCATCACGATAGTCAACCAAAATATTCAATTCACCTAAACAACAATATGGGTTCTGGCGTGTGGAACAAAGACAACACACGTCTAGCCACGAATAAAAAATAAAACCTCAAAATAATCATCAAGAATTGTATTTTGCTATTTTTTCAATGTATTGTAATTTATATTTTAGTAAGTTTTAAACTTGAAGTATGAAATAACAAAATGAACTTTTTTCTTGTATTTTTTTTAAAAAAAAACTTAAACCGTACTAAAGGAACTGGTTTGGACAACCAGTCTGCAACGGTTCATATAGGGTCGGGATTTTAGGTTCAAGAATCGATTCATAAGTCAAACTGGTTTTGAGAGTAACCGGTTTTCATTTTATTTGACCGAACCAAAACCACAATATTAGAAGAGGATATCTCCTTTTCACGTCTATTAATTACATAAAGAGTAGTACTTCACTCAAGGTAGTCCTCCTTGTCAACAATGGTTATGTTGTTGAATGTTTTATTTAGGGTTTTGATTTAAAGCCCCACTTCATTTACAGCTCCAGTTTCAAGTTGTTCATGTGAAGGACTTCAAATTCTCAATTGTTTCATTATGTACGTCTTTCTAGCTTTGGCCAATATATGCTCATTTTACTAATGTTCTAAATGGTAATGGAAAACAACAACTCGGACTTAGATCCTACTATCAACAAAGGGCTTATTCACCCAATCTACTAATTCAACATCTTATTTTCCCTCTTTTGTTGATCCAAAAAGAACAATTGCCTGAAACTTTAAGAAAAGTGTACGTATTGGGGCATGGGGAGAGGTTGATATCCACTTTCAAAACCCTCTAGAAATTTTCTTGGAATAGAACTTTAGAAACTTAGCAAATTGTAAAATGGAAGTACTACAAAAGAAAACACTAATTAAAGACAACAAATATAACCTTACTAGCTATAATTCTTGACCTCGAACAGTCAACACTATAAGAAGTACCAAAAAGTTAACGTGGTTTGTTTTCTTGAAACGCCATGTTTGTGCTGTTCAAATAAGGTTCCTTATCATTAGAACCATAGGAAATTAATGGAACCTCGTAAAGATCATGAGATTGCTCAACTTCTAGGACTGAGATACTAGTGTCTTGGAATGTTTGTTGTTCAATCCAAGGATGAGTTTTAAGTTTCCTCAAGGTGTCTAGCTCCACAACCACCTCTTTCATCGTAGGTCTATCCTTGCCTTGTAAATTAAGGCATCTTTTTACCAGATCACCTACGGCTTGTATCTGTTTAGGAGTCGCTTCACGTAAAATCTGAGGTTCAACAATTTCATGTAAGCGGTTTTCTTTAACCGAGTTGACAAAATATGTTGCTAAGTTTTTTTCAACATTGGATCTATCAACGCCAATTGGTTTTTTCCCGGTTACGAGTTCTGCAAGGACCATGCCAAAGCTATATACATCACTTTTATCGGTTAGTTGGCTTGTGTTGAAGTACTCTGGATCTAAATACCCTAGTGTGCCTTGAATAAGAGTGGTTACTTGTTCGTGATCTAATGGGACTAACCTTGATGCACCAAAATCTGCAATTTTTGCGGTGTAGTTATCATCTAGTAATATGTTAGCAGACTTAACATCTCTATGTATGATTGGCATAATAGTTTCAGAATGAAGATATGCAAGCGCACCAGCAGCTTCAATAGCTATTCTCAATCGATTTTCCCATGATAACCAACTCATTCCACCCATTCTAGAATGAATGTGATGGTAAAGAGTGTCATTAGAGATGAATTCATAAACCAGTATAGGGATTTCCTCTTCCAAGCAACACCCCAAAAGATTTACCACGTTTCGATGAATGACTTGTGTTAGGATCAAGACTTCATTTATAAACTGCTCTGCTTGGCTCCCATCCACTAATTTAGACTTCTTAATCGCAACTACACGATTATTAGACAAAACCCCCTTGTACACTACGCCATAGCCACCTCGACCTATAATGTTCTGCTCGGAGTAATTATTCGTAGCTTTTCGAAGTTGTTCAATGCTAAACAAAGTCATTGCCTCATGATGAGAACCTTGTGATTTGATCTTTTGTTTTAGCAACACGCCCCCATTTTGCTCAAAGAACTTTTCTCGGAGTTCCATTAGCTTCTTCCTCCTTATACCATAGTAAATCGCCAATATAATAGCTAGTATTGCTAATAGGCAGAACACCGTTACTACATGTGAATCAAAAAGGAGAAAAATACTTCAAATAGTGGCAGCTGTGCACTGTACATGGTTTCTGAAAAACTAACATCTTGAAAAGATGATTTTTTAAGTTCTAGTAGTTGACATACGCATATTTATACTTTCATGAAAATACTTACCTATAATCAATACGGTTGAAGAAGAAGATTTTGCTTGGTTAAGACGCTGACAACCATTTTCTATATATGCATTACCAAAAGATCCTTTCGGACATGTACAATTATAACTCCCTGGAGTATTTAGGCAATCACCATGACAAGAGTTGGTTACTATCGGATCCTCGCACTCGTTGATGTCTATAAAAAAAATATCATTGTTAAAGAATGCACAAAACATCATATTTTTAAAATCTGTTTAACATTATAATTTGAAATATTTATATAAGTGCCAAAGTTTGGCTAGTTCACTTTCCAAGTTTAGTTAGGGACACTCACTAATAACATGATGATAAAGAAGTTCACACGATATAAGTGTAATGCTTTTATTTTTTAATAGTACTTTTTTTTTGTCAAACCATCAGGATATATTGAACTCTCCTCGTTGAAAAAAAGAAAAAAATAAATAAATTCTTATCTAATACCAAGATACATTGATACATTGGGTCAATAACAAAACCAAAAAAGTTAAAGTGGTCAAGGCTCCCTTTGAAATTAAGGGTTCGCGCCCTGTCTACGACATGTTAAATTAGTTTAGCCGTAAAAAAAAGTTGTGTTATTCAATTTTTTAATGGCATATTTGGATCACTAACGCGACATTACACCACCCATCGAATCATCTTCAATCTCCATCAGAAGAAAACTCACCGTAGGTGAGAAAACCCTCTAGCCGAACCTGTAACCTTCATTTATTTATTTTTTTGTTATAAATGAGACTTGAATTCAAGACCGCTCATCTATAATGTCTTTTGTTATCCTCTGTTTCCAACCCACCCCGACCCCGACATATACAACTGAACCCACCCCCGACCCCGACATATACAACTGAAATGGATCATTAGGAAACTGACCTTGGCAGCCTGGATCAAGATATGGATTACCCTCATAACCACTGTTGCATATACAATGATACCCACCACCATCTACATGATCACAAAAGCTGTTTTCTTTGCACATGGTAGACTCGGGGCAACCCCGAGTCTCCGGTGCAACTGCCCAATCAACCACGACAGGTACAGTGGCCAGTATTCTCTCCCAAACAGTCGTATAATTAAGTAAATCATCGGCGCCACGAAACAAAAAACTGCCTTCCTCACCAAGAAACGCAAAACCACAAGCGTTGATGGGCCAAACATTCGTGTGGTTTTGAAAGGAAAGAACCGTAACACCATAGTAGTCTAGGCCCTTCGGTATGGATGTCTGACAACAACCCGATCCCGAGCAATGTCCTTCATCGGGCTCACGTTGATACCTAGTACATAGTCCCAAACAACCACTAGAAAAGTTTTTTCCAATGATCAAAGAATAATCATCACACCCAAGGACCGTGAACTTGTTCTTTTCGGAGAACGTGAACGGACTTATCTCAATCGACCAATCGACATTCGTACTTGGAGATCCATCTTGGTTGTAGCACCGAAAAGCAGGCCGAGTGAGAATGCGCAACTCTGAATCTAAAATACTGACTACTTCTATGTCGCTCGAACGGAGGAACAACTTTGGATTGTTTTCGTCAGACGTGTCACAGGTCACGTTGAACGAGTCGTCTAGGGAACAACCTGTGTCCGTACCGATGCCAAACGGGTAAGGAACGGTCACATTGCCGCAGTGGGTCGGACAATTTGGCTTTGCAACAGCTCTTGAGTTGAAACCTTGAAGAGTTCCTAATAAGGCCAATATTGTAAAAAGAGAGAGAACAATATGAAGAAACATGTTTCTGATCCTTTCTAATATGCCTCTCTTCAACTTTGTACGAGGTAATATGTTTTTGTGTGATCGATTGAGTGAATTTGGGTTTTAACGTAGGAAAACATTGAAGAAATATACTTTGTTTGAGCTTAACCTTGTTCTAGAGAGAGAAAACTTGAAAAGTTCGTTGTGACAATGACACCGATCGACTTTGTTATGATGTTAACGTAATTCTAGTTTATAGTCCACCATGCATGATACCGATGACAAATCCAACCAAGAATAATGTCTGTGACAAATGCCGGCGAGCCGCTTGACAAAAAAAATTGTACCAAAATGGTATATTACTACTTCTTGATTTAAATAATATTTGTATCGAAACTTATACAGAAATTAGTATGTTGACATGGGAATATTCGAAAATTAAAATGACATTACGTTGTTGTGGGAAAAACTACAAATCTTAATAATCCTAATAAATAATCCTAATAAAGCAATAAAAATTATGTCACATGTCTCATTTATAAAGAGTCAACATCATTACGTCACATGTCAAGCTCACATTGAATTACCAATTTAGTAAATCATCAATTAAGATAATTACAAATTTTATCAAAACTAAAATTTTATTTTAAAATTTTGATAAAACTAATGTAGATTTGATTAATTACTTAATAATTTTAGTTTTTTTTTTTGTGGAATAATCAACAACTTGGCAAACATAAAAAAAAAATTAATGTATTAAATTATTATTTAATATATTATGAGAATTTTACATCAATCAAAATGTTCAAATTTCTTGATCATTATCTTTTTCTTTGTATTTATCTAATATTATAAATCTATATTCAGCCCGTGTAGTACACGGGTTACTAACCTAGTTATATATATATACATTGACAAATGGTGGTCATAGACTCATAAAACACTATTCTTATCTTCACTAATAGAAACATGACACGTGTCATGTTCCACCACTAATAACATGACACATGTCATGTTCAATCAATAATAGATTGGTGTTATGCCACTAATTACTAATTTTATGAAACCTGGACACGTGTTAGGTCACGTGTCATATGTATGTCAATGCTTTTGTAACACGTGGTCACGTGTTAGGTCACGTGTTATGTACATGTGGTATTTTTTAAGACTTAAGCACAGGTGGTCAAGTTTTAGACCACTTTTAGAGTTTTTGACTTTGGTCACAACGTTTTGAAAAATGGGTGTTAGGTCACCGTGTCATTTACATGTGGTATTTTTTTCAAGCTTAAGCGCAGGTGGTCAACTTTTAAATCACTTTTAGAGTTTTCAACTTTGGTCACGGCGTTTCGGAAAATGGTGGCCCGCCGCGAAGCGCGAGCGGGTCACCATCTTGTATAATATATGATACAAAGATAGATATTTTTGGGAAAAAGATAAATAGCTATGTTTGACTAATTTATATATTAAAATAGCCTTTTGACTTTTTTCTTCTTTAAAATAGCCATTTAAAATTGGTCATCGACGATCGTAGTTACGGTCTTAATGACTGTAGGTCCATAGAGCCAATTACAGTCTGCTATGTCACCACATACGGTTTTGACGACCGTTCACTTTTTCTGAATGGTCATGGTGACCGTACGTTCACCTTTCCCGAAGGGGAGTATGACGACCGTTCCGATAGTTACGGTCTTGACGACCGTTCACTTTTCCCGAAAGGTTGTGGCGACCATTCACTTTTCCTAAAAGGGAGTTTGACGATCATTCCGGTAGTGGACGACCATTGTGGGTATGTGGCACTCAGTGATTAGAGGAGAACACGGTTGATGAGGTTAGGTAAAGATCGGATATGCATGTACGATAGAGGCATGACAAAGACGATGCAGTTGCGATGGGCGGAAGAGCAAATGCATCCACTTAAAGTTGAGATGTGACTTCTCAACTAGTAAAATTGACACATTTCAATTGTTATTGGGACTTTTTCAGCTAAAACGTACACCTTTAACTGTGTGTTTTAGCACATTCTCTTCCAATTGTGAAACAATTATAAAAGTTGTTACCTTGATTTGTTATTAAAAAAAAGGTTAGTACCCTAAATTATTATTTATGGTAAAACACAGGTACTAACTATGTAATTAACTCTATAAATTATACAAGTCATGTATCCTATAGGTAGAGTTGCGAGTTTGGAACCCATTTAACATAAGAAAACTAATCACAAGCCAAGCTTGAACTTAATACTCGCGAATCTACATGAGATTGATAAGTAAAGTTTAAGTTTGCGAGTTCAAGCTTGTTTTAGCTCGACTCGACTCAAGATTTTAGCGTTGCGAGTTCAAGCTTGTTTTAGCTCGACTCGACTCAAGATTTTAGCGAGTCGGTCTCGAATAACAAAATACACAAAAACTTACGAAAGTTTTAAAAAATGAAAGATCATTTTAAGTAAACAAAAAAATAACTAGATTACGCAAGACATAAAAGGTAGTCACAAAAGATTTTTTTAACATTTCAATAGACATTAATTTTTTTATCTCTACTCTAGTAAGTGATATTGATTTTTTAATTCTAAAGAATACTTTGAAAATAAATAAACAATTTAAAGTTATATGTTTTATATCAAATTATATTAATATAACAGTAAAAATAAAAATTTAGTCAATCCTGAATATTTGGTTTTATTTTCACGATTACAATGTTCAAATTAATAAGAGATTAAATAAGTGTATAACTAACTAAATATTTGATATAATAAATTAATTTATTATTGTTTGACAAATTGTCATACACAATTCTCAAAGTTCATAGAACGTCACACTTATTATTATTACACATTGACTACATCATGATATACTTAACCTTAAATACACCATGGTGTACCTAAGGGAGGGGGGAGTGGAAGAATTTTAAAGATTTTGAAGATTGGTATTAACCAATAGGAGTGTGCCACGCATGAGAGAGAAAGGAGTAGAATTTTGAAAGATTTTGAAGGATTTTGAGAGAGAGTGGTGAGGATTATGAAGAATTGTAGGTTAATATATTTTAATGTTTTGAGTTATTTTTATTTTGTAATTAATTTAAAAACAGTGTATTTATTTTATAAAAACAATACATTTTTTTTAAAAGAATACATTTATTTAAAAAAAACATTACATTAATTAAAATAAAAAGACAATATAATAAAAAAACATTACATAAAGTAAATTAAAAAGACATTACATAAAAACTACTCCGCAAGTTCCGCCTCCGTTAAAAAAACCTCGACGTTATCTTCAATGTGCATCTTGATATCATGTCGAAGTTGGAAGTGTGTCTCCGGATTTCGTAACTCTAAAATGATATTCGGATCAATGTTCACATTAACGGGAGGGTCTCTCATATGCACTGGTGATATCGCGTTCCCTTCATCCTTTAGAATCATGTTGTTTAAAATAATTACCGCATACATGATTCTTCCAACCTTTTTTCGTGTCATTGCTCGGGTACCCCGTGCGATTATCCTCCACTTACCTTTCAATGTACCAAAAAAACGTTCGACGTCCTGTCTTGCCGCCTTTTGAAGCTTGTTGAATCTTTTGTCAATTAGATCAACCGGATTATGATATGTCTTCAACAATGTGGACCAAGGTGGGTAGATACCGTCTGCAAGGTAGTATCCCCTCTTGTATCGATGAGCGTTAACAACAAATGGACACCTTGGTGCAACCCCATGCATCTCATTAGTAAACAATGGGGATTGGTTCAAAACATTGATATCATTGTTTGAACCTGCAACACCAAAGTGCGCGTGCCAACACCAACGGTCCTGTGATGCTATGGCTTCAAGCATGATGGTTGGGTACTTGTGGTCACCCCGATGAAACTGCCCTCGATATTTTTTGGGGCAATTTCTCCAGTCCCAATACGTACAGTCAATACTGCCTAACATACCGGGCAAACCATGATACGATCCATGTGCCTGATATAAAAGTTCAATATCGTGGCTGGTTGGGGTACGTAAAAACTCATCTTTATATAAAAGATAAACAGATGTAACAAAATGATCAAGTGTTTCACGTGAGGTTCTCTCGGCCATAGCTAGGTATTCATCGTATTCATCAGGAACGTTACCTGATGCTAGTTGACGAATGGCGGATGTGCATTTGTGTATAGCCGTGAAGCTTTCCTTTCCTCGGGCGTCCATCCCCTCGGCGAAGTAATTGTTGTGCGCTTGTACATCGGCAACTATCTTCAAAAATAATCGTTTGGACATCCGAAACCTTTCGTTAAACACCGCCTCATTGTAGACCGAATCCTCATTGAAGTAGTGTCTCATAAGTCGGTCTCTAGCTTCGATACGCTGTCGGTGAACATATTGTCTTTGTTGTGGCGGGCGATGTATTTGTTGCTCGTGGGCCACTACAACTAATTCGAGGAAATTAGTATCTTCCTCGTTAGAGTCCGATGAATCTTCGGAACTGGTTGGGAGGTTGGGTACGTTGAATGGAAACCGATCCATTTTGAAATAATACGTGGAGGATAAATGAGAGCATTGTGAGAGAAGGAGGAGTAGTGATGTATATATATATATATATATATATATATATATAGTGTAAATTAAAAGAATTTTTTTTTTTAAATTAAAATAGCCGTTCAACGGCTAGAAAATTTTGAGGAAAAGGAAATGCCGATCGGCAACAGGAAGTTCCGTTGGCAAGTTTTTACCGATGCCGCTAGGGTGGCGGCGGTGTTGCCGCCCTAGTTTCCGACGCCGCGGCATGTTTGCCGCCCCACTCCGTCCCCCCTAACATAACCCTACCTCCGATAAATTTAAACTTTCCACCGGCTTAAACATATAACTTTATTTTAGAAAAACACTATAATAAAATATTTCTTGTATTACTTTTGATATGCATTTGGATATCTTATTTTGTTATGTCCACGTTGTTTATCTTATTTTTATATAAATGAATATGAGAATTTTAGTACATCTATCAATTTTAGTACATCAATTTTAGTATAAGTTAAACAACCACTAGCTTAGCTTAGTGGCAAAGAAGTATGATCATTTACTATGAAGTATTGGGTTCAAGTCTCATTTCTAATAAAAGAATAAAAAAATGGGGTTACAAGTTGGGTCAAAAAAATTTTCACCAGTGGTGAGTTTTCTCCTGATACGAATTGAAGATGATCGGGTGGTTGGTGTAATGTCCCCATCAGTAACCAAATTTCCTGTTAAAAAAAAAACATAAAAGAGTTAAAATAAAATAATAACATGCTTGAGTAAAAAAGAAAGATTAAAAGCTAGGTATAATAATAAAAACCTGAAGCGTGTTATCTTTTTCTTTTCTTTTTTGAACGGTTACCACACTTGCACTTTGCGAATTTGAACCCACAAGCTCTAGTTCACGAGCTACTACTTTTACCAATAAGTTGTTTCTTTGGGAATTTTGCCTATAACACTTATTTAGCCAATATATGATTAATCCATTTTGGTAAGGTTTTGGTCTTTTAATTGAAGATTCTGGCCAAATTGTGAATGAAGTAATTAAGGTAATGTAGCTTGTGGAGTAATTTAAAGTAGGATTATGATGTATTCTCCGTTAAAAAAAAACACCTACTTACAAATCTTTTTTATGTGATTTACTTAATTTTTGCACTAGAATTGTATTTCTTTGTGTTGAATATTAAATCCAGTATAAAAATATAAATTCAGTATAAAAGTCACTAAGCTAGATAGATTTTTTTTATCGTTTTAAAACAAAACGCTATTTTCGTTAATCGTGGTGTGGTGTATACGTAGCATATGTATAGGATTTAAATAATCCCAAGTTTTGAGGGTTAGCCGGTAATAATCCCACTTTCAATAATAACTCTCAGTGGTCCCAAGTTTCATCATATTTACTGATAGTGGTCCCGCCGTTAAAAAACTTAACACCGTTAAGTTTTTGATGACGTGTCAGCTGATGTGGATATTTTTTTTTAAAATTTTTTTAAACCCCTTCCACATAATCATCTTCTTCCTCATATCATTTTTCACCCCACCACCATCATCTGCAACTCTCCACCACCGGTTGGACCAAAGAGGGCAAGCCAGCTTGGTCCTCCGGCGAGCACTCCGGTGAACTCCTGACCAAAGAAGACCAAACAATCTCTACCAGAATCGATTCCGACGAGCACACCGGCGAAGTCCGACAAACTCTGGTGCTTTCCATATCGTTTTGATTCCGAGCAAGCGGAACGTTTGCGATCGTATGGCCTCGTTTTAAGCTTTTGATCATATTAGACCTGAGCTGACGATGGTGCATACGCCCCAAACGACCGTGAAAACACCTGCGACACCTTCCCACCGCCACCGGAAGCATGCGTCGACAGAGACGAATGATGGCGAATTTGCACTTCCGTCTTGGAATTCAACGGTGATTTCTGTAAACAGATGGCTAATTTCACCTAGCGACGAGCATTATCGGTTAAATATACAATGTATCGCTGCAACTGATCGGGTAAGAAAAAAAAGAAAATTCAAGTAAAAAAGATGGTCGGAGTGCAAAATGAACTGATAAGTTAGGAGGAAAATTCAAAAGAATCGTTGTTTATTTACTTTGGTTCGAAGTGCAAAATGAACTGATATGCATCGCGTAAAAAAGTTCGCCAGAGTGCTCGTCGTTTATTTACTTTGGTTCGGAGTTCACCGGAGTTCGCCGGAGTACTCATCGGAGGACTAGGCTCGCCGGCCTTCTTTGGTCCAACCGGTGGACGGTGGCGGAGGGTTGCAAGTGGTGGTGGGTGAAAATGATGTGAGAAAGAAGATGATTATGTGGCAGGGTTTAAAAAGAAAAATTTAAAAAATATCCACATCAGCAGTTCAAAAAATATATATATATATTCACATCAGCTGTCACGTCATTAAAAACTTAACGGTGTTAAGTTTTTTAACGATGGAACCATTATCTGTAAATAGGGTGAAACTTAGGACCACTGAGAGTTATTATTGAAAGTGAGATTATTACTACCGGCAGACCCTCAAAACTTAGAATTATTTAAATTCAATTTTTCTATCTTTTATTAAAATGTTTGTGATAGATGAGGGACCCACCTGCTCATCGTTTTGGCATTTGAAATTTTGGAAGGCACGGAGGAAGAAGCTTTTATATAAACGACATCTTCAATGCACTACGTGTTTGAAAACTCAGATGACATGTGCCGTTTGTAACTTATGTGACAACACTCTTTTGGAGATACTACTCTTAACAATATTACTAAATAAAGAGCTGAATTAGGCCTGTTTATTTCATTTACATTATATTTTTATTATTTTATTTTCAGAAAATGAAATGTGTAGTAATATCTTAGTTTCTTTCTCGGTAATGATAATTGAATTTAATGCCAAATTTCTTGGTGGTTAGAAAATTAAACCCGTGAACACATTAGGTACCATAAAAACCTAACAAACCCCCGTAAAAAAGTCAACTCTAGAAAGCACTTTTTGGTGAGTCTTGACGCTAGCAACACGTCGCTAACATATCAACAAAAAAACTAACGTATATAAAAACAAGCAGCACATGATTCTTTTCAGTTTTCACCTCCAAACATGTCTTCTTCCCCATTCACCTTAATTGTTTTCTTTCTCATCTTCCCCTTCGTCTTCCATTACCATTCCCATTCCCATTCCTTTCCGCTGTCCACGTCATCCCGGTGGATCATCGACGAACTCTCCGGCGACCGCGTGAAACTCGCGTGCGTAAACTGGCCGGGCCACCTCCACGTCATGATTCCAGAAGGTCTTCACAAAAAGCCCATGAAATCCATCACCTCAGACATTGCTGACGTCATGGGGTTTAACTGTGTTCGACTCACGTGGGCCACTTACATGTACACGCGCTACTCAAACCTAACGGTCTCCGAGTCGCTGGACCGGTGGAACTTGACGGCCGTTAAAGACGGCGTCGCGAAAAACAACCCGGAGGTGCTGGAAATGAGCATTGTGGAGGCGCAAAATGCGGTGGTTGATGAGATCGGAAAAAGGAAGCTGATGGTGGTGCTGGATAATCATATTAGTTTGCCGGAGTGGTGTTGTAGTGATAACGACGGGAATGGGTTCTTTGGGGACGCGGATTTCGAGCCGGATGAGTGGGTTCGGGGACTGGTGGCGGTGGCTCGCCGGTTTAAAGATAACCTTTCGGTACGCGTTACTATTCTGTTCCCGATGAATATATATAGAGAGTTAATTAATATGGTCAATCGGTAAATATATTTTTAAATTTTTAACTTTTACTTCTCAAGAAATATATATTTTTTGTAAGATGTCACTTGAACCTGAAGTAGTATTAAAATTAACACTGTAATGTAGTACTTTTTTTTTTCATTACTACCCTCTTAATGCATGTTTATGTCTCATATCCACTTGTGTTACCTACTCTTTAATAATTATTCATCTCGTCCGTACACATTAAAATTATTTAGTTATTTGTTAGTTGTTTTTATAGGTTCACACTATTGGTTTTAGGTTTTTAATTTTGTACTTTGATTGGAAGTTTTGTTTATTTTTAATTTTTATATCGTTCTTTTAATTGTTTTAAATAGTTTTTTAAAGCATTTTAGTTTTACACCGTGCCTATATGTATCTATTTTTTATTGTTATATTGAACTACACTTTAATTTTAACATCATAAATAATAGTTTTCTATTTCTGTTGCTTTACGTTACATTTTTAACAATGTCAGTGTTTTGTGTATCTACGTTATCTCCACAATATCTCGCGAGCAGTAAAATCTAGTTTATAAAGAAAGTTTAAATTGTACTCTATCTAGCGCGCTCTTATTTTGAATAAAATTTAAATCGTAACATAAATAAATAAATTACGTCTCAACGGTATATCATTATTTTGACAAACATTATGAAGAAAAATAAACGACTATTTTACGTTTATTTTATAATAAATATCAAAATTATAAAAAGTTACATAATTTACGTTTATGGCAACTATGAAAAAGTTGTCTTGCCTTTTATTTTGTTTGGCTAAACCTGGATCAGGTGGGTGAGAAGTCACAAACCTAACCACTTTTATTTACCACAACCATAACTTTGATTTTTTTTTTTTTTAGAACGGCAATTTCATTCAACACGGAAAACCGGCAAGCAAGACGCTACGCCGGCCCGAAAGACAAACACAAGAGATACATTAGAAGTTAAAGGAAACCCAATCCTCCCAAACAACCCTTCTACCTTTAAATCTAGAAGAGACCCAAAGAAAGCTAATAGACTTTATCTCGGAGAGAGTCCCACCGATAGAGGGCTTCTTGTTATTGAAGACGGCATCATTCCTATTTTTCCATAACACCCATAAAGCCGTCCGGAGCACCACTGTAATCATAACCGCCTTAAGATCGTTGGGCTGATCTCTACCACAATATCTCAGCAAATCTTTGATCTCGAAGACGAAAAAAGGGTCCATTTTACACCACTGGGAAAGAACCGTCCACACGTACGAGGCAAACGAGCACCCCGTAAAAAGGTGATGCTCGGATTCCTCGTGAGTCTCGCAAATCGGACAGACCATCGAGTTAATAGGCACCCCTCTTTTAACGAGATTGGGCTTGGTCGGCAACCTCTCTAATAACGCCCTCCAACAAGTGATGTTCACTTTTGCCGGGATAGCTTTGCACCAAGAAAATTCAACCCCTTCATTAGTAACACAGCCCATCAACAGATTGGTCACATTCTTGGTGGAAAACGGCCCATTTGGGTCTCCCACCCAAGCCCAAGAACCATCTTTGTGGATCAAATAATCCGCCAACTTGACCCCTTTTTTTATCATCACAGAATCTATTTTTGTGATTGAAGACCAGACCCCTGAGGACCCTTTTTTAAAGGGAATTAATTTGTTACTTGGACAACCTCCATGAAACCCTTTAATGACTTTCTTCCATAAGCCGTTGGACTCCGAATTAAACCTCCAATACCATTTGGATAACAAAGCCAAATTTTTAAGCTCCAACGGCACCAAACCGAGGCCACCTCTGAGAATAGGACGCGCAACCAACTCCCTTTTCACCCAATGGATTTTATGTTTATCCGGGCCACCTCCCCATAAGAAATTAAACCGAATTGACTCCAATCTATTTAAGACTTTAACCGGCGCTTTGAACAAGGAAAAATAATATGACGGAAGACTATCAAGTACCGCCTTCACAAGCACGAGTCTTCCCCCCATGGATAAAGAGCTTGCCTTCCACTTCGAAAGCCTAGCCTCGAAAGTGTCAATCACCGGTTTCCACGTGGCCACCCTATTCATACTCTCTCCCACTCTAAGACCGAGGTGCGTGAAAGGAGGAACCTCCCCTTTGCAACGGAGCTTCGTCGCCCGGGCCTTAACCTCCTCAATATCACAGTTCACGCCATAAAGAGAACATTTAGACAAGTTCACCTTTAGCCCCGACACAAGGAAGAACGCCCGAAGAAGGCGAGCAAGATTAGACACATTGAGCTCCGACCACATTCCCAACACCAAAGCATCATCCGCAAAGAGCACGTTGGATAGAGAGCAATCCCCGTTGGGAATGGGGATACCACTAAAAATACCAATACGACCCGCCTTATCTAACATCCACGAGAAGGCCTCCATGACAATTATGAATAAGAAAGGAGACATCGGGTCGCCTTGTCTAAGACCTCTAGAGCATTGAAATTCTAGAGTTGGAGAACCATTCACTAGAACCGAAGCCCTCGAGGAGGAGAGACAACCATGCACCCACATAATCCATCTCGAGGGAAACTTCATTTGGGACAGGATAGAGCACAAGAAGTCCCAATCCACGGTATCGAAGGCTTTTTGGAAGTCTATCTTGAAGATCATCATCTTACATTTTGACCTTTTACCCCATGATAAAATTTCATTGACAATGAGAGGCCCATCAATGATATTCCTTCTTGCTACAAACGCCATTTGGTTCTCGGAAACGATGGAATCCATAACCCCCTTCATTCTATTAGCGAGGACCTTGGAGATCACTTTCGTGATACAACCAACCAAACTAATTGGCCGGTAATCGTTGAGATCTTGCGGGTCTCTACATTTGGCAATGAGGTGGATAAAGGACGCACCACACCCTTTGCTAATACTCCCGTTTTCATAGAAGCTCGTAAGGATGTTAAGGAAATCCGATTGAAAAATTCCCCAAAACTTTTTAAGGAACCCGAAGTTAAAACCGTCCGGGCCCGGAGTTTTGTCACTACCGCAACACCAAATAGCATCTTTAACTTCTTGATTGGAAAAGGGGACCACAAGCGAATTACCCTCCTCTTCCGAAAGGCACTTAATTCCATGACAGATCATCATTGGTTTGTTCCCATTTCTTTTCTTGAATCTACATTTGAAGTAGTTCCAAATTTCTTTTTTTAAAACAGATGGTTCCTCCACCCACTTCCCTTTTAATTTTAGCCCATTAATTCTTCCCTTTCCAAGATTTTGATTGATAATACCGTGAAAGAAGGACGAATTTTCGTCTCCCTCCAAAGCCCATTTCGATCTAGCCTTGGTTTTAATGACCTCCATATCTTGTCTAATAATTTCCTTCAAGTTCTTTTTTTGAGCAGACCACTCACCAACCTCTTCTTCACTTAATTCTCTAATTTCACTCAGAGAATCGTACCAATTCAAGTCAAATTCAATGCTATCCTTCAACCCCTCTCTTTTAATTTTTTCCTTTTTGCTCCACTCCTTCACGGCACATTTGACTGCTTTTAATTTTGCTAGCAAAAGCAAATCCGGCTCATTCCGAGTTCCCACAGACCCTACGGCATCGAGAACCACTTGCTCCAATTGGGGTTCTTTCAACCACGAGGAAAAGAAGCGAAAGGGAGGCGGCCCAAAGTCCGCCACCGTCGTCCTTAGAATTAAAGGAGAGTGGTCCGACCAAGTACGAGGCAAAGCTGTCACCGAGGCCGACGGCCAACGTTTCCTGAAATCATCGCAGACCAAGAACCTATCTATCTTGCTGAATGACACACCTTTCCGATGGCAATACGTGAATTTCATCCCACCCATGTGATACTCCGAAAGGCCCGCCCGATTGATGAAAGCGTTGAACGCAATGGCACCGGAGGGATGAAATTCAGACCTTAGTCTGTCCTCTTCTCCTCTCACTTCGTTAAAGTCACCACAAAAAACCCAAACACCCCCCTTGGACCACCGTAAGTCAACCAATTGGTCCCAAAGTCTTCTTTTAATCGCCATATCGTGGGGAGCGTAGACGTTGACTATATTCACGAGAACATCTAGCCCCACAACATGGCCCGACAAAGCCAAGAAAAACTCCGATCTAACACAATCTGAAATTCTCCAAACCTCCGGATTCCAAGAACACGCAATTCCCCCCGATCGACCCCGAGCATCAACCCACACGCTCAAAGACCCTCTCCTTCCCCACAATCTGTCAAAGGGAATCCGGTTTCCGTCAAGGAACTGGGTTTCCTGAAAACATAAAAGCTGAGCCCGATTCCTTGATCTAATCTTCGAGATCCAAGGCCATTTGTTGGCATCACCAACCCCACGGATGTTAACTGAGAGCAAATCCATTAAAACAATTGGACGGACTCCTCCTCCACTATTAAATCACCAACCAGATTTTTAAACCCACTCAGGTCAATGTTAACACAATTAGCCACCTCGATGGTTTTATCAATTTCAATACCCCTGGCAACCTGATTTTCCATTTCCGCTAACTCCTCGCAAGCCCTTAATCTGAGCTCCTCCAACACTTCGTCCGCCAAGCAGACGTCCAAGGCGGCCTGTTCCGATGTCGTTGGACGACTGGATCTCCGATCAGATCTGGGAGCGACAACAACGCTAGAAGTGGCCCCATTTTTACTTGAAGACCTCGTGCGCCTGGGAGGACAATTTAAGTCCAAGGAGGCGGATTGGTCCGCCGATTGTGACCCATTTGAAGATCCACAAGGCCCACGCGAAAGGGTTGGGCCGGAAACCCCCTCAACACCCAAGGCTAATGGGCCTGGATTGGAGTCAACACCCGGGGAGCCCACATTCATCGAATCTTGCACCAGCTGACAAGTTTCTGAACCTGCCCCATCTGAGACCCTCTGCTCCACGAAGACATTCTGGATCATAGGACTTGTACCTGCCAACTCTGTTGAGTCTGTACAATCTTCCTCGGGATTTCCCACAAAGTCAACGTTACCATTCTTTGATGCCGGAGTGACGATTTCCGACCTTAGCCTTGGCCGGACATCATTTCCACCGGCGTTCACATCCACGGCGAAGTCCGGAGCCCAGTCGTCGGAAGTTTCGGAGACCCCACAAACGAACCTCCTTCCTTTCCACCATAGCACCACTTCCCCTTCAATTTTTGAAAACCCTGCAACCAGGACAGCGACAGAACTCCGGTGCAAGGATCTGTCGGATAGCGTCGCTTCGGAGCCCAACACCACCTTCCCGAATGAACCTCCGATTTGATTAAAAACGTTTCTATCCCACAACTGGGGGGAATCCCTTGAATTCGGATCCATGCCAACCTTTCCGGGCATAGGGATTGGCCACGCCAAACGGAAAGTTCCGAGAACCAAGAGCTCCACCGGACCTTTTCCTCGAGGAACGCCACTGCCTCACCCTGGTTAGAGAAGGTAATCAAAACGTTTAGACCTCCGAGGTACCTGAGGTTGAGGCCCCCGGACTTCTCCACTCCGGGCATCTTGTCCAGGCAACATAAGTGGGTAAGATCCATAGCTTTTCCGATCAAGGCTGAGCCGCACCATTCTTCAAACGCAGCCGTGAGGGAATTATCAAGGTATATGTCTCTTTTCTTGTTAGCAGACGAGGAAGGTCCAACCACCTCCGCAAACGTTTTCCCCGACACCCTCACGGCCGGAGCTGTGTCTCCACCTCCACTTTTAGCTTGACCGGAAGACGATGCCGCCTTGTTCCCAGCAGCGCCCAAGGCAATCGGCATACCATTTCTTCCAAATCGTTCAAGATTAACCCGGATTCGTACGTTACCAATCCTGATTCTCCCGAGAACCCTCTCTAGCTCCCAAATATCTCTAACCCCTGAGAACTTAATGAAACCGAACACCTCGCCTGCTTTGTTTCTTTTTCGTGCGATGAATACGTCTTCGACCCTTCCAAAGTTGGAGCATTCCTTCTCTAATTCCAATCTTGAACACTTCTGTGGTAAGTTTGTGACGTAGAAGGACGTCCAATCTTTGTCTTCCGCTTGTTTGCCGGTGAGGATCTTCTTCTTCTTGTCTCTCCGGCTTACCTCAGTCCAGCCGCCGCCGGAAGTCATTGCTTGGAAACCAGTGTGGTTGTTACCAAACTTAACCATAACTTTGATATATATTCTCTTTCATCATTACGTTTAAAACCATTTTATTTACGTGCACTCTGCTAAAAAAAATATTAAAATTAATAGGTATTATTAAGTTGGTAAATGTTATATATAAAAATATATCTTTTTATGTGCAATGACGTGTTACTGTGTCTTAGTAGGTAGTGGCAATGAGCATGCGAAACGAGCTACGTGGGCCAAGACAAAACGTGACAACATGGTACGACTACATGCAACAAGCTGCTACTGCAATCCATCACGAGAACCCACAAATCCTTGTCATCTTCTCGGGTTTATCGTACGGCACAAACCTAAGATTCTTGAAATCCCAACCGCTCACAATTAGTTTGGATAACAAGCTGGTTTTCGAGTCACATTGGTACTCATTCGGGCAGCCACGTGAAGATTGGATATTCAAAACAAATGAGTATTGTGCCAACGTGACCAAATCGTTCATGGACAACTCCGGGTTTTTGTTGCAGCAAGTTAATGATCAAGATCGAACCCGGGTCCCGCTTTTTTTAAGCGAGTTCGGGTTGGATCAGAGAGGCGAGAACGAGATGGAGAATCGGTATTTTGTGTGTTTGTTGGCCACGGTGGCGGAGATTGATATCGATTGGGCGGTTTGGCAGCTGCCGGGGAGTTATATGGTTAGGGAAGGGAAAGTTGATGTGGAAGATGTGTATGGAATGTATGATTTCATGTGGGAGAAGTTGAGAAATACTACAATGGTGGATAGGTTAGGGTTTATTCAAACCAAGATTCAATTAGGTGTTGATCAAGATAGACCACTCAATCAAACATCTTACATATTCTACCACCCTTTGAGTGGACTGTGTGTCGGACCGAGCCATGATCTGTCCATGACTAGTTGTCGACAAGCGAGTCGCTGGAGTCATGAACAGGACGGTGGCTCGATCCGATTAGCAGACACAAATTACTGCTTAACAACCGTTGAACAAGGCGTGTCACCGACAATATCTCTTGACGATGTTAACTGTTCGAGTCCTGAAAGTTCTTGGAATGTTGTATCGAGCTCGAAACATCATTTGGCCTCGAAAGATAGCCGAGGAAACAATTTGTGTTTGGAAGTGGATCCTTCTAGTCTAAAGATTGTCACAAATAAGTGTTTGTGTCTTGATGATGGTTTGAGAGATGTTTTGAAGTGTGATGATAATCCACAAAGCCAATGGTTGAAGCTCATCCCGGTTAATGAATAGGATAGATCAATAATTATTAGGCACCCGTGAAGTGAAGTGGTTGACAATTGACATGTACGGAAAATGTATGGATGATTTTGGCATATGTGTTTTGTCTGAACATGAGTAGTAGATCTCACTTGTTGAGGACTTGTGTTTTGTCACGAGTTATCATAATGTTAAGAAAATAAGACGGAAAAGATATGCGTAACAATCCAAACACTATAGAGATAATGCCGGCACATAATAATATACGGAATTGATAAACGACCTGTACACTATAGTAGCAACGATGAAGAAAAAAGAGAAGGAAAAAACAAGAAAATGTAGACAATACTATTCATGCAAAAAAAAAATGCTACAAGATTAAAAGCCAAAAGAGTGTTGTACCATTTATCAAAGATTGTAATAGTTAAGAGAGGAATCTGTATCTTTATTTTTGTTCTTTAATATATATACGCTCCCGCCCCCGATCCGTCAGATCTTTCCACGCATGCGATAGTTGTACCCAACGCTGCAAGACTTGTACAAACCAATAACATGCTTTAAGTGTTGTAAATTGGGCAGCAGAACTTGTACAATGGTTGTTAAATGTTATATAGGATAATAAAGAAACTATAAAGATTTTATTTATTTTCCTATCTCTGTACTTTGTATCATATCTCTATAATTTATCTACGTAAATTGATTTGTATTTGATGATTACTATTGCCTATCTTAATATTTTATATTTGTGAGAGTTGAAATGAGTTGTAAAAAGATTAAAGAATAATAATAATTTAAAAATGTATTATTAAATCAAATATGGATAAATATAAAAAAATAAGATGTGAAACAGTTTTGAAGAAATCAACTACTTATTTAAGAAATCTTTAAAGAACTACTGTGAATGCTCTTTTAAAAGGTTTTGTAACCACTCAACCCAATATTTAGAGATCAACAATCAACTACCTATAACAAAGTAATTATGAGAATAGAAACAAAAGCATTGCCAAGAAATATACATAAGAGGAAATATACATACGAAGTCTGAAAGATTACACCCTCAAAGCTACGGGAGGAGTTTTTTTTTTTTGAACGGCAAAGAGAACTTAAATTAAGCACACATTTGGCGGTTAGAAAAACCTAACCAACCAAAAACATAACAATTACAAGAAAAAAAGAGGGTTTTGTAACCAACAAGTACTCGACATAAACACAGATTTATCTCTAGCCGTTAACCAAGTATAGGAGACTTGGCGAATAGAATCAAACATGAAACTCGGTTTCAAATCATCATGGTTGTGAATGATTCCATTGCGAGTCTTCCAGATCACCCACCACGTACAAGCAAAAATGCCATCAATAACCTTCTTCTTCTTCTTCGTATAATGAATCCCATCCAACCACGACACAACTTCTTTGGGAAGGTAGCTACACGCCATATCGATATGAAGCCAAGACCGAATATTGCGCCAAAGATCCATCACCACTCTACACTCCCCAAATAAATGACGGTTCGTTTCTAAAGAGCATCCACAGAAAATACAACTAATATCCGGAATCGGAATACCTCTTTCACATAATTTACTCCGGACCGGGAGTCTATCAATCAAGAGACGCCATCTGAAAATATTCACCTTTTTTGGAATAGCCTTATTCCATCTTGTCTCCTCAAAAGCCCCCGGAAGAACAACTTTTTCAATACCCTTCCGAATATCCTTAACCAAAAACTCAGTTTTACCATCAAAATCCCATTTCCAAGTATCATTATCCGGTTTGGCAATAAAAGAAGCTAAGACCGAACCAAGGCTTTTTAACTGCAATTCTTCAACACCTCCCCTAACTTCACGTCTCCAATCCCAAGCCCAACTAGACCCCGAGATTCGATCCAACACCAAGCAATTTTTGACGTTTTCAAGCGCATAAATTCTAGGGAATTTTTCAGACAACAATTCATCACCGATCCAAAGATCCTCCCAAAACCTTGTGTTGTTTCCCGTCCCCACACATTTTTTAAACGCACTCACCGGAATAATGTTTTTCGCGTGCAGGTCATTATTAGATTTACAAATAGCATTCCAAACCCCATTATCTAAAATACGACGCCCCACCTTCACCGCGTCATCTAAATCCAGAGATCAACCAAACTGTAGGATAAATATGAGAACACAACAATGGTAAACACGGTCTTGTTTCTATCCTTTTAATTCTTTAATGAGATTGAAGAGAAAATGGTAATATTATTATTACAATTATAAAGTAAAAGTTATTAGAATTTAAATTTAGATTCTTGTATATTTGTTTCTTCAGCATTAATTTTTTTTTTTTTCAAACGCATGATGAACAAAAATTTATTGTTCGTGTCTTTTTACTAAAGGGTTCAACTTGTTCAAGGACACTAAAAAACATATTTTAATTTAAATATGAAAAAGTAACATTTTCAACCTCAAATATTAGGCATAACACTTTAAATTTTAAGTTTTTGACATAATAACTATAAAGATAATCTTTGTTTTAAACATCAATTTTTTTCATTCCACTCATTTTACACCGGACTAAAGATTAGAGCCAGCGATGATAAGTCTTGGGTGCACAATATCATGTGTACGTTGTGGTGGGCTAGATGTTTTTGTGGGCCATGGATTTGTTTTTAATTTAACTTTTTTTTGTTAAATAAAAGGAAAGGGGTATATCGGTTATTTTTAAAAGTTTAACCGAGTACTATAATGGACGTTGGGATCAGGGACCCATGGTGAGACTAAAGTGATAGTTAAAGTTTAACCGAGTATTATAACGGACATTAGGATAGGGACTCATGGTGAGACGAAAGTGATAGTTGGAGGACTCCCGCTACAATTTCAATAGTTGAAGGATTAAAAATAAGATTTTAATAGTTGAAGGATTAAGATTAATATTTTGAAAAACCACATCGATTAGACGTCGTGTAATTTAATCGAAATATTCCTACATCTTCCACTGAATGAATATATAAAGGCTCTTATGTTTGAGTTGTTTCAAGTAGCACGTAAGCCCCTTTGCTTAATTGTTTAAGCAATTTCCATATTTCCTCCAGCTGATCAACTTTGTCAAGTCACTTTCGAATTCAGATATTTATACAACTCAACTCAGCTCTTTATCTTTATGACACGGTCCTAGTCATGGACTTATTGTCACCCGAAAACGACGTTAATTTGGACGTTCAATGTCAATATAGAAAGATTTTACTTACACGATCATCCACTGTTTGGGGCGTTTTCTACAAATGCAATGTGTACTTAAAAAACCTTAGCCATTAAGGTATGTAGTCACAACAATGTGGTACATTTGAAAGGCTAGTAACGAACAGGTGTTTAGGAGCTGGATAAAAGGGGCGGCGGATATTTTTAGTGATGCCAAAAGCTTGTCCTTTTGGTTTAAACACGGATCAGTAAGTCCTTTTTCGTAGTGTGATCAAATTAATGTAACTTTTCTTTTGTTTCAAAGATGTAATCTAGCTCTCTCTTTGTTAATGTTTGTCAATCTTGTTAGAAAAAATTAGTCATAAATAACTCCTTTATTTTATGTTCTTCTCAACTACTCTTAATAATATATCAGATGCCTTGATCTAACAAACCTCCCAACCGTCAATTGTCACACCCACCTGATCATAAACGCTTCTATTTAAACATGATTCAATATTAAAATTCAAAAAAAATTTATATTAATCGAGTGTGTATGACTGTATGCTACTGTATACAAGTGGCACGATTATGTACGTATGATCATATCCGTGATGAAATTAAAAGTGATCGATGAGTGTATTGAGAACATACATGAATCATGATCCGCTGTGAATCATCATGATATCGATCTCAACTGCATAACAGATTCATGAACGATCGGCTCGCGAGGTTGAGATTAATCGTACAATTCATCTCAATCGTTTTCCTCCGATTCACGAGCTTCGTAACGTGGACTCTCCCAGTCATCTTCGCGTAACTTCTAATCTCCATCACTTGATCCGTACTATCGCTACCACTCCTGCTCAAATTCAAATTACCAGATCCAATTTCCATCACCACACTAATCGATCTGGTTTTCTTCGCGCCAACACGGCCGCCGGAGATAAATCCGCCTCCGATCGTAGAGTTTCCGTGTAATACGACAGCGTTACAGTTCTCGAAGACGTACCGGCCGAAGTTTTTGTTGTTTAGCGTCACCTCCGTCAACATCGTGATATTCAACGACGAAGTTGAATTCGTTGAATTCGTGATCTCGTATTGGAAGTTTTGAATAGTGACGGTTCGTAGCCGGAGCTGAGGATTAACCGCGCGGAGGAATACCGATGCTATGATTAGGAAGATCGTGCTGAGGAAGACGGCAGCGGCGAGGACGTAAACGATAGTCTTACTGGTTTCCTGGTGCTTCCGCCTTCTGTAGAGTGCGATGGTTGTCGACGGTTGTTCGTCGCTTTTTTCGCCGGCCGGTGCAAGCGGACTCGTGTGGCTCTCTGGATCTGCCATGTGTCTCTGTGTGTGGGTGTGTGATTTGAGGTGTTCGAATTTGTGTAAAAGTGGTTTATATATGAGAAAGGCTTACATAGAAATGAGACTTGTACAAATGGGTAAATTGGGTATATGTAAAGTTTCAAACCAACCCTTGTAGTTTACAAATGTGTGAACTTCAACCCATGTAACAACGAATATAAATATAAATATAAATAATAAAATAAACGAATATAAACGAACATTATTGAAAGCTGATAAACAAAAATATATGAATATTGAATAAACGAACATGAGTGAGCTCTGATAAGCATAACGAGATATGTTTTCATGCATGTTAGTGTAATTAAATAAACAAAAGTTTGTATTTAGGTTCATTTATGTTCACATAATAATATTTAAGTTTCCTAAGTGTTATATAAATGTTAAATTTTTATAAAATTAACTTAGATAAATGAAACACATATGAATATTCATTAATATTTAGTGATTAATTTCTTCATATATGCTTCATTTGTCTGAGTTAATTTTTTAAAAATTTTAAATAATTATATAAGATTGGAACATGCAATGAAAGTTAAGTGACTTAATGGGAAAAAAATATTTTAGGTGACTTTACTTAAAGAACTTAGTTATTATTATGTACAGTTACCCTTAAATGAATGAATATAAATGAACTTCTAGTTAAGCGGTTTATGAACAGTTAACTATATTTGATAACCTACATTTAAAAAGATATGCTAAATATTATGTACCAAAATCAGTATATTTAACTTGACATAAAACCCACAACTAGTAAAATATTTATATACATATAAAGTTTTATAATAAAGTTTTACCAATACATAAACCCGAAGGGGGTATGGTGTTAATTTCCTATCTAGTTTTCGCGTGGAGGTTCAACTTGTTGATTAGTTCAATTCAATAGGATAGGACTAGAGGATCAATGCCCAATTGCCGATATTGACTTCTTCTAATGTTTGTTCTTACTTGTTGAATAGGTGAAAGCTCTAATTTATTTTAATTTAGTTTCCTTCTTTTTCAACTTAACGTGGACTTTATGAGAAAATCATTTTTTTAAAACAATCTGGTTTAAGGTTTAAGACCCTCCGCATCGGAGGTATTTGCACACGTACGTACGTACGTACGGCGTACGTCACTGATGTGGCGTACGTACGTACGCGCGTACGTACGTCCCCACAAACCTTCACGTACCAGCCTGAGTGGGACCCACCAATTCCTTTTTCTTTTTCTTTTTTACTTTAACGGATAGATTTTGTAAAATACAAAATTTTTTGTTTTATTTTAACATTTAATAATTCAAATAAAATATAAAAAAATTTTAAAAAAATCTGAAAAAATTTCTAAAATTCATAATTAAATAAAACATTAAATTTAATATTTTTTTTTAAAAAAAAACGGCTAGTTTTATTTTTTGTCTTATTATAACGGCTAGTTTTTTCAAAAAAAATCTATAAATACCACTGCATTTCTTCATTTTTATTCACACATCAAACCTCTCATTTCTCTCTCAAATTTCTGCAAACCTCTCATTTCTCTCTCAAATTTCTGCAAACTCAAGCTTCCAAATGGATCACAACAACTCAAACTCAAACTCAACCCCAAACAGAAACTCAAACCGAAACCCACCATCATTCATGTCTATGTTTCCAGACTTTGATGCTACAAACATGAACCAGATTCTTCACCAATCTTCACCACCTTCACAAATGTATCCACCACCTTCACAAATGGATCCACAAACATACTTTCAGATGCAACAAATGTGGATGTTCCAACAACAACAAATGGCGGGGATGCAACATCAACAGCAACAACAACAACCCCCACAAGCAACTCAACAACCCCCACAAGCAACTCAATCACAACCACAACAGTCCGAGGATGGCCCCTCACAGGGAAGGGTTAGGGGGAGAGGCAAAGGCAAAACTACTACCACTACGGCTTCTCGTATTAAATGGCCACAGTCAGATGAAGTCTTGATGGCAGAGGCCATATATGAGTGTTCGGAGGACAGTGTTATTGCCAACAACCAAAATACTCATGATTTTTGGTTCAGAGTAACTCAACACTAGTTGGGATCAAACCCCAAAGTGCCTAGAGATCAAAACAACCTGAAAGCTCATTGGCACATGGTCAAATCAAAGGTGGCCAGATTCAATGAATTTTACTTGAGTGTGAATAGTTCTTACTCAAGTGGGTGGTCTGATGACATGGTGTTGCGTGAAGCAAGGCAGCGCTTTAATGCTGATCAAGTTACAGTTTTCAAATATGAACATATTTGGAATAAAGTCAAAGACAAGTTAAAGTACAACAGTGCTGAAGCTTGTGGGGCCAACCAAGGCCCCAAAAGAAACAAATCCAATACAGGTGGATACACTAGTTCTCATTCATCTACAAACTTTGGTGAGAACGAGTTCAATTTCCATCTTGACGATGATAATGTTGGGGATATTCCAGAGGAGCAGCAGCCTCCTCGGAATGAAGATGAGCCTCATCATTCAACTGTTCCTAAACGCCCACCCGGTAGAGAAGCGGCCAAAGCAGCTGCCAAGGAAAAGAAAAATAAAGGTATTGCTGGTTCCTCAAGTACTGAGGAAAGTCGAAACCGCTTTTATTCAAACCTTACTTCAGTAGTCGACAGCAGGCAGGAATACCTGGATAGGTTGTTAGCTATTGAGGAGAACAAGATGAAGCTTAAGTACTACAAGCTGGCTAACATGGATATCTCTCACTTGAGTAAAAAAAAACAGGAATCTCATATCCAAACTTGTGCCCGGCTAAAGGTGCAACTGAACATCGAAGATGAGTCTGAGGAGGAAGAAGAAGATGATGAGGCTTAGGGTTTCCATGTTTAAATTTTTTAGGATTTGTTGTGTTGTTTAAATTTGGTTTGTTTTAATAAAAGTAATGTAGGATTTCCATGTTTAAATTTTTTTTATTAAATATAAAAAAATATAAATTTTAAATAAAATAGCCGTTAACATTTAATAATAATTTAATATTAAATTATTTTTTTTAATAAAAATATAGCCGTTATAAATAAATAAAGATTAAATAAAATGGTGATGTGGAAATAAAAGGTGGTATGTGGGGAAGTACTTGATGTGGAAAAAAAGTGGGTTTTGTGGTATTTGGTAAGTACGTGACGTGGCATGCTGACTGAACCAAAAAGGTGGTATTTAGTGGTATTTAGTGGTATTTAGAGGTTTATTGATGTGGGTGGTCTAAGTATATACAAGCACATGGCTTACATACGTGCGTAATATATAAGTTTTCTTAAATTTATACTATTTGAAAACTTAGATACAGTATTATAGTTGCATCATATATCAATTTTTTTGTCAATAATATACTAGTACTAGTATACAATAAGAGATGATAAAATATAAACATTAATTACTTAAAAAAATAAGTTAAAATAAAACGAGTCCAGCTGCGACCAACAAAATATTTTTTATTAAAAAAGAGTGCTTATATAGACACCCAAGGTTTTACTAAATTCACCATTTCCCTACGGTCGTTTCGCTCCAAACGGTCGTTTCAAGGTCGTTTCATTTAAAACGGCCGCCACGTGTCGCGACGACAAAACCTTAAAATTCAGGGGGCCCCACTTTTATCGGCCGTTTCATCCGAAACGATCGCCGAATGATCGTTTCATCCGAAACGACCGAAGCTTTTTGGTGGATTTAGTAAAAGGTTTGGGTGGATATAGCCCATGCCTTAAAAAAATATAAAAAAGTGGTTATTAAAATAACCTTTTTGACATAAGGATATAAAGTGTCGTTAAGATGTACTTTCAGCCACTTCATAGCTCATTTGATAAAATTTAAGTTATTTTGTTTATTGAGAGCAAGTTGACGGGTTTCAACGGAATGTGTATATTTTGAGTATTTAAAATAATATTAGTTTCTTAAAACTAACCTAATGATATTATGATGTTACAAAGTGACATTTCTCTTCATAATGCTAAAAATCCAAGTTCTATCGTGACAGAAAAAGATGTAGATTAAAAATATAATTAGAGGTGTGTGTTTGCTTAATTTTCTAAAGAAAATATTTTGGTTTATTGCAAGATGAACCTTCCTTATATATGTTTTGAGTGACTTTATATGCGCGTTACATTCGGTATATTAGACTTTCGATTATTTCAGTTTGTGAATTTTGTTGTTTGATTGGAAAATTTTGTGTTCCCATTTGCAATTTGCAAACTTTTAAATTGTTGTACGTCTTTGTATTAAAATCATAGTCAACGTCTTTATATTGCTCCTTCTATATTGGCATGGGTAGAAGGTAGATTCAATGTAGGGAAACAGGGAGGCCCGGCCCATACGATGGGTGAGCGACTGACTTTAACATGGTCTTTCAAGGGGTCTAATTTTTTTTTATTGAACGGTCTAAGAAACATTGAACTGCCTAGGTACTAGAGGTGTACAAAAAAACCGATTTGCAAACCGAACCGGTATAAAAACCGAAACCGGTTCGGGATAAAAACCGGTTTTAAGAAAACCGGTTCGGTTCGAGTATAAACTGGCGGTTCCCCATCGATTTGACATTCTCATTTAACAAACCGGTTCCAAACCGGGTTGTCTTTGAAACCGATTTGGAACCGGTTTGAAACCGCTTTAGAACCCATCTCTTTTTTCTAATTTCAATTAACCATTAATCTCTTAAATCCTATTAGCCGTAATTAGATGGATCTTAATTGAAATAGCCGTTAGCATTTTAAAGGAGATTTCTCAATTAGCCTTAAGTGACAATGTCAACTTTTGATGGGATAATATAAATTGGAACTTCTTATTTATTTAGTGTCCTTATATTGTTATGACCACCTTTGGTGTTGGTGCAAGTTTATGCACTATCAGAATTCAATCCAGTACAAATAGAAGTATTACATGTTTAGTTTTACTAATACTTGTAGCCTTTGGTGTTCAAGGTTTAGAATTTTAGTAATGTACTTTTAGCCAACTTTTTTCTTTTATATTAAGCCTTAAGTTTTGCTTAGTTGATTGTTATTTGAGAGAATTAAAAAAACGTTTTTTTTTACAAACCGGTTCAACCCAAACCGGTTTCAAACTGAACTGATTCAGTTCTATAGGTTTGGGGTTTTGTTGCTTCAAACCGGTTTGTAACCCGAACCGATTTTGGGCCAAACCGATCCTGACCAGAGTTGACCAAACCGGTTTCGGTTTACAACCCGAACCGGTTTGGAAAAAAACCGGTTTTGTACACCTCTACT